>OZ020307.1:26348384-26498104 GCA_963971305.1 Arcuatula senhousia
TGCTATATGTATACTCTTGAACACATTTGGCTTTTCTATCTGTATGACATTGCATCTTCTTTAAATGTCGTGTTTTTAAGGTGGAGATAAGAACATATATACTATAGAAAATAAACGAACAGATGATTACCATATATATATAGGGGTATTCTTTTACAAAAAATAAATCGTTGTATACTCAATGACATCCATTCTAGTTTGAAATTCAATGCAAAAAGTATTAAAATTTTATGTACCTTTTAAAAATCACTGACCCGAATAACAAATATATAGGTACTTCCCGAATGGAGACAACATTGGTTCTATCAAAGCAACGTTAAACAGTTCTTACATAGCTATGATTTTTTTGAGAGCTATAAAAGTGCTTGTCCTGACTTTTTTATGCGCGATAAAAGCCCAGGTAAGACATTATATTTTAAAATTTATATTGCAAGACTACAAGCAGTGACAAATGTCTACCTTTTTTTCATTGTGATCCATTTCGGGATGTTTTATTCAATAAACAATAAAACCGCTAGAATTCTTTCGACCGCCTTTTGTACACAGAAAAAAATCCCCTGTCTAATCTTGGGTCAATCATAATAAACAGATCTTTCAAAGTTTAGATGTCAGATGACCTTCTTGAAAAAAAAAATATCGGGTTTAGAACTGTCACGTAGTTGCTAAAAAATGGCGACGTTACAGCATAACATCACCTAAACATATTCAGCCATGTACGTTGGGGGACCACTGGTTTGAACACTTGCTCCACATGGTAAACTGACAATGCATTGATGAATCTTAGTTAAAGACTTCCTAAATCTGATGACATTACCAACTACATTCGTCAAGACAGAAAAAAAAATGGTAATTTAAATTTATTAAGCAATAATAAAAAAGATAACTCCTTCACTAACTGCTTTTGTTGCTTTTATTCCTCATTTCTTTAAAATAGTTAACTTAAGTCACTGCACCTCTGATGGCTTAAAACGACGGCGCGCATAAAGTTGTCGGCCTCTAATTTGTGGGTCTTAATATGATGAAAAATAATTCCTTGCATTTTTATTTACTTTAAAAAGGCAACTGTTACATGTGGAAATAATTCACACAAATTTATTAAATTAATTTATAAGTTTTCTTTTTATCTAAAAGGCAAGCTAATATGCCGTAAAGTGCAAAATACGCTTGTGCAACGTGTAACATTTCCCATGTTTAAGAATCGTGTACCCTTTAGCATTTCAATGGTACAAGATACAGCACTTTTATTAAAACATCAGCAGCAGTTATTGAGGAACCAACAGTAATGAGTAGTATCTTAATTTTGTCATACATCATACATGTTCAACCATTTTTGAACAAATAAAACCTTTTTTCTGAAACGATAGTATCCACAAATCCTAAATGTGGCGTAGAAAGCACCCTTTAGTGGTTGGAAACATCATGGGATATATAGGTATCAAAATTCCGTAACAATTAGACAATAACGTGTACAACCAAAGACTGTTTATGTTGTGTACAAGTTGCAATTTTGTAAATGTTGCAACATGTACAAATAAAATGTACATCTTGCAACATGCAACACCTTTTGCTGTACATGTTGCAATATGTACAAACTTTTTGATGAAATTTATTCTAACTTGTATAATTTGGCATTTAAGACAATTTGTTTCCTTGGTTGGAAATAAAGATTGTCAAGTATGTAAAAGTCTGATTTGAATTATAATTGTGTTGGTTTATTAATTCTCAAATGTCCAGAAAGGTGTAAGCCCTTGGATAGAATTATTTTGGACATGATAGATGAAATCACAATGACCACTAAGCTTAAACTGTGTAGATGTATTAAGTTAAATCACAACAATGTTGCAAAAATAAGAATATATATATCACACTCTTTAAATATATCCAATATTTATCTCGTGTGATATACTCTTCAAAAAAAGTTACGCATAGATAGAAAATTCCCCGTAGGTTTAATGCAAATCGAAACAATTTCAAAACATTATTGCCGAGCTGTTCTGCAACCAATTTTCACGAAATAAAATTCAGTAAAAAGAAAACAAAATAGAGATTGTTTCTTTAATTTTGTGTAAAATCGTAACATCGCTGTTTTTTAAGATATTGCAAGTGGAACTCAAGTGTACATTTTACGATTCAATTTCCCGTTTAAATCAATGCAAAATTTTCCGTGAAAAACATTAGTCGTTTTCTTAAAAACCATTTAAGTTATGATTTTGTCTAAATTTATCAAACGATCTTCATTTTGTTTTCTTTTTACTGGATTTTATTTCGTGATAATCGGTTGCAGAACAGCTCGGCAATAACGTTTTGAAATTGTTTTGATTTGCATTAAACCTATGGGGAATTTTCCATCTATGCGTAACTTGTTTTGCAGAGTATATTTTGGCGTTACACCCTCTTGTGTATAATTTCTATATACAATATGATATTCGAAAAGATCGCAGAAAATTGCGGTTTGTAAAGTAGAATTGCTT
Organism: Arcuatula senhousia; assembly: GCA_963971305.1. Taxonomy (NCBI): domain Eukaryota; kingdom Metazoa; phylum Mollusca; class Bivalvia; order Mytilida; family Mytilidae; genus Arcuatula; species Arcuatula senhousia. Next base: position 26,350,856 of record OZ020307.1, read on the forward strand.
TTATCTATAATAAATATGTCGGATGTGATATAAAGATTCCAACTGACTGCCATTTCGGTAAAATATAAACATTTTCAATTAAGTGCGAATCCAAAATTGTCGAAATATTTAAAATGGCCACCATTTCTCCTAAAAAAGATGAAATGATGCACAATGACTTATTTAGATTATGTATGTAATATTATGTATGCTTATTGAAATAATTCTTAAAGATTTTTTTTTCTTTTTAGGACACAATTTTCCGTACTTGTCCGACCGGTACGTATAGTTCTTGACGATAATTAAACGAGCATTGATTTTAGACTTTTTACGTTTGATTGAGTATCTTTTTCAATTGGAAAATCAAGTGTTCTAACTGTATTTACATGCACATGTAGTATTTAGGGGATTTTTCAAATACAAAAATCTTTAGAATTATAGGAAAACCCAATTTTATTTTGACAACTGACGCATGAAAATAGGTACCTTTATTGCACTTAAGTGAACATTTATTATTGTCACGAAGTCATTAAATGTATAGTATCTAAAAAAGTATTAGGCTTGATTCACTATACTGCATCAAATTTTTCCACAAAAAAGTTTCCACTCTGTGATCTACCTCATATGCATATTTCAAGGAGAAACATTTTATATCTAAATCAAAATATACCAAAGGTATTTGAAAATACTTACAGAAATCTCTGAACAGGCAAAAAGCCAGCAGCAACAATCAATCAAGTGGTTTTAAAGAATCAGAGAGGTATCAATGGGCCATTCGAATGTCAAAAATCCGAGGAACAAAGACAAACCTAAAAAAAGCACGAACAAGAACAGCACGAAAAAACAGACAACATTCCCCCAAATAAATGTATAGCAATCAACAACGCGAACTGAAGTTGTAACGAGACTGAACTTAGGTGTTCAGGAATAGTTAAGCAGTTCCTGCTCATTGCAACACACCCGTCGCGTTGCTAACAAAATACAAATAAGGATTCAAGATAATACAGCAAGAATTAATGCATGATTTTAAATGTAGACAAAGGTATGACTATCTATGTAAAAGATAACTTCGGTGAATTAGTCGCACATCTCGTGACCAGAATAGAACTTAAAATGAAAATTAGCAACTTGGCAAATAATCATGGTTTCCAAAATAATTTTTTCATTACAATTTATTGTTACAGGATGGGCACAGAGAGGCGTCTCATGTTACCGATTGTTTGGTGTCGTGGACAGAGAAACGCAGACATGGGAAAATGCATTACGGATATGTAAAGGGTAAGGCGATTAATATTTACATGTATATAAATATATATGATTTTGATAAACATTAAAAAATAAATAAAAAGCTCCTTGCGATATTCCAATTTACCTGTTTGTTATTTCAAGGCTGTCATTATATAGTTACTAAGCTAATTTCAGAAATAATGCGTCAAATCAAAAATTATTTAAAGTTATATTTTAACTATTTTCAGTCTCGGGTCTTATCTTGTTACGATACATGATTATTATGACAATGAAGAGGTAGGACAGTTTGTCAGGCAGCAGTCCCAGGGCACAGCTTCAGTTTGGATTGGTAGGTTAATAATGATTTAATGCCTCATGCTGTATGTTGCATTAATCTACTTTAATGTCCATATGTGACATAAATTAAGTTCAGTAAGTTTGTAAGAAGTTGCAAGAAAAACAATAGTTTTATAGCATAGCTTTTTTCATGTCAATGAATGAGGTTAGTGAACAAACATGATGTTTTTTTTTTTATTTTGTTGTGTAAAATACATAACGAAAAACGACACATTTTTGTGATAGCTTGTAAATGTTTAAAAACCTATTTTTGATTTATCCTACAAGATATTGTGAACTAATGATAATTCGTGGATTCTTAAGAATTAATTGTAGAATTTTATTAGCATGCACTTTACAGTAGTATAAATTAACCCTTTTTTCTGTTGCTATATTAAAAAAAAAAACAATCTTTGATTGTCTTATATAATTTTTAAGTGTAGCGAACAAGACTGGCAAATGCTTTAAACACTTACTAGGGGTTTAGTACACTTTGTTTTGTTAGGTATGAATCGTATTGGTATTGATGATGCTAATATTGATGCTGCTAAATGGAATGACATGGGAGTTACTAATTCCCGTTACGAGGGACGCTGGGCAGACAAAAGTCCTGATGTCACTGACGGTGACTGTGTTTATCTCACTCTTCAGGGGACAGAATACAAATGGCAGTATGGGAGATGTGAATCCAAGATGGCCTTTGTTTGTGAAAGAGATGCATGTCCATCAGGTAAAACACTTGCGGTAAAACACTAAAAATGACGGTATAGTGGTTGTTAAAATGACAAAGATTAACCCTGTTGCGCTGTGGTTTTAAGAATAGGCAAATTAATAAAAGATTTGAATGATAGGTAAAACCACAGGTAAAATCAGAAACATAAAATTATTTAATAATTGTTGTACATAAAGTCCTTCTCAAGGTCTATAAAACATGATAAAAGATGTTTCTACACTCAAGCGTTACACAGGACTAAGGTGTGACGACGTTATCGACATTTAGGAAAGATATCCGCTTATTAAACCGGTGCTTGGTGGAGTACTAAACTTTTGGTGAGCTTCAAGCATTTTAAGCGCTTTTGAATTAAATTATAATGTAAATTTGTGTCATGCTCCATATTCCTTTTGTTTTACATTAAAAGATAAGAATACGTTAAAAAGTTGCTGTTTCAGACTGACAGTGTTTGTTAAATTAAAAAAAAATTAATGAAAGACAAGGATATATGAGCTAAATAAGGAAATATAAGTTTATAAGCATGTATTCTCTTAGTGTTCTTGTTATTAAAGAAACAGAGAGGCACAAATGGGGCATTCGAATGTCAAAAGCATGAAAGTGAAAGACAAAATCAACTAGTGCTGATTGTGTTGGGATGCCAACACATAAGTCGCCCAAAATCGCCTTGGATAGTATTCCATTCAAATCAGTACATCAAAATAAGTCTAGAAATCAAATTTCGTTGAAATCGGACAAAGTTGACGTTTTTTGGGGGGCGGGTGTAGTAAAACGGCCGCCATTTTGAAACCGGAAGTCAGATTTCAAATCCGGTCGCAGATTTGAATGCAGCATACCCGCTTAACCCAGATGACCAATTTTCAAGACGATCCGATGAAAAAAAATTTTCCGCCCACTTTTTCCGATGGCCGCCATTTTGAAACGGCGGCCATCTTGAAAATTTCAAAACTTGGATGCACGCCTTTTAGTGACCCACTATCCAATCCAACAAGTGTTTTTCAATTTCCTTGAACCCCTTTCTTGTATTAGGGAGGACAACTTTACGATAAAGAATCAGAAGAATAACTAGGTATAATTGTGTTGGGATGCCAACACACAAGTCGCCCAAAATCGCCTTGGATAGAGTTCCATTCAAATCAGTGCATCAAAGTAAGTCTAGAAATTAAATTTCGTTGAAATCGGACAAAGTTGACGTTTTTAGGGGGGCGGGTGTAGTAAAATGGCCGCCATTTTGAAACCGTAAGTCGGATTCCAAATCCGGTCGCAGATTTGAGCTCAGCATACCCGCTTTACCCAGATGACCAATTTTCAAGACGATCCGAAGAAAAAAAATTTTCCGCCCACTTTTTCCGATGGCCGCCATTTTGAAACGGCGGCCATCTTGAAAATTTTAAAAGTGCATTACACAACTTTGAATGACCCACTATCCAATCTCACAAGTGTTATTCAATTTCCTTGGACTGTTTTCTTGTATTAGGGAGGACAAATTCTCGATAAAGAATCAGAAGAATAATAATAATAAGAATAACTAGGTATAATTGTGTTGGGATGCCAACACACAAGTCGCCCAAAATCGCTTTGGATAGAGTTCCATTCAAATCAGTGCATCAAAATAAGTCTAGAAATCAAATTTCGTTGAAATCGGACAAAGTTGACGTTTTTAGGGGGGCGGGTGTAGTAAAATGGCCGCCATTTTGGAACCGTAAGTCGGATTTCAAATCCGGTCGCAGATTTGAGCCCAGCATACCCGCTTTACCCAGATGACCAATTTTCAAGACGATCCGATGAAAAAAAATTTTCCGCCCACTTTTTCCGATGGCCGCCATTTTGAAACGGCGGCCATGTTGAAAATTTTAAAAGTGCATTGCACAACTTTGAGTGACCCACTATCCAATCTCACAAGTGTTATTCAATTTCCTTGGACCATTTTCTTGTATTAGGGAGGACAACTTTACGATAAAGAATCAGAAGAATAACTAGGTATAATTGTGTTGGGATGCCAACACACAAGTCGCCCAAAATCGCCTTGGATAGAGTTCCATTCAAATCAGTGCATCAAAATAAGTCTAGAAATCAAATTTCGTTGAAATCGGACAAAGTTGACGTTTTTAGGGGGGCGGGTGTAGTAAAATGGCCGCCATTTTGAAACCGTAAGTCGGATTTCAAATCCGGTCGCAGATTTGAGTTCAGCATACCCGCTTTACCCAGATGACCAATTTTCAAGACGATCCGATGAAAAAAAAATTTCCGCCCACTTTTTCCGATGGCCGCCATTTTGAAACGGCGGCCATCTTGAAAATTTTAAAAGTGCATTACACAACTTTAAGTGACCTACTATCCAATTTCACAAGTGTTATTCAATTTCCTTGGACCATTTTCTTGTATTAGGGAGGACAACTTTACGATAAAGAATCAGAAGAATAATAATAATAATAATAATAATAATAATAATAAGAAACGGTGCAAAAACAATAAGTCCCCAAAACTATGTTTTGGGCGACTTAATAATAATAATAACTAGGTATAATTGTGTTGGGATGCCAACACACAAGTCGCCCAAAATCGCCTTGGATAGAGTTCCATTCAAATCAGTGCATCAAAATAAGTCTAGAAATCAAATTTCGTTGAAATCGGACAAAGTTGACGTTTTAAGGGGGGGCGGGTGTAGTAAAATGGCCGCCATTTTGAAATCGTAAGTCAGATTTCAAATCCGGTCGCAGATTTGAACTCAGCATACCCGCTTTACCCAGATGACCAATTTTCAAGACGATCCGATGAAAAAAAATTTTCCGCCCACTTTTTCCGATGGCGGCCATTTTGAAACGGCGGCCATCTTGAAAATTTTAAAAGTGCATTACACAACTTTGAGTGACCCACTATCAAATCTCACAAGTGTTATTCAATTTCCTTGGACCGTTTTCTTGTATTAGGGAGGACAAATTCTCGATAAAGAATCAGAAGAATAATAATAATAATAAGAATAATAATAATAATAATAATAAGAAACGGTGCAAAAACAATAAGTCTCCCAAACTTTGTTTTGGGCGACTTAATAATAAGAAACGGTGCAAAAACAATAAGTCTCCCAAACTTTGTTTTGGGCGACTTAATAATAATAACTAGTGCTGATTGTGTTGGGATGCCAACACATAAGTCGCCCAAAATCGCCTTGGATAGTATTCCATTCAAATCAGTACATCAAAATAAGTCTAGAAATCAAATTTCGTTGAAATCGGACAAAGTTGACGTTTTTTGGGGGGCGGGTGTAGTAAAACGGCCGCCATTTTGAAACCGGAAGTCAGATTTCAAATCCGGTCGCAGATTTGAATGCAGCATACCCGCTTAACCCAGATGACCAATTTTCAAGACGATCCGATGAAAAAAAATTTTCCGCCCACTTTTTCCGATGGCCGCCATTTTGAAACGGCGGCCATCTTGAAAATTTCAAAACTTGGATGCACGCCTTTTAGTGACCCACTATCCAATCCAACAAGTGTTTTTCAATTTCCTTGAACCCCTTTCTTGTATTAGGGAGGACAACTTTACGATAAAGAATCAGAAGAATAACTAGGTATAATTGTGTTGGGATGCCAACACACAAGTCGCCCAAAATCGCCTTGGATAGAGTTCCATTCAAATCAGTGCATCAAAATAAGTCTAGAAATCAAATTTCGTTGAAATCGGACAAAGTTGACGTTTTTAGGGGGGCGGGTGTAGTAAAATGGCGGCCATTTTGAAACCGTAAGTCGGATTTCAAATCCGGTCGCAGATTTGAGTTCAGCATACCCGTTTTACCCAGATGACCAATTTTCAAGACGATCCGATGAAAAAAAAATTTCCGCCCACTTTTTCCGATGGCCGCCATTTTGAAACGGCGGCCATGTTGAAAATTGTAAAAGTGCATTACACAACTTTGAGTGACCCACTATCCAATCTCACAAGTGTCATTCAATTTCCTTGGACCGTTTTCTTGTATTAGGGAGGACAACTTTACGATAAAGAATCAGAAGAATAATAATAATAATAACTAGGTATAATTGTGTTGGGATGCCAACACACAAGTCGCCCAAAATCGCCTTGGATAGAGTTCCATTCAAATCAGTGCATCAAAATAAGTCTAGAAATCAAATTTCGTTGAAATCGGACAAAGTTGACGTTTTTAGGGGGGCGGGTGTAGTAAAATGGCCGCCATTTTAAAACCGTAAGTTGGATTCCAAATCCGGTCGCAGATTTGAGTCCAGCATACCCGCTTTACCCAGATGACCAATTTTCAAGACGATCCGATGAAAAAAAAATTTCCGCCCACTTTTTCCGATGGCCGCCATTTTGAAACGGCGGCCATCTTGAAAATTTTAAAAGTGCATTACACAACTTTGAGTGACCCACTATCCAATTTCACAAGTGTTATTCAATTTCCTTGGACCATTTTCTTGTATTAGGGAGGACAACTTTACGATAAAGAATCAGAAGAATAATAATAATAATAATAATAAGAAACGGTGCAAAAACAATAAGTCTCCCAAACTTTGTTTTGGGCGACTTAATAATAAGAAACGGTGCAAAAACAATAAGTCTCCCAAACTTTGTTTTGGGCGACTTAATAATAATAACTAGTGCTGATTGTGTTGGGATGCCAACACATAAGTCGCCCAAAATCGCCTTGGATAGTATTCCATTCAAATCAGTACATCAAAATAAGTCTAGAAATCAAATTTCGTTGAAATCGGACAAAGTTGACGTTTTTGGGGGGCGGGTGTAGTAAAACGGCTGCCATTTTTAAACCGGAAGTCGGATTTCAAATCCGGTCGCAGATTTGAATTCAGCATACCCGCTTTACCCAGATGACCAATTTTCAAGACGATCCGATGAAAAAAAATTTTCCGCCCACTTTTTCCGATGGCCGCCATTTTGAAACGGCGGCCATCTTGAAAATTTCAAAACTTGGATGCACGCCTTTTAGTGACCCACTATCCAATCCAACAAGTGTTATTCAATTTTCTTGAACCCCTTTCTTGTATTAGGGAGGACAACTTTACGATAAAGAATCAGAAGAATAATAATAATAATTAAAAATAATCGTGTTGGGATGCCAACACACAAGTCGCCCAAAATCGCCTTTTGATAGTATTCCATTCAATTCTGTGCATCAAAATATGCCTATAAATCAAATTTCGTTGAAATACGACCACTTTGAAAATTTGCCGATTTTTGGCCGCCATTTTGAAACGGCGGCCATTTTGAAAATTTCCAAACCACTTGCATAACTTCAGATGGTGCTTAATCACTCTGCAAAGTTTCATTAATCTCATTCAAAGCATGTCAGACTATACCTTCGGACAAAATTGATGATTTTTCATGGGGGGCGGGTGTTGTTACATGGCCGCCATTTTGGAACGAAAGCTCGGACAAAAATTTTGGTTCCAGATTTGAGATAAGGACACCCCATTTACCCTTAGATATCATTTTGAAGATGATCCGATAAATATTTCTTGATGTTACTATTTTTAGAACGGCAGCCATTTTGAAATGGCGGCCATTTTGACACATTTGTCCGACCACTGCAACCCCGCTTTAGATGATCTATATGTGTGCCAAATATCAAGCCCCTATCTCAATCACTGCTACGGCAATCCTCCGGAAAAGTAACTGTTAAGAAGAATAATAATAATAATAATAATAATAATAATAAGAAACGGGGTAAAAACAATAAGTCGCCAAAACTTAGTTTTGGGCGACTTAATAAGAAACGGTGCAAAAACAATAAGTCTCCCAAACTTTGTTTTGGGCGACTTAATAAGAAACGGTGCAAAAACAATAAGTCTCCCAAACTTTGTTTTGGGCGACTTAATTAATACGAACGAGAACAGCAGAACAGACATAAACAAACACATAACAACTTAATAGCAATAAAAGCCAACCCAAGTCGTAACGAGATTAAATTCAGGACGCAAGTCTCAGGTGGCCCGGAAAGGTATCCTGCTCCTGCTTATTGTAACACATCCTGTCATATTTCAGCGTGACAAATCGGGTCAAGGAGGACAAAACAAAACTTTATATATGAGATCAAAATCTCATATTTCTCAATAGGACATGAAGTCTTCCATTCAATTTCTTAAGTGAAGGCAACAGTCAAGGAACAACATATGAAAAAAGAAATAAATCGGCAAGCAACGGTGCACGATATGACAAATGGAATGCTAATAGTTTTCTAAAAACGCGTCTATCAAACTGTACAAATACATGTATGCTGTCGCTAAGAAAGTTGAGCATGTCGGTTATTTAGTCTATGTAAATAAGTTATTTTTCTTAGACTCATTTATGACAAAGTAAGTCTGTATAATCGACTTCCAAATATTTGTACTTGTGTTTTCCATTATTTTCGAAAAAGCTACAATCAATTTTTGATGCTGTTACAAGATGAAATTGATTTAGAGTGAATTATCTTCACAATTTCTTTCGAATCTTTTAAGATTCACATTTGATTGACATCAATCCATAATAACAACAATTGAACTATTTTGGATGCCAGAATTTATTACCGTCAGTATTGAAGTCCACAGAACTGAAAGAGGATTTTACCAATAAATTTATAATATTTTTTGTCATTCAAATATCCGATTGTTAAATCCAAAATTGTTTAAAACACCAGGTTGCACATGGTCGATATCCTCTGTGCTGGATTTGGCTCTCCTGTTCGAACATTTTGGTTTTGGGAACTTTTCATTCAAATATTTTTGGTTTTTGATCTTCCAATGTTTTGATTCGAATGCTACTGATGAGAGGTTACTCCTTGAAATATCGATATACAGCATAACCAAATTAACCGTTTTTGGTATTGTATCTAAACGTTATTCTTCATGTTATTTTCTTAACCAGATTTTAAGGATTCAGATTGATCTTGATCTAAATCAATTCATTTAAAATCATTTTCATGTTTTTTTTTCAGGTTCAACTTTCTGTAACAATGGGAGATGTATAAACGAGAAACGGAAATGTGACAATGAAGATAATTGTGGTGATTACTCAGACGAGATAGACTGCCGTAAGTATGTCACATTGACAAATTAAAATTACTACGACAATATGCTTACTAAACGTAAGTAGGTCATTGCGACCAGGGGAGTCTTCGACGAGATAGACCGCGGTAAGTAGGTCACTGTGACCAGAAGTGATTACTCAGACGATATAGACTGCCATAAGAAGGTAAGTAGGTTACTGTGACCAGTTGGGATTACTTTGACAGTTGTGCTCAGTGCTAAGTAGGCAAGTCACGGTGGCTAATCATTTAAACGTAGAAGTTATTGTAATGTACTAATTTTCCCTATATGTGCGGTCAATGAATATCCGGGAAAAATAGTCCAAGCAAATACGCTACTATTATATGTTAATCAAAATTTATGTTAAATGTGTTTTGTCAAGAAGATGGTCTTTCAGTTGGATTATAGGGTTGGGCTAAAATCATATATATATGTAGTTTATTTTCAATCCAGGGCCAATAGCAAAACGACGAGCAGCGGCCACTGGCTGCTGGTTGTTTTCCATTGCGGATTTTAAATAATTTCACTGTTCAATATAACTGGTAATTATTTCTTAGGCTAATTAGATTTGGGTGATCAGATTACTTTGACAATAAAACATACTGTGGTTTCATTATTTTGCGTGGGGTATCAATTTTCGTGGTTTTCGTGGATGGCCTTAAAGCCACGAAATTAAATACCCAACGAAAAAGAAATTGAACATTGATTAATATGCTGCAGACTTTAGAATCACAAATTAACCCTTTTCATCAAACCACGAAAATTGGTATCCCCGAAAATAAACGAATCCACAGTAGTTGCACTTTAGGATTGGGCTTAAATCATATGTAGTTTATTTTCAATCCATGATCAATCGCAAAACGGCGAGCACTGTCCACTAGTCAAATTAAATTATTTTGTAAATTTTTACCGTGATCATGCCAATTGAAATAAGTGACTTTGACCAGTAAAGACCACTCTGATGAGAAAGTGTCATAAATAGGTCATTGCTACCTTGTTTTCAAACATATGGATGAACAGTTTACTAGTTCTATTTTAATTCTAATATTTGACTAAAAAGTATTTTTAAGATATTGATTTGATATTACTTGTGTTTTATTAGCCAGCAACTGTAGAACCTGGCTCACTTCAGCATCAGGAACAATTCGATCAACTAATTATCCCAATGTTTACACACCAACGTCTGTCTGTATGTGGACCATAATGGGAAAAGAAGGAACCAACATTCTACTCGAGGTACCATACTAAATTTTACCTAAAATGTATGCAAATTGGTTTGTCATTATATAAAATTTGTCTAGGGGCAATGTCTTTGTTCTACGGAAGCATAATTAACAGAGGTAATTGACATATATTTTAGATAAAAACTAAACTTAAGATTTTGATTTTGTTTATAACAATTCTGAAACATGTTTGTAAAAGTGTTCAGTTTGAGGTAAAACTTGCCTGAACCAAATTGATCAAAATTCAATAGCCGATTTACCATGTCAAAGAAACCTTTTCAGATACGTTTTAATATTTTATAGATTGAAACCTTCAACACAGAAAAGAATGCAGATGTTGTTGATATTTTTGTTGGAGGAGAAACTGAGGCAACTGCCATATCTGTTGCCAAACTCTCAGGAACCATCGCAGGAGTGAGGCGTTACCGTAGTTACAACAACTATCTTATTGTCAGATTTATTACAGATTCCACCACAGAAAAATCTGGTTTTTCTATGAAGTTCTCTAGTTGTAAGTGTACTGGTTTTGTACCTTTGGCAAGCAATGAAATATTTTTATATTGGAACCATTTTATGAATTGTTTGACAGTGTTTTAACTTTTAAGAGATTATGACATACTCCGTCCGGTTATAAATGACCATAAATTGTAGGAGTGATTTTGAATTTTCTTTGGATTCCTTATTTGTGTTTATTCTTTTGAACTGATTTTGCAGTTTGTCTATTTAGTTTTTGTAATGTATATTTAAACAATTTTGTCAAAAATAAAAACATTACAAAGCCCAGAAAGTACTCAAAGTATTTAGCTTAAAGAAAGTGTAAAAGATTATAATATTTTTGCAGTGGATGATTTTTCCCCCTCATCTGTGGCTTTAATAGGTGAAGACAGCCAAACCCCATTATCCCCTCTCCTGTTTACGGGCGCCGCATCTTTGGCCTATTTGGGAAGTCAGGATTATGTTTGGATTATCACAGCACAATTGACAAAGAAAATTGTCACCATTGAGGTAAAATAGTACTTTTATTGTTATTTGACGATCAAATTACTTTGAAGGTTTAAAGTTTTATGTGGTAGATTTGCTTAAAGTTTATATAAATATGTCGCAGATTTCAATTCACTTACATTTTACATGTATACTTTTTTTGCTCAGTACAAATCTTATATAATAGTTTTTACCTAGATTTAGATTTTTTGAAAATGTTAAAAATATGAAATATTACGTTGACCAAGAATAAATTTCAAGGTTTTTCATGTAGCACATGTAATAAGTTATAAAACTACCTTTATAATTTTATAGAGAACCTCTATTGACCTATACCCTGGAGATTTTATCAACATACATGATGGAGATTCTGCCATGACTCCCATGTTGACGTCCTATACCTCGGATAATAATGACAATGCTGTACAGGACCCCACAGCACACACACCCGTCACAGGGGCTAGGCTCGTGTCCTCAACTGGGAGGACAATGTACATCATTCTTAGAACCCACATGACCACCTCTGGTATTGGATTCAGGTTTAACTACTGGCAAGGTATACTATTTCAAAAAATATCACAGGAGCAAAATTATTTCATTTTACAAATGTATGTATTTAGTGTTTGTGAATAAGATATAGCAATTGTATCATTTTGTATTGTTTGTTACTTTCTTGGTGGTGTCCGAAACCATTATGAAAGTGCCTTTACTTTTCCTTGATGCTGAATATTGAATACCCGTAATTCGAACAACATGTTGGTGAAAGTTTGCAAATATGAGTTGTACAAATCATAAAACAAAGCAAAGAACAGTACATTTAGTGCAGTTTTTTTACCCTTAATTCTTTAAAAGACCATTAACGTGAAGCAATTGCAGGTTTAAGACAGCACCTATCATCAATTTTAGGAGATTTAAAAAAGGGTCAAAATATCGTGAGCTTAGGCATATCAATTGGAATCATAATATTTTTAACAATTTAGTTGATGCCCTTGCGAGAAAAACTGGACATGAAATTCTTCGAAGGCCTCGATGAGGACTAGGGCAACACCCATTTTCAACAACGCTGATGTTGTCAAAACATTGTCCATCTGTATCTGCAAACAAAGCACCGAATATCACAACTTTTCTGTGCAAAAACAATCTATAGCTAAATTAGACTAACACCTGTTTAACGGCTGAATAAACTCAACAAAAGCGCCAGATACATAACATTAACAAAAGGAAATAATTGACAATCATAAATCGGCAAATTTTTCCGGATGTTAAAAGTATTGAAATTTCATCATTGTACTGATTCCTAAATTACATAAAAAATCGGCGCTTTATTGCTGGTTCGTCCTAATGTACCACTATATTTTAATGATTGTTACTTTAGAAATTCTGTCAAACGGTAATAAATCTTACAAAGTTTGATAGAAACTAGAAAATGTGTCTATGAGCCACAGGATGGCCCTCTCGTTCATGAAATATCATTGAAACCAATGTGTATTACCTGGGATATGAACCTTTACCAAGAAATTGATCAAAAGTGTTCATGTGTAAAATATAGGTCGCTGTGACCTTATTTCTGGTGGGTGGTGCCATGTTACCAAGACCAATCGAGTAGTGAAATATTATTGACCCCTAACATGTTGTATTCAAGATATGGACCTTAACCAAGAACTTAACCAAAGTTATTCACGCGTAAAATATAGGTCACAGTGACCTCATTTCTAGTGGATGGTGTCACCTAACCCAAGAAACATCTAGTGGTGAAATATCATTGCCCCTGACATCTAGTATCCAAGTTATGAACCTTAACCAAGAACTTAACCGAAGTCGTTCATGCATAAAATATAGATCACAGTGACCTAATTTTTATTGGGTGGTGTCATGTTACCCAAGACACATCTAGTGGTGAAATACCATTGACCATCAACATGTAGTATCTGAGATATGGACCTTAAGCAAAAACTTAACCAAAGTCATTCATCCGTAAAATATAGGTCACATTGACCTAATTTCTAGTGGGTTTTGTCACCTTACCTACGACACAAATAGAAGTGAAATATCATTGACCCCCAACATCTAGTATCCAAGTTATGGACCTTAACCAAGAACTTTACCGAAGCCGTTAATGCATAAAATATAGGTCACAGTGACCTAATTTCTAGTGGGTGGTGTAGCTCTACCCAAGACCCATCTGGTGGTGAAATATCATTTACCCCCAACATCTAGTATACGAGTAATGGACATTAACCAAGAACTTAACCAAAGTGTTACGGACGGACGTGCGGACGGACGGACAAGGGTAAAACTATATGGCCGATCCACGTACGTGGTCGGGCCATAATGATAGAGATTCTTAACTTATTAATTTTACACACTATAATTCTTTTCCATATGTACAACTTCAATAATGATTTGCACAGCTGATTAAAGGTATAACAAATATCTGGAAGTCGATTATATAGACTAATTTTGTCAACAATGAGTCTAAAAAAGAACAAATTCACAGATGACCAAAAATCGTCATTCTCACCTTTCTTATAAGGAAAGAGTTATCTTCAATTTTTGTCTCGCCTGCGAAGCAGAGCGGGAAATAGGTGTTACTTTACCGGCGGTGGCAAAAAGTTTTATGAGCACCTCCATATCTCAAGAACTATAAGTCCTAAGTCGATAAAACTTGATATTCATATGCCCTAGTAATAGCTTAGCACAGTTGCATCCCCATCTTTTGACCTTGACCTTGATTTTCTGGTTGAGTGACTGATTATTTTTATTGCATATATTAGCAATGTTTAAGTTCTATAAACATCTTTTGATCTCAGAAACTGAAAATCCATGTAAATTCAAAATATAGTGGAAGTAAGAAAGAATAATTGTTTCTGATGGTGCCGGCAGGCGAGACATACTTTAGTGTTAACTCTTCTTAAAATGAACTATTATATTTAACACTATGATTTTATTGTATGAGCTTCAACCTATTCCTCTATCTGGTATTTTATCAGGTTCTTGAATGTGTGTTTCCATGTAGCAGAAAAAAGGCATTCTGAAAGAACTGATTTCTTCTTAGTATTTCAGTCCATAAATACTCTCTGTTTGCCTAAAAGAGTGAAACCTGAAGATCAACAGCTATTTTATAAATAAGTGCATGTTATCTCACATAATTAGACATCGGAAACCACTAAAAGAAATATATGACATGGAGTACATGCCTGACTATGTTTTACAGTATAGCATAGATGAACCAATTTCAGTGTTTTGGATCAGTTATGTAATGTTTTAACACAATGAAGAAAACAAAAGTCAGATTTTACTACAGATACAATACGTTCTGAACATATAACATCAAATAGAAACTACCATTTCATGACCACAAGGCATTATATGAAATACCAAAATGCAGTTTCTAACACACATTTCGCTATAAAACATTGGAATTTCGCAGTAAATTCCACAAATAACCATACTTCAATAATTGCACATGAAAAATATCAAAATGTGCTTTTTCATCATGGATATAGAGATAAATTCAGTAAATATGCATACATCACTAAGATCTGCCCCTCTGTAAGAGACCTTTCTGGTATTTTATTGACATTTTTGAGCTTCAGGATTGGTTGATAATTTTTCAAATGATTTGAAAAAAAAATCCTTTAGTATATAAACACTCTCCAAAACATAAAAAGTCACATATAGTGTTTTTTTGCCAGAGCATTTATTGTGGTATGGGTATTAATGGAATCTACTGCGAAGTAACAATGTTTATAAAGAAACAGAGGAACCAATGGGGTATCCGAGTTTCAAAGTCCGATAGGACAGAGACAAAACCAACAATCACAAACAATGATATGTGATCATAGGCAAATCAAAGTACTGAAAGTACTGGTAGCCGGGGTATCTACAAAAGTTGAATTGTTCATGTGCAGCAAAAAAAAAAATAATAAAGCTACATTTTTGTTAATTTTAAAGGAATTTTCACAAGGATTTCAATGAAAAAAGGATAGATTTTAAAAACTTTATTTTAAAGGCGTGGTCTGTCTTTGGTCCCCTATAGCAATATAACGGTGCAATATATATGAAAACCATTGCCATATTAAGTTGACAGAATATAATGAGGAATTCAATAAAAAAGAATTTTTAAAATTAAATGAATAATAAAAAATCTACACCCGTTTTGTCAATACACCTATTTTAGCCCCTTTTGGCCACAAACCCCAAATACGACACTGTTCTCCCCCTCCAGTAGATATAATCATCATATTAAAGCTTTATAACAATTGGCTGGCCCACTACAACTTAATTTCTTGTGTAAAATATATGCCTCAACAAACTCTAAAACATGGCGTTTTTTGTCCCTTTTTCAACCATTGATTTTTTTTAAAATTAAATAAGGAATAACCCACGAGAAGAGGTTATGAAAATTATGTTGAATTGTAAACTTTTGATGATGTATAAAGCGAAACAATTTAAAAAGCATCAGAATTCTCTAATTCTATAGGAAAGAACATACAAATTAACAAGATTGCTACAAATTGCAATGTCCCCCTCCTCCAACAAATCAAAATTTACTTTGACAAAAATCTCATTATTCATGTATACTTTGTGTAATTGTTCAACTCAAATAGTTTTATTACACATACATCTGATATGAAAACAAATTAATTATGCTGTAACTCTTGTAGAATTTATCAATTTTAAATGACAAATAATCCAAAATTTCATCGAAATACTAAAAGTATGTTAAGCAGTACCAGAAAACTTACACTCTGCTATGACCTCAAACTTCCGTTACGGCGAACATTCTTATTTTGATTTTCCTCTGTCAGCTCCGCTTGCAGGCGCACTATCACATAGGAATGTTCGCATGTGACGTCAGCGCTTACCTGTGGAATTTTTTTTGGAGGGCAAAAAGACAATAAATCTTTGTTTAAAAACGTCTATAAATTGCCATAACTTTTTGTTTTTGTTTTTTCAAGATAATAAAAAAATCCTTTTGGCTCTACAATTTTCGGAAAAAGATTGTTTGTGAAGTGCATTTTGAAAATAAATATATGCAGTAGTTCTAAAGATATGAAATATGGTTGATTAAAAATTTTCAATGAAAATTTACTTGGTCCAGAAACAATTTTACAGAAAATTTATTTTTATGCCTTAATTTCAAAATCAATTATGGTAAATATGAATTAATTCTTATTCAAAGAACAGTTTACAGAACCATTTTATCTTATCAAATAAAAAAATTATGAGGATTTGAACTTTGGGTAAATTATCCTGTCCATCGATGTTTGTTTATTGCACTGTGTATTGTCATCCAGTTTGACACTTAATGAGATGCAAATTAGTGAATATGACATCGCTAATGAGATCGACGAACACTCATAAAAACACAATATCCTAGCCGCTTTTGAATTCTTTATTAATCATTTTTATATTATCGCATCAGATAGGCGTCTTACATACTAGTACAAAATTTGAAGAAAAAAAGTTTTATAACAGCGACGATCAGATCTGGAAAAGAACTATATTGCAAGCGTGTATTGATATTTCTATTTATAGGTTTTTGGTGAACCGCCGAAAAAACCATCTGCTAGCTAACCGAAAACTATCATAGCGGCTAATCGCAAGCGATTACCCGGGCTAAAAATGCCGCATTTGTATATGGTTATATAAGTGCAAAATAACCTACTGTATCTTTTTTTTATAGAATGAAATATGAAAGATTTGACATTTTAAAGATGCTTCTATGAATTTATTTTTAAGATTTGGTAATGCATTAAATCCAATGGGGCTTTCAATACTGAATTATTATACCCTATAGACACCATAATTGTTCAGTTTGGTGGACGTGTTTTCATCAAACTATTACGGCATTCCAACTAGTATTCTTGTGCACCTTTGCTTCATGATTTGTTCATCATTCATATGATGCAGACTTTTACAATCATTTTTAGACAAAAAATCATGTTCTAGCCCTACCTTTTAACATCATCTACCGTTGTATTGACGATGACCTTTCATTAAACAATTCTCCATTTGATGACTTTTTCTGTTTCTTATGTCTACAAGATATTCAAAAGACACTTCGGATTCTAAGTAGTCTGCTTCATATATAGATCTACATTTTGAAATAGACACTCAAGTTCATTGTAAACCGGTGGTGTTCTGGTTAATTAACTCGTCGAGGTAACAATACCAAGGTTCGTGGTTTGATCCTCGTTAGGGGTAAAAATTTAATGTACCAATTTTCCGACACTCTCCTGACACCATTTGCGATGATGGTCGCAAAAAACGATGGTAGTCCTTCGGAAAGGACAAAAAAAGGTTGCCCCGTGTATGGGGAGAGCAATACCTTGTGCATGTTAAGACCACTTTGCTACTGCAGAGTTCGATAAGAGTAGGATCAAAGGGGCCGTGTACATAGGCCACACTCTCAAACTGCAAACTGGAGAGGGATTTATAGAAGCATAAGCTTGTTTCCAAATCCAGGAAAAACAAATATGTTTTAAATAATTTAAATGTTACCGTGTTCTGTTGATTATATTTTGAAAAAAAAGTTCAATTATTATCCATTTTATTTATTTTCTGATTTATTTTAGGATGTATGACAACGCTAACTTCAGAGACCGGTGAAATATTTTCACCTGGATGGAAAGGAAATGTCAATTATGCCAATTATCAGACGTGTTCTTGGTCTGTCGATGTGCCCAGTGGTAATGGATTGACTCTGTTCTTCAGCAATAATGCTGAAGTTGAAGATAGTAAAGACTTACTAAAAGTAAGGATTTTTAGATTAACATTGAATGATATGTACATGAAATTAAGAAACTATTAAAAGTAAAAAAAATGTCTTATAATCAATTTCCCTTCTTGTATAGCAGCACTCCGTCCTCTCCAGCTTATGGAGTTAACGTACCACTCGTTCTTCAAGAGCTTAAATCGACACAAAAATTGCCAACACAAAGTTTAATTTGCTCTTCGGTTGTTGTTTTCACTTAAGAAAAAAATATGGAAGACATCATTCGCTCAAAGACAAATATGTGATCATCTCTCAGATGAGTATAGAAGTTGGTTTGTCATTAGGATTTTTTTTGGTCATCCATTACCGGATTTGACACACTGAATGGACCGTTAGCAACAAGACGGGTGTGCTGAAGGTAGCAGGAACTACTTATTTTTTTCAGTGCACCTGAGTTCACTCTTGTTACAACTTGAGATCGTGTCGTTAACTGTGTTTTATGTTGCCGGTACCTACGTGCTGTTCTCATCAGTGTTTAAAGGTCTTTGAGACTTTTGATAGTCGATTGTCACAATGGTACCCGATTGGCTTCTTTTCAAAAATATATATTGTCCTTTTTGTTAATAAACATTGATTTCCAATCAAATTTAAGTTTTAAATATTTTATTGCGCCCTTGTACTTTAAAGATATATATTAATATATCACATGTTATGATCTCTCGAAATGTTACTATTTCTATAGTCATAGCCCTTTGTAGATCACCTGACCTGAAGAGTAATTTGAGTTATTGTCATCACTTGGCTTGCAGTTTTGGTCGAACCAGATTATTTTTTAAATTTTGCAGGTCAGGAAATTTTGTCCTCGTACCAAAATGCAATTTTAAGTTTCTCAGAGATCTTGTATAGTATTCAAGATATTGAGCTTAATAAATGCAAAATGCAGGGGAAAAATGCAGAAAATGAACAAAATCCTTCATGTGTTGTTAGATTTTCAAAATTTTAGAACAGACAGATCTTGATGTTCTGGTCACTTAAAGTTAAACAAATGGATAAAATACAATGTTTATTACTCTAAAACAGTCACAGATAGTAATTAAGTTTGATACAATAAAAGTGAGCATTGCCTCAAGATCTACCTACCATAAAATGTTGAAGATCTGACAACCCATGTAGGCCATTTACAAGGCATTTCCTTATTACATTGAAAAAGAAACAGAAAAAATTTAAACTCTATTGAATAACAGGGACTTGCTCCCCTCTATAAATATTTCGTTAGAGTCAATGTGCGGTACGAAAAAAACACCGCACATTGACTCTAACAAAATATTGATAGAGGGGAGCAAGTCCCTGTGATTGAATCGAAGTTTTCAAAATTCATTTTACTTTGAATTCTTTTCTTCCAAATGATTAAACAATCTTTTTTTTTTCAGGTATACATAAATAGTACTAATGATTCTGGTATTGCTGTTCATACTGGTGCTGGTTTCATTACTTCTACATTTCTACAATTTCCCAACATTCATTCTTTTAATGGGAAGATGTTCTTTGAGTTCACAACAGATACTGTAGTTAGTAGGAAAGGATTCTACGGGGTTTATTCTGTTGGTAAGAAAAATACACATATATTCTCATATTGAGATCAAGACCACTTGAAGTGGTTATCATATTTTAAAATAAAGATATTTTCTTTTAACGCTCAAGCCTAATAATGACTTTAAGACCTACAATTTAATGATAGAGATTGAAGAAATGATATGAAAATCAAAAAAGCTATGACTAAAAATACATTTCTATGATATGCAAATGTAATGAAACCTTATGCAAGCTAATGGCACAGAAAATATGTTTTTTTTCAATCAACGTTCACAAATCAATATAAACATTTGGACAAAAATTAGGGACCACTTGAATATTACTTAAATATTTTAGATATTTAACCTGGTTAATAAAATGAATAAAAGAACAAAAGAAATTGCCGCTTAACATGTGGTACAATTGTTAAATAGAGAATTTTATATAATTTAAACAATTTCGTGGGAATGTGAAATCAATTGAGTTCGGTAACATTTTGTTGTGCAAAAAATATTGGAATGTAAAAAAAATAAATGCGTGAGTTTTTATAGTCGTAGCCTGGCAACCTGGTCAATATCTTAAGCGGCCTTGGCTTCCGTCCGACGTATATAGACTCAGATCATGGCAAATAAAAACGCAAGGACTTCAATGCTTATTGAAAGAACGAAAAATGAAAATGATGTTTAATACTTTTATAATTCAAATATTTATAGAAACGTTAGAAATATGCGGAAAGCAAAAAAAAAAAAATATATAAATTCGGACGATAGAATTATATCTTTTTATATTAACGTCACAATTATACAAAAAATAGCCTTCTTTCATTCATAAAATGACAAAAAAGCTTTACAGTTCTATTCTCAAATCACGATTTGCACAGCTGCTTAAGCGCAGCCTTTTCAAGAAGAATAGAAAACGCAGGTACAAATATCTGGTAATCGATCATACTAGACTTACTTTGTCATCAATGAGCCTAAGAAAAATAACAAATGTACAGAAGATCAAATTATTGAAATGCTTAATTTCCATTTCGACAACATATTTGTTCAGTTTGGTCGACGTTTTTAAGCAAACAATGGGGATTTTAATGGGCACTAATTTTGCACCTTTGTTTGCTGATTTGTTCCTTAATATACATAAATCAGACTTTTTAGAATCACTTCTAGACAAAAAAAAGATTATAGACTAGCTCTCTGTTTTAATTTCACTTTCCGATATATTAACGATGTCCTTTCACTAAACGGTTCTCAGTTCTCGATTTGGTGACTTTCTACATCTCATATAACCCCAGGAACTTAAGATAAAGTACACAACGGATTCTAGGGGTTTGCTTCATATTTAGATCTGCATCTAAAAATAAAATCTCAAAGAAAACTTTCAACAAAGCTCTATGACAAAGTTAATGACTTCAACATTCCAATTTGCAACTTTCCCTCCTTATGCAGCAGCTACAATCAATTTTCTGCATACATTTAAACAGTCAACAGTAGTGTAAAAGGGGGATTCTACAACTTCCATACTTTCAAGGGGAAATTATGTACAGGACCGTCAACCCCGACGAACACACATAAGCGTTGGATAGAACGCTTTTCTATCCATCGTAGAAGTATGAAAAGGGAAATTCTACACCACCCCCAACTTCTCAAGGGGAAATCCTGCATAGAACACCCCAACCTGACGGCAAGATTCAAACAAATGCCCCAAACCATCCCGGTCAGAGTTGTGGATCTTATGCAGGGTTTCCCCTTGAAAAGAGGAAAAAGTGTAATATCTCCTGCAACAATATATTACAAAACATTAGAAAATATATTTGGGTGTATGACCATCCTGGTTTTGAAAAAAAAATATTTACCGCTATTCGAATTTAAAAGAAAACTGTAGAAAAATCAGTCGTCCTTAACATAAGTCCAAGTGTATATTTGTTAGTAAAATTTTGAAGAATGCATTTTTTTGTAGAACATCTAAGTCTTATACGAGTTCGCTTTTGAGCTAACCATATTCGAAGGTTCCTGTGAGCTGTTGACATCACAAACGTAGCTCCTCTGACACTTTAATTCTCCGGTATGACTGATTCGTTTTTGTCATTTTCTCTGTACTATGAGATTGATCATTCAAATTCGGTAGTTTTGTTATTACCTGTATTTACTAAATTTAGTACATTTGTTTATTGGTATAAGTGCTGGAAAATATTTGTTTTGATTTTTCATTAAAAACATAGCCGTCGTTGCTAAATAAGACCATAGGAGTGAAATGCAGGTTTTTGCAAATAACTAATTAACACAGATTTCAAAAGTACCAATGTCGGACAGTG
Organism: Arcuatula senhousia; assembly: GCA_963971305.1. Classification (NCBI taxonomy): domain Eukaryota; kingdom Metazoa; phylum Mollusca; class Bivalvia; order Mytilida; family Mytilidae; genus Arcuatula; species Arcuatula senhousia. The sequence goes on from OZ020307.1 coordinate 26,372,973, forward strand.
TAGACCAATGAAGGACAGCGCATAATAGGCGGATGGTAATGGCTGTCACAAACTGTCCTTGATTGTATAAGGTGGTAATGGGAATTCACTGTTGTTTCCCAGTATTTCACAGTAAATAGCAGTGTAAGGCAGTTAAAAATGACTGTGTCTGGTATTGACTGTACATTTTTTTTTGGTTCATAGTGCAGAGGCCTCATGTTTTTTTTCAGATTGTCCCGATCCTAACTTTAATGAGCATACCACGATTAGTGGTCCACAGAACTGGAGATATCGTGACTCAATAACAGTATCATGTAAAACAGGATATTCTTTCTCTGCTGATATGTTTACCACTTCTTTCTTGTCACTAACCTGTCAGTTTGGTGGTGTTTGGAGTAACACTATTCCTCGCTGTCAACGTAAGTATTATTTATTTCCCAACTACATTTGTGATTTGATTAGAATGTCCTAATGTATCCTAGTATTTTCACTGTTCATGATATAATCTTAAGGTTTCCCTATTTAATAAAATAACCAGAGCCCATCACTTCGACAGGATACTGTAAGTGCCTTTGAATGTATAAGAGAGAATATTGTAGCCTAAAATTCTTGTTATAGTCAAAATTTTTTACTGAGTCTGTACAATGGAGAAGAAACAATACATGTGTGTCATCGACTTCGTGTCTAGTTTTAAACTCACCTGCACCTCCCGGTTTAGGATCATGTGAGCTCTTGTTACTAGGTGTCGATCGTCCGTCGTCAGTCGTTCGTCCTTTTCTTCAAACTTTCTTCAAAGATCTGTAACCGCTGAACGGTTTACACTTGGTCTTCACCGGCTGTCCTCTACCAACACACGTTGCTGTCGTCGATGAAAATATACTCTTCAAAAAAAGTTATGCATAGATAGAAAATTCCCCGTAGGTTTAATGCAAATCGAAAAAATTTCAAAACATTATTGGCGAGCTATTCTGCAACCGATTTTCACGAAATAAAATCCAGTAGAAAGAAAACAAAATAAAAATTGTTTGATTAATTTTGACCAAAATCCTAACTTCAATGGTTTTTATGAGATTGTGAGTAACACACGACTAATGTTTTTCACGAAACATTTTGCATTGATTTAAACGGGAAATTGAAGCGTAAAATGTACACTTGAGTTCTACTAGCAATATCTAAAAAAGAAGCGATGTTACGATTTTACTCAAAATTAAACAAACAATCTCTATTTTGTTTTCTTTTTACTGGATTTTATTTCGTGAAAATCGGTTACAGAACAGCTCGGCAATAATGTTTTGAAATTGTTTCGATTTGCATTAAACGTACGGGGAATTTTCTATCTATGCGTAACTTTTTTTGACGAGTATATACGAGAGGGTGTAGTACCATAGTTTTCGGCTTAAAGCTAAAAAGTATAAGAAATGTATAAAAGACGAAGCAAATGCTCTTCAAAACTCTCTATTGAGTCAAAGTTGTTGGACGACTCATTATAAGAAATATTTCTTTGTCAGAATTGTCTATTTTTGCAGTTTGTCGAATTCTTATTTAACAATTTAGTTCTAAGGTACATGTAACCCGGAAATAAAAATTGTTTTATTTTTTTTGGAGTTTTTAAGAAGAAAATCATATTTATACTTATTTTCAATTTCAGCTGTGTATTGTGGCCTTCCACCAGTGGTTACCAACGGGTATTACTACAATAGTTCAGGTGTCGTCTACGACGAAGAAGTTCGTTACCAATGTTATCCTGGCTTTAATATGATTGGTCCAGATACTGTCACATGTACATCTACAAACACATGGACAAATACACCAGCTTGTCAAGGTTAGTATTATACATCTACTAAGACCTTTTACATAATAACATTGGAATGTTATATTCTTATATAGGATTCTGAAGTGTTTATTGATTTATCTTAATATATGTTATCGTGGTTTACAAAACAGATATTATTTGGGTGACATTTTTATAAGCTTTTGAATTTTAGTTATATGGTTACAGGACGGAGAGACATAGAATTGTCTTCGTTCGATCATTCGTCACACTTTTGTTTGCACAATTCCTCTGAGAGTGCTCGTTGGATTTTGATGAAATTATGTGGAATTGTTGGTCATAAATATAGTTGATCAAATAGCAATATCATTTTGATTCAACAAATTTCAAAGGAGTAATATGACTTATCGACTTCGTTCATTTTAGGTCATATGATGGCGCATCTACTCTTCAAATACCCATGGATAAAATGGAATACCCTCTTGTGATATTCTATTGTTGGAAGATTATAAGTACAATCAATCAATACAATAGGTGTTCAACTCACCTGTCCAGATTTTTACAATACCAACAAAGGTGCTATTCATTCCCTTTCAGCTAGGAGAAATATATCATTTTGATTGAATCAATAAGGCCAAACAAGTACATATATTTAGGCCTTGAAAAAGGTAAAAGAATGTACATTGAGAATTATATGTTTAACCATTTTTTTTTAATTTTGACGAAACTGTAACATATATATAAAATTTGTGTATAGAAAATTTCCTGTCTTTTTGTTTTCTAATTATTTATCTTCTATTTTAAGACAATATAACTTATATTTCATGGTATCTTACATATATAACTTTGAATTATATATCAACATCACATGGAAAATAATCTTTTTATAAGATATAAAGAAATCTGCCATCTGGCTACACCCTTGAGTACAACTTCTTGCTTGATCAGTTTAATTCATTACATCAAATAATGATTTACAATAATCATCAAATAAACTTGTGATTAGTGTTCACTAAGCAATTTTAATATAATTGATATATTTCTCCTAGATGTATGAAGTTCTATACCTTCTTTAAAGATATTTTAATTTTTGGTCATGCTAAATAAACACCTATTGTGTTGATTTATTAGTACACTTGACCTTCCTACAAAGGGAATTTCCTTGGAATATTCCATTTCATCTATGGGTATTTGAAGAGTAGATGCGCTAGAACACTTCGTGGGCGCAACTGTTTTGAGAACACTCAACGGATTTTGATGAAATTGTATAGGATTGTTTGATGTGTAGTTGATAATATCGCAACATCATTTCGATTCGACAAATTTATAGGAGTAATTACTTTATTATTTTGAGTTTTACAAATTCTACATGAATGATGAGACTGTATTGTCAGAGTAAACGTTCAACTTTCAAGCGACGGCGAGGACATTGGCTTTGTGTAGCCATCTCGTTTTTAATGTTTGAAGCTGAATCATTTAAATCGAAAGTGTTATGCATATGAACGTTTATATTTTATCAAATTTTACCTTTTATTGTGATTTTCTTATTTGGATTTAAATTTTAAATGTGGTTTTACCTTCCTAACAATTCTTTTACTTACCTTTTTACGAGCCGCTGTGCAACACCTTTTTATTTATCATATTCATAATTCCATAGGTGCTGTATGTACATCGGCACCTCTCATACAAAATGGACAGAGAAGAATAGTGTCAGGAGACCTGACATCATACGCCTCCATTATAAAGTATGAGTGTGATCCTGGCTATGAACTTGTAGGAGAACCTATTCTGTTTTGTCAGTCAGATAACAAGTGGACAGCTTCAGTACCATTTTGTAAAAGTAAGTATATACTTAATTTTATTTCAAGATGGTTCAATATAGTTTTCTTATTTAATGCTATTTGGGAGTATAATTTTTTTTTTTTTTTCATATCATACAGACTGGTTTTTGCATTGTAAATATTCAATAAAACAATAGGTGACGGTGTTTATATTTGAAACAATTTGGTTTTAATCTATAAAAAAGTTATGTTTATTAACGAAAAATCATGAAAATACAATTATTTTTAACTTACATAAAGAATTGTACAAATTTGTGTACAAATAACAATAATATGATATACTTTTGATTTCTGTAATAGAAACATTGGTCTTTTCAAGATCTTTGTGGAAAAAAAATCACGTTTCATAGAAAAAAATCAAATATTTTTCGCCAAGTATCACCCCGTATAGAAATATTTTAAGAAAAACCTTAGTATATTTCTAAGTGTTTATCTTGTATTTTTTATTCAGTATCAAATAAAGAAATATATTTCACATTTTATATGCTAAAACAAGTCATTTATATGTTAAACAAGATGACTGAAAAAGATGCTCTGTTTGGACCCCCAGCTAAACTAAATAACACAACATCTTTCTTGTTTGCAAGGGTTAAGTTATATATATCTATATAATCTTATCTCTAATGAGATGTGAAATTCAATAATGATGATATGTGATATGTTTATTTTATAGATATTTGGGAGGAGGGATTGAAATATTTCAAATGTGCTTGAATCCTAAGTTCTTGATCAACCTCAATGACAAAAAAAACCCCAAAACAAATTATGTTTAAAACATACCAATTTCTTCGCACTTGACGCAATGTTTATAAATTATGCTCACGGTATATTTAAAAGGACTGCCAATAAAAATTGCAGGACATATAGTTTTCTGTCTGTCCATCCATTTTGTATACATGTACTTATTTTTTTTCATAGCACGGACAAGTCATAGAAGCAAATATATATGTGGCTCTAATTAATATGTACAGTGTCTCAAGAGAAGCATTTCCTGTACAATTTTTTACATTTTATTATGACGTAAGTTTTTTCTTTTTCCAATAAAATCACTACTTTTCAGGGTTACAATGTCCCTTACCAGACATAATGAATGCTGTGTTGTCAAGGACTACGTTTGCTGTTTATGAAGATACCATGACTGTTTCATGTGCAACAGGTTACAGACTCAATGGAACAGCTACCCTGACTTGTAATGAAAATCAAACATTCGGAGATCTACCATTCTGTCAAAGTAAGGTCAAATGCTCTGATAAAACTAGTTTGAGCTGTTTTCGATATCAAAAATGATTTGAATGGGTACAACAAGATCTGGTTTTGAAAAGTGAGCTATTATTTTTTTGCAAAAGGATCTTAAATTGGCTCCTATGATAATTTTGAAATTATTTAAATGAGTTGGAAATATGTAAATTGATATAAGTTAGAGATAACTATATCAGCATTATCTTGTTTAAAGTTTTATATTTTAATGTAAAAATAATTGCACACAGTTGCTTATAATTTGTTATTTGGTGAAAAATTGTAAAAATGTTGGAAACTTAAGAGTGGTTTTGACAAATTTAACTTCGAGCTACAAAGATTATTACTATATTTATTTGTGAAAATGATCAGGAAACTAACTAAAAATTCAACTTTGTGTTACATTCTGTGGCTCATAACCAAAACCAACCCAAAATTTATAGAATGTATGCTCAAACGCGCAAACGACCTATTACCGTGGTATTCCTAATTCCATGGTATTTTGTTTTTTTTAACTATTTTTTTCTTATGAATGATTTCAATCTGTTTCAAAACATTATATTGTACAGATATTTGTTAAATAAAAACATTAAAACAAAACAATATGACAAATGTTGTCATATTGGTATGTTTTTGTCCCTTTTTATAAGTACTTGAAATTTTGTCATTTCCTGTCAACGGCAGTGAAACGCCTGTTTTGACGCCAGTTCGATTTGCAGATTTTTTGGAATGAAATCTTACTAACTATAGGAATATTGAAACAAATTTCTAACATGTATGTATATTTTTATCAAAGAAATCGGATCTTTAACTTTATCAGAGGCCAAGAATTAAATATGCTTGAAAGTTGGGTACTCGGACATTATGACGTCATTCTTAGTCATTACCTTGGTAAATTCTATTTTACACAATCCAAAACCAAAAACGGGTATTACTGTATATCGATATTTCAAGGAGTAACCTCTCATCAACAGCATTTGAAGGGAGTGTATATTTGTTGAACATAACATAACTTAATAGGGAAATTTTACCCATGCCAAATAAAACTACATTTAAACCAAAACTATTTGGTATTGACGAAATAAGAGCGAGGAACGTAAAGAAAATATGTCTATGATCATAACTTTTCTATAAAAACGTCGAAAAAGTTTTACTATTTTCTCTCATTTATAAAATTTTGATTGATTGATATGTCAAATGAAATCTAGATGATTCGACCTGTTAAAAAGAAAGAAACCTGGTGTTTTAAACAATTTTGAATTTAACAAGCGGAAATTTCAATGACAAACAAGGCTAGATATTTGTTGGTAAAATCGTGTCAGACAAGTCCGACGACCATGCTTGTGAGTACCCTCGGGAACCTCTGGTCCATCAGAAGCGTAATTGACCCAGCATTTTCAAAATACAATCACGGTAGGTCCCGTGTCCGGCAACAGGATTGTTTTTTCGAGAGGGATTTACAATTGTCCTGGTTTTTTCAAGAGAATAATCAATAGAAATGTAGACTTTGGTGATATTTAGTGATTTTTAACTGAAAGCGAAGAAAAAATGCTACCAACGTGTAGGCATATTTTAGTTTTATCATATTGTATAACAACACCAATACCTATAAAAAAAATGTGATTCCTAAATAAAATTGTGGCCTGTTTTTTGAATTTTTACCTTTTTGCATTTTTCGCCCCTTAAAAGACAAATATATTGAACGAGATTGCTAACCATTATAAGTGAACATCAATGTTATATTATGGCATCCTGAACATCTTTCCAGGCCGCTTAGCCCAAAAAGCGACTGGGATGTGTGCCACAGGTGGTTGAATGGGGCAGCCCTGTCATAATAAATGCCGGTTCATCAGGCTACACTTATGCATAAACTTACCCGTAAACCATATTGGACCAACGTGCGTGGAGAGTTCCAAGGTTCATGCACGTAAAATATCCCATTATGCACCGCCACAGGCTAAATTTTCCGAACCTTCCCACCTCTTCCCTTTTTCAGTGATCTTAGAGATCCTTTGTTTCCCACTCCAACCCCGCTTCTCTCTCTCTCTCAGTGAGTATATGTTCAAACAGGTTTCAGCATTGTATTTTCGCCAGATAAAGGACAGATGCTTATGTGAAACTGGGTAAGAGTTGGCTATATCCCACACAGGTAGATGTTCCATCTAGTATGACCTCATTTCGGGTAAGCATGGTAAGGGTTCTTCATTGTCAGTCACCATATGGAAGGGTTCCAAATTGTGCGAAACTTTTGAGGAAGGATTTCGTCACTTTCTGGATGCATTGGCCTATGGTGCATTAAGGGTACATTGGCCTATCTTGTGAGTTGGTTCGTTTTACTTCTGGTTTGTGGTCGTGCATGGGTCCTTCGAATGACATACATGGGTCTGTGTCCTGGATGGGTCTACAGAATTCATTTTGGTGTTTCGATTAGCTCTTGTCCTGTTGATTATGACTGATAAAGTGTCGACTGGACATAAAACAAACATAAGAGTATGAGTTTCTGTATCTTTACATACATATGTATACGTTAAGGGGTTCCAATATCTCATATTCCCTAATGTTTTTATCAAATATCCCGTATCCAAAATAGAGGTTTTTTCTTATCCAATATCCCTGTGAATAGAATAGATTTAAATATTCTATATCCCAGTTTGTTTTGCCTCAAATATCCCGTATCCCAGGAATAAATATGTAAATATCTCATATTCCAAAACACCATTAAACTCTTGAAATTACAGAATGCACCAATGGAATATGCTCTTTTGTTTTTATTTGTTTCTGACATACATGTAGATTTTATAGTTTCAAAGACTTGAAAAGGCACAAAAACAAGAATACAAATTACCTTTCAAAATTTTGCCCACCGTAACAATCGCTCTTTCTTGAAACCGGTAATTTATTAAAGCACATCAAGAAAGTCACAAATGTACAAATGTACCATAAAACTACTTTGTCAAAATACTAATTTAGTCTTCAAAGATAATGCATTTGGGCAGCCTACTTATGCTTTAAGTTAGTAACAAACTTGATATTTTGCATGCAATGTGTTTAAATGTATGTTTATTGAGTAGGAGGGATATTAGTTTCCATTTAAGTCGTTTAGTTTCCACAAAACCCAGCGCCTCTCTTATGTCAAAATTTTCAAAAAACCAGGACACCTTTTGAAAAAACCGGACAAGTTATTGTGCCTCTCGAAAAAACCTGATCAATTTTAATAAATCATTAACTGATGCTTCTTTACGGACTTTTATGGAAGAAAAGTAATAATTCGAACATTTTGGATACTTTTATTCCTCTTTTTTGTTTTGTTTCACTTACAGTTGAGAATTTAAGCATTTTTTGTAAACGGACAGGCGAAAAAACCTGGACCTCTCTCGAAAAAACTGGACAATGCCTCTCGAAAAAACAATCCTGTCGCCGGACACGGGACCTACCGTGACAATATCAAAACGGGTATACAACGGTTAATTTGGTTATGCTGTATATACACTATTGATTAACATATTTTTTATCTCTGAAATATATACAGTCATGTAGATAATTTTGTTTTTATCTCTAAAATATATACATGTAGATAATTTTGTTTAATTTCATTGCTTGTTTTGTCGCTGTATCGTGATATTTTTTTTATAACCAATAAGAACCCCATTAAATTAAAAAGCTTACAAGCTTGTTTCATTTTTTTGCAGTTAAAAACTATAATTAATAATGATTTTTGTAGACATAGATGAATGTGCTGAAGGAACATCTGGCTGTGGACAGAATTGTCATGATAACATTGGTAGCTTTACATGTTCCTGTAACAAGGGATACACTCTTAATTCTAATGGGGTGTCTTGTGATGGTGAGTTTATTGAACAGGATATTTCTTGTAATGGTAGATCTAGTATAGATTCTCATGGAATGTGATGGTAAGATAGAATATGATGCCATGTGTTTACCGAACAATTCCGTTTTAGAACTTTAATGTGCTAGAAGGCATATACAAAAATCAAACATGGAATGATAGATAATAATTGAATGGAATGATAGATAATAATTGATGCAATAAAACATTAACAAAACGATTATCGGAGTTTAAATAAATAATAAATTCAAAACCATATGTTTTCGCTAACGGATCAAAATATTGTGAGCCAAGATCGATCAATAGGAACCATAATTAAAAAAAATACGGACTCGGTAAACAGATCAAAAAAGAAGAGGAAAAATGATGTTCTTAACGAATAGGTTTACTCTGTTAGGTCGTTAGTTTTGAAAAGAATAAAATTTCAAAAAGCTCTATAAGCACATATTTAACTTGCTCAAATTGTCCTTCTTACCTTACAAACCCTAGTATGTTGTCGTTCCCGCATATCAGGAACTAAACAACATTTAGGTTGTTAAAATCATTGTTTTAACTCTTAAAGATCTAAATAAAAGGTCGTTTGGTCCAGCTAAAGCACCATTTTCACAGCAACAACACTGTCAAATGAAGTAATTGCTGATCACAATTCAATTAAATAGAACTGATGGATTTTCCCTACTTTTAATGCATTTTCATTTTGTAATATCATTGAAACTCATGATTTCAGCATATTTTACACTTCAATTACACATGCAGAACTAAAATATCGCTGAAGACACCATATACCTTTAGACAAATATAGGATTTTGATCCCTCCGGTGAGTGCAGATGTTCCGGGCACCCGAGTTCACTCTTGTGACGACTAGAGCTCGTGTTGTTAAGTGATATTCAGTAGTTTTGGTGTTTCCATGTTTTTATGTTGTCTGTTTTTCGTCCTGGTGTTTCAATGTTTTTTATGTAGTCTGTTTTTCGTCCTGGTGTTTCCATGTTTTTTATGTTGTCTGATTTTCGTCCTGTTTTCGTTGGTGTTTACTGGATTTGTCGCTGCCTTTTGGACTTTTGACATTCGAATGCCCAATTATAACCTCTGCTTCTTTGGCACAATTGATTAAACGTCTTTGTTTTTTCAGAAAAAAAAACAACGGTAAATGACTGAATTTACAGGAGAAAAAAATAATACAAATGACCAACATTCTTAGACAACGTGGTTGTTCAATTTGCTGGTTGTATTTTAAGCAGACAATCGGCATCCAAATTGGTACAAATTGCGCACAATTGCTAGCCGATTTGTTTCTTCATTCATATGAAGCGGACGTCTCACAATCATTCCTAGACAAAAAGGATCGTAGATTTGTCCTATTTTTTTTATCTCACATTCGCTGCATTGATGATATAAACAGTTATTCGTTTTGGTAACTATTTACATCTCATATATTGCCATGTTTTTGAGGTTAACGACGCTACAAATTCTAGAAGGTCAACTGCACAGTAATTAAGATATCTCGAAATAGACGCACTGGGACGATTTTAACAAAGCTTAATGACAACATGACGACTACAACTTAAACATCGTCAACTTTTTCTTTTTGTGTAACAACCTTTCATTCACTCCAGTTTATCAAGTATTTGTGTCACATCTTGTTCGTTATTCGGGAACATTGTAATTTCCTCCATAAATTGCTAACATAGAATTACGTTGCTTCCTGGTTGTCGCGACCCAGATATTATACGAAGATAATGTGTGGTCGTTGACAATTACGGGATTCTACCTAACGGTTCAGCACAGATATTGGTTTAATAAAGACGTTTAGTATTGTCGTCTATTGCAGAGTTTGACCCCACGTAATTCGATCGTTTGTACGATGCCGTATATATTGAAACAAGCAGGAGCTGCTAACTTCTGAAGCACCTGAGTTCACTCTTGTTTAGATTTGAGTTTCTGTTGCTTATTGAGTGTAGTTGTATTATTTGTTTTTAATGCTGTTTGATTTATTTCTTGTTATGTCTACCGGTTTTGTCTTGGTCTTTGGTGGACATACTTTTGATTGCCCCAAAGGTACACCTTTACTTTATTTTAATGTATAGAGCAAATTATTTGATTGATTTGTGACATCTATGTAATCTAAATTTGATAACGCAACACATGCCCAATCTATAAATACTGAGTGAAATAATACATTGGTGAGATGAAAAGACAGACCGGTTCTTTAGGCTTGTTATGTTACAAAAGTGATTCCTAGAATACTGCTACGTAAAAACCGGTAAAAATGATACAGAATTGTTGCCCATGAAAAAACCTCTCGTTTGTTAAAAATTTTCACAAAATATGTAGTCAATGAAGATGTCAGGCGATATTCTTAGGATGATAGATATATATGTATATGATTTTTTTAATGATGTGTAGAGCTTATGATTTTTTTTGTCCAATTTATAGATGCTAGCTATGATACACATATACTAGTAGTGTAAGCTGATTTTATAAAGTAAAATGACAGGGAAATGTCTATGGAGGTGCGTGTCTCGTGACTGTATATCGAAAAAACTCGCGGCTTTTTTTTTTTTTTTTTTTACAGAAGTTAAAAATTAACATAAAATAAACGGTTGCGAATATTTTGATTCTAATGATAATTAAACTTTAGTGGTGATCGATTGCGAATGGTTTTTATGGCAAAAATTTTGAAAATATTGAAGCATAGATTGTCCTGTTTATATCATGTTTTATCTTGACGGTAGATATACTTATAAATTCTTTAATATGAGATAGGCATTGCCTAAATGCGAGCGCATCAAAAATATAAGATGTCAATGAACAGCTTAATTGTATTTTTACATACCTTTTGAGTTGAAGAAAGCTACCTTCCCCCTATACCATGAAACATCAAAGATGGATCCTCTTTTTGGACCTCATATGACGGAGTTCCACGCCTTAAATTGAAGAATAAAATCGTTTAGAATTCAGAATATAAGATCTAGAGGACCCCATTCCCGAAAAGACGTGGACACTTTTGATGCACTGGTTTCATCGTATTTATTTTTATTTTAATCTGTTCATTTTCTAGAACGTTCAGTTTGGGACGAGAATTTTGGGGCGAATGAGCGTAAAAAGGAAAATGTAAAAAAATATATGAATTTTGTTTTGCTTAAAAATGAAGTAAATTCATCATCAGAATAATTTTCTCCTTGTTCTATATTTACAAAGACATTTTTTTTGGAAGGCGATTAGCAAAATTGGTAATTATTTTCAAATTCACATCGAACCTGTGTGCACGTGAAATTGTGAGAAGTATATCCGGACAAAAAAAAATCAATATCAGCATTAGGAATTTTTTTTGCGGGAACTTGCTGTAGAGCTCTCCGCTCTCGCTGGCACTTCGTGCCTGCTACGAGCTGTTCTCGCTATTATGAGCATCCTGATACAACATATTTTGACCAACTTTCAATTATAGTACATGTATAATTAAAGGGTTAAAGGGCAAGCAAAAAATATAAGTACTATAATAGATTGATTTTTTTAAATATATTGTTCAAAATGTTAGCAAATAATTTTTGTGAGCAATGAATGGATATTTATGCAAATTTTTCAGAGGAAATGAACACAAATTTGCTCACTCCAGCGGGCACAGAAAAGTATTTCATGTATTTTTTTAACAATGAATTAATAATATGTCCATTAGATAAAAATTATAAACTCTGGAATGCATAGTCTAACAAGTATCGTGACAAACGGTATCAAATGAAAACCCCTTTGATTAAAATTCACTCGTCCAGCATAACCCAGCAATCAATTAGTATTGTGTATTGAATTTTATGAATGAACAAGAAAGAACCCTTGCATTAGCTAATGAAATTACAGAAATATTTATAGGTAAAGTGCACGAACCAATTAAGTAATAGATGAATAAATCGTGTATATTCTATCACGTTTTTTAAAATGGATAGTTTTAGAAAATGCAAAGGAATATAAAATAATACTTGTGCCGCTCATATAAAATGTCAAAAAAATGGAGAACATAAATGCGTGTTTCATGGTAACAAATTGTGAAAAGCAATATAGAATACAAAGAATTTCTAGACAAGAAGCAGGAAGATCACTCTGTCTAGACTAAAATAAAATGTAAAAATAAGCAATACTCTTTAGACTACATATGGCTTTGCTTCGTTTGCCTATAAATGTAAACTTACAGGTTATCTTGACCATTTATGATAGTAAGAATTTATCTTTAAGTTAGAAATTCATGTTTTAGATTTTCTGGAGTGTAGTACATATAACAATGGAGGGTGTGACCATGTATGTACCGAGGAAACTGTGGGATATCGGTGTAGCTGTAAGGCCGGGTATACATTGTTTACTGGAGAAGGCACTTCTTATCTGACCATACCCAACAATGAGAATGGTCTTTTAGATGGAGATATTTACCATATCAATCACAGTTGTGTCAGTAAGTACATATAAAACAAATAATGAAATGATACATTTTCTTATATTTTACTATAAATAGGGTTATGAAGATAGAGATAATTTGGTTAATATATTAATATATATAATTTTGTTTATACAATCTTTTTAGGTGCAAGTGGTTGACAAAAAACTTGCATCATTCAATGTTTTTTTTAAACACAAATCAATAAACAGTTGTAAAAAGTGAACCTTGTACAAGCATAAAAACAAAGACACTTCCACTGACAAATATTTTAATTGCAGTATAATTTATTCTTGTTTCCAAATTAAAACTTTGTTTAAAATATTTTGTTATTTTACAACACTGTATATTATTTTAGGGGTACTGTGTCCTGACCCTCCAATCATTGCCGATGGGACATTGCTGACAAAACGATCACACAGTCGCTATGGTGACACTGCTGAATATGACTGCAACCTTGGGTTCAATCTAAATGGAAATAGACTGTTGACCTGTGAAAGTAATGGACAATGGTCATCAAGCCCACCCACCTGTACAGGTAAATAGATAAACCAAAAACATTGTCATACATTCTCAATGGTAATAATTATTATCTGAAACATATGCACTTATTTTGTCAATGTAAAATAGAAAACAATTTAGTTGGGAAAATGTACATGACAAAACATTCATATATTAAGTATAAAGTATATCAGATAAAATACTGTTATACAATCATATTTATATGTACTTGCATTTCAAAGCAATTGAAGATGAAATTAAATAACTTATTGAAGGCAACGGAACAAAATAATTCATATGAATATTTTCACACTAAAACAATCATGTTTAAACTTACCGTCTGTATAGTTTTTATTGTAAAAACACTACTTTAATTGTATATATTACCTTATTCAATACCCTATTGGTACCTCTGCTTCTTTCAAGATAAATATTTAACCTTAATTAGCTTGTGCATTTATTTTGTTTCCAATGTAGCCGCCACTTGCCCTGCAGAGTCTTACGTAGGACTAACAAATTTCCCTTCATCAGTAACTCCAACTGGAAGTGTTGGGTTTGGGGATATGTTAACCATCAATTGTGAGGTTCCAGGAAAGACTGATTTTACCAAGGAGAGGAAGTGTATCTATAACATGACCTCTAACACATACCATCTCTATGGCAATGAATATGAATGTGGAGGTAGGGTTGATTTTTTTTGGGGGGGAAGTAAAGGTATTTATACTATAAGATTATAGTAGGATATTTCCATAACTGAGTGTTTATATGTGTGATCGTCTGTTTTGTACCTTTTTAAAAGCCTTTTTCTTTGGCGTTTTTCTAAAAGGTAAAAAAAACCTCATTGGGTATTCATTATTAACCAGAATTTGTGTTTTGCTTTAATGCGTCAATACAAATGACCGCTATGACATAAAAACAAGGATTAGAATCGTATAAAAAGTAACTATGAATTAAACAATTCAAAAGATCTTATTGTCTGTTTGATATGACCTAAGTCGTTCTATTGTAACAGCAACTCACCCTGTTTTCAATGTAACAATTCCGCTTGGTTATTTAAATCTATCAAGTAGTTTTAGAAAACTGGCTGGTAGTCTAATCTGATTTTTTTCAGTTTAATGGTTTAACCATTGGATATTAACGCAGGTAAAACCTATTGTGGTATTTCAATTAGCAAATTGTATTTTATTCGAGGAGACCTAACTAGGCAACCAAAAGCTAGATTTTTTATCTAGCCTAGGTGGTCTAGTGGTCTAGGGCGCTGGACACAGTGCAGGCGAAGTTGCCATAGATGACACAGTATGGGTTCGATTCCAGCTCAACCCCATGCTGGATTTTCCGGTGTCAACTGCTTTAAAAAGATGATTTTCATCACTGTTGGCACACGGACACCCCTTTCTAACTTTGCAGCTCACGAAATCCATTTTATATTATATCAATTACTTTACAGAGCTGTACGCAACACCATTTATCATGTATTTTATACACTTATCTATTTCACATTGGTGGTAAGAGTTAAAAGTTCTTATGTTCTGTATTATTCATAACGAATTATAAGCTTATAATATAGTTGAATTAAAATGATTGCTAAGTAGATTGAATGGAGTCTGTTAAATAGTTGTCCTTTAAAGGATAGTATAAAGGAAAGTTATGACACAATCTCCGTAAATCAGAAGAAAATTAATCTGCTATAAAAAAAGCACAGATTTTAACTTGCTGAAATTGTGACTTTTTACTTTTTACAATTTTAATATATCTTTAAGTTCTATTTAGGAATTATATGCTGGTTTATTTTTGGTTGAAAGTTTTTACAAAATTTTCTGTTAACTTAAAGAAAAAATTTCACCTGCGGAAAAATACTCTATGTTTTGTTAATTTCATTCCATAATAACCATTTTTGATGCATTTGATCTGAAGAACCGTTTTCACATTTCTATCACTAATTCAACTGTTTTATTCCAAAAGTACATACTAAAGCTTTAACCATTTTACCAACTTCTCATCAAATGTTGGAACCTTATAAAAGTGAAAAGTATAAGTATAACCTCAGGGAAGTAAAATATGATGAAATGTTATACCACCCCCTAAATTTCTCTATGTTCTACAAGTTTTTATTTATCAATATAAATATTTTTCATTCAGTCCTTTTGATTGAATCATCAAGGTACTTGTACAGGTGAATATTATACAATTATCACCCTAGTTGGTGTGTGATCCGGTGGTTTCTTTCCCCGAGAAAGTACGGTCACCCGAGGGCTTGCCCCGAGGGTGACCTTACTTTTCGAGGGGAAAGAAATGCCGGGTCACATATCATCTAGGGTGATAACTGTTATATTATATCGAATATTTCAATGAAACAATTTGATTTTCAATTTGATACATATTTCGGGCATTTAAACCTTCTTCCATGGGAAAAATTACAGCCCATACGATATTGAACAAAACTCGTGGGGCCACCACGTGCAAATTCTCACGAGAGGGTAACTTTACCATGCGACCCAACGATCACCGGTTGACCCAGCGAATTATCACATGTCACGTGAAAACCTCTAAGCGAATCACATTTAAGATTTTTATATGAGTATATAATATAACAGTTTTCATTCTCTAACTGGACAGTCAAAGTGAAAAAATCCAGGTGAGCTAGTGGCTTTCAATATGACAAAAAATCAGTTGAGAGTTGATTATATTAATTGATTGATATAAATGACCAAATGGTCTTGTCACATTGAAATGAGGCTGACCTTTTGTTTCAATAGAACGACCACGCTGATATCAAACAGACAGTAAGATCTTCCTTGTTGAAGTTGTCAGATTTCACAATATAGTGCAGTGGTTATGTTTACAAGAAGATTCTAAACATCAAGATTTTTTTCACGTTATTGCCCGAAATGAAAACAATTTCAGCATTAGAAAAGCTGGATTTTCTCGAATGTTCAATAACTTACAAATTTTAACACTGTACACATTAATGCCATATAAATGAACATCAAAGCTATCCGATCTCTCTTATAGGAGTCACGGTCTATTAAAGTTTAAATGTTTTTTTAAATGTGTTTTTTTTCTATAGAAAAACACAATTGTAGACAAAGAGAACTGTTGCTTCAAATTCTAAAATGTTTATATGTCATTATATACGCCCCATTAGCCTACATGGGGATGACCCTTTTTGTGGGTTTTAGTTCTGTAGTGTTTTATTTTCATTTTTCCTTCAAAGAAAGAAATTAATTGCAGATAGAGAAACATTGTAGCTGTTACATATTCAATTTGGTAGAACATTCCCAATATGTTTGATACCAATCCACACCATATATACATTGAATGCAATATTTTTGAGTTTTATTGGTGCGCAAAGGTCCACGCTTTTACACACCAATAAAACTCAAAAATATTGCATTCAATGTACATAATTACATTCCGATAGAATATATGAAATGTATGCACAGAAAATTGCACGAAATGCATGGTTTATCTTTTTCTAAATTACTCCGCGCAAGTCGTTGTTAAGGTAGCACGTGCTGGTGAGTTTTATCGAAATTGTCGTTATAAATTAGAATGTAATTATATCAAAATAATACTGCCGAGCTGTTCTGTCACTGATTTTCATGAAATAGAATCTAGTAAAAAGAAAAATTAATATATACTGAACAAAAAAAGTAACGCATAATTTTTTATTTCATTCTATACTATAAATTAAAAATTATGAAATTAAAAGTATAATTACAGAACTTACGATGACGACATTTCTGAATTCGATTCGCTTCAGTAACTGCCATTGCAAAAATTGCATTTCACAAGCTATTTCGACTACCGCTAAACAGAATTCAATAATACTTTGATTATGAATTGCCACACATATTACACAACCAACCCAATTGTTAATTTTTTAAAAGCGTGTGTACAAAATTTCAACCACAGCATCATCAAGAGAGCAATTGTTCCGTAAACATTTCCTGCAAAAAAAAACCCCAAAGCAACCAGAAGTTGAAAAAAAAACATCAGTGACACTTCCGGTAATAAAGAAATGAATTAACTGTCTATTCCAATAATTTTGGAAAATTAATTTTTTGCCACGAATTGACTACTTCCTGATTACGATAACCAGAAAAGGTCACCAACAAAATTTAACGCACATGCGCTTAATGGTGCACTTTCCGGAAATTGTAGAACGGCTTTTAATGAATCTTTAGCAATGTAATGTCACATTATCCCGAACCGACACCAAATGTTAATTAACAGTAACCGATGTAACCGTTGACACTGAGAATAAGCAATATTGTGATCCTGAATTTGTTGTTGTTATGACTAAAAATTGAGACAACTCAATTTTCTTACACATGCTATTTGTTTTGTTTGTTAAATAATACCATTAATTTGGTTGCTTATTTTTTTTTATAAATGGAAAATTAATTTGAAGGTAATTGTAGACAAATAAAAATGTTGCGGTCGCATCATGCTGCGCTCGGTGAAGCTTTTTATTCCTTTTATAATGCAATTTTTGCAATGGCGGTTACTGAAGCGAATCGAATTCAGAAATGTCGTCATCGTAAGTTCTGTAATTATACTTTTAATTTCATAATTTTGTCTTTGTCTTCACGATTTTATGATACTGATTACCCCTTTGGTACACCTTTGCTTCTGTAAAACTCTTGCACAAAGAAAAAAAATATGTTTAGTAAAACCATCAGATCATTTAACTCTTTGAAAAGTTTCCTTTGGTTAAAGTCATAGCATGACTTCGATTCTTCAATGTCTACAATAGCAATTTTGTCATGTTGCAATCTAAAATTTTTTAAACATTTTTGAATTCAACAATCGGGAATTCCAATGACAAAAATATTAGAAATTTATTGGTAAAATCGTGCCAGACAAGTCTGACGACAAGGCTTATGATAACCTTTGGGGACCTCTGCTCAGCAACAGTGGTTATTGACCCAGTGGTTTCAAAATACAATACCGAATCGGGTACACAACGGTTAATTTGGTTATACTGTATATCGATATTTCAAGGAGTAACCTCAGCAGCATCGGAATCAAAAGATTGGAAGGTCAAAACCAAAAGTATTGAACGAAAAGTAATCCAAAGGGAAATTGTCAAACAGGAAAGCCAAAACCAGCACCGATGATATCGACCATGTGCAGTACAAGGAAAGAAACCTGGTGTTTTTAACATTTTTGAATTTAACAAGCGTGAATTTGAATGATGAAAATATTTGAAATTTATTGGTAAAATCGTGTCAGACAAGTTTGACGATCAGACTTAAGCTTGTGATTACCTTCGGGAATCTTTGGTCCACCAGCAGCGGTTATCGACCCAGTGGTTTCAAAATACAATACCAAACGGGTATGCAACGGATTATTTGGTTTTGATGTATATAGATATTTTAAGGAGTAACCTATCATAAAGTTATGGGACTTTATCGACTTTGTTTATTCAAGTTCATTGAAACACTTTGTGGGAGTAACTCCTCTGAGACCGCTTACTGGAATTTGATGAAATTTGAAAGATTGTTTGTCATAATATGTAGTTGATCATACCCCAACGCTCTGTTGATGTGACAAATTCTAAAGGAGTAATTGGGCTTAATCGACTTTGTTCTTTTTTGGTCCTTAGGTCCAACTACACTACATGAAAAATGAGACTTTATTACCAATTGAAGTAAATTTTTAACATCAATGCTGCGACAGGGAGACATTGGCTATGTGTAGCAATTTTGATGACTATTAAAGCGTCGTTAAAAATAAATGAACTTTTTTAACACTTTGTAGTAATTGACTGTGGAATGCCTGCTCCCATGAGTGGTGCTAACTTTAATGTACCAGCCAATACAAGATACGGCAGTACTATAACATTCTCTTGTACTGCACCCTTGTACACTGTAAGTGGATCCAGCTCGGAGGGTGCCACTGACACTGAAGTTAAATGTAAGGCTGATGGACACTGGGATTTAGGAAGCCTTCAATGTGTTGGTAAGTTCATATTATCTGTTTTACCATAACATTATTAGACACACTTGGGAGCAGAACAAAAAACACCAACAAGCTGTTGTATGAGCTTTCATTTTTGAACTTAGTTATTTTTTTCAAGAAATACTGCCGTTTTATCAAGTTTTGTACACACATTTTATGTTGTTTTTCATATTAGCAAAAGGTGTCTTGGTTATCACAATTCCATCAATTATAAAAAAGGGACCGTCACATTAGAGTACTATTTGCCTTCTAAATATAAGCATTTTTTTTTCGTATTTTTATATGGAATATAAAATTATTAAAGCTGAGGTGGCATCAAATTATTATTGAATTGGCTAAAAAATTGAGGATGAGTCCCTTTACATATTTGTATTGGATACCTTAATCTGCCTAAAGATCCATACAAAGATAGGTAGATAGCTGGATTATCATTATGTTCCACCACAAAATTGTCCGTTCTACTCACAAAATTTTTGTCTGCTGTCAAAAAAAGGACAACAAACATACTGCAAAGCTATTTATTCTTGTAGTGGAATAAACCAAATGTAGCTTTAAAGAACTCTAAAGATTTGTTGGAAAACTTCATATCTAAATCTTTTTCTTAAGTTCACTCGTTGAAAATGTTCATTTTTTTAAACTTTATACATTACTATACAAGAAATTAAAATGTAGACCGAAGTAACTAATTAAACAGGCATTCTCTAATTCTAGGAATTCAGTTGTTTTTGTCTATTAATTCTACAAATTTATTAAAAGATCTTCTTTTAAAGATAAGACATGCTAAACCAAGGACCAAATTTGCAGTTTGCTTGATTTCATTGTTGGCAACTTTTTTGTCACATTTGGAGGAAGTTTTCTTTAACAAGTTGGCATTCCTATGTGCACAAATTGTGACCCTCTCCTCGCTGACTTTTTTTTATACTCTTACGAGACTAAATTTCTTCAGCAACTTGTTTAGAACAATAAGATAACAGGAACTAGATCTTTTAATCTCACTTCAGGAACTTTGTTGTCATTTGTATTTCAGTTATACGAGACTGAATTTCTTCAGTAACTTGTTGAGAACAAGAAGATAAAAGAAGCTGGATCCTTTAATCTCAATTTCAGATATACGAGACTGAATTTTTTCAGCAACTTGTTAAGAACAAGAAAATAAAAGAGCAAGATCCTTTAATCTCACTTTCAAATATATTGATGATGTCCTCTCAGTCAACAGCGCTTTGTTTGCTAGATGGGTTCCTTTAATTTATCCTCAAGAGTAAGAGAATAATAAAAAAATCTACTTGCTTCAAGTCTTTCTTTGATTTGCATCTCGAATTTGATAAGATGGTCATCTTAGTACATAATATACGACAAAAGAGACGATTTCAATTTTCAAATCATAAATTTTTCTTATCTGCAGTAAATAGGTGAAATCAGTTATTACACGTAGTTATTAAAATAAAGTAATTACCTGTAAATCATAACGGCCCTACTAAATACATGAAATTTCTTAATCAGAACAGTTATTATAAGTTATTATAATTACTAACTTTTAAATGAATTGTTTCACCTATTTCCTGACTGTCATTTTTCCAGTTTTCAAAAGCATGACAAACACTTAAAAATTGGTTTATTCCATTTGTTTATTCAGTACATATATTGATAATTAATTCAGAAAAAAACAGAACACCAAAAAATTAAAATTTTCTTTCTTTAATTTGATGGAAAAAATTCTTGTCTGTTATTATCTGTTATTATCTATCATTGTAATTAAATGACATCTAATGAGCATATTTATTTTTTTTCGTTGGAGGGAATCGTATTTATTAATATGATTAAGGCCCTGCCTTTTTAGCGAGCATCGAAAAAAAATCTATAATATACCTTTCAAAAATAAATCCATGTGCTCGACCGGCTAAGTTGAACGTAAAGAGGGAACTTTTAAAAAAGGAATTAAATAGTAACAAAGTCTGACCCCACCCACCCGAAATCATATGCACTTGAGAAAGTTGTTGTTAAAATATCTGGGATCAATAACCATGATAACTACTTATTAAAAATTCAATTATTTGTGCAAACATGGGACGACATTAAGCGGGGACGAAATTATCCATTTTATGGATTACGTGACGTCATTTCCTTGTCAGAGTATTTCGCACTTCTTCAGCAGACCAAAACAACATTCAGATTCTGTCAGGTTTTGTGAGATTTTCTGAGTATCAATGTTTTATTTGAAGCATTGGTAACAGAGGGTACATTAAGAAACCTGGCGGAAAAAACCGTAAGGTAAAAATATCATGCAGGATTGAGGAAAGTGAGTGAAACCCCACAGGAAGGGACTCTTCTTTCATTTTCAGGTAAGAACCTTTTATTTATTATTATGAGTAGGGTTTATTCAGTAAATTAATGTATTTCTTTATCTTATTTTATCTTACTTAGAATTCAACAAAGCTTGGTCGGTATCATGCATTTGGTATGACTAGTCAATGGGACGATGTTACCTGAAGCTACCTCGGTAATTTCCGGAAATCGTTTTTCAGCGGAAAAGACCGAATGGTGTTTTTAAATAAAAATCTGTGTGTAAAAATAAACAAGTGGATGAATGAGGGTTTTATCACTGTTTTTTAATTCCAATTTTTATATTTTTGCATAACAGATTATGATGTATTTTATATAAGCCTTGAGGGTTGATTGTTTTACTTGCTCCGTGCCTATTATTTTTTTCACTCCGTAAAAGTAAACATGTTCCGGTTTTATCGTCAGTATATTTCTGGCACATCTCAAAACATGCACAATGCCGTAGGGCTCGCATCTGCGATGCTCGCTATTATTGCTATTTATTCTATAATTCTGCCTCAAGCCTGAATTCAATTTTCTGTTTTATTTTATTTTGATTTAGTATGCATTTTTGTCATGCCTGCGACGAATGTCGCGAAACGCGAGACTTAGGTATGGTGATTCCGACAACGGCGGCAGCGTCGTCCACAATTGTTTTTTCTTAATTAAGTATGTTTTTACCAAAGTGATGTTTATGAAAAAAAATAAAAGGAATTGCAATTTGGCTTAAATATATTGAAATAAAATTTATAAGTATTGCATAAGTATTAATTTCAGCGTGATAAAATTTGCCGACTTCATTGTGGTAATTTTTCGTATTTTAATTGATTGTTTGTTTGCTTTTTCCAGTCAGTAAATAGCTGAAAAAATGTTATTTTTTTCACTTATTACTTGTAATTCCTTACAAATCAGTGAATACATGTAATTCCAAATTTGGCTAGCAATTACAGGTATTTACCGATTTGCCAATTACAGGTATTTACTGATTTGCATAGTAATTACACGGAATTCCTGATTTCACCTATTTACTGTAACATATATTGCACAACTAATTCAATATAGCAAAATTTAAAATTATCTCAATTAAAGTGGTTCGTAATTGTTTCAGTTAGTTTGTGACAGTTTTTTGTACAGAGATGATTGCCTCTTTATCCCTATTATGTCTCACAACTATGTTTTGTGACACATCCTATAGTTACATGCACTGTAATAGCGAATAAATGACGAAAAAAACTCCATAGGCCGGAGGGGGCGGAATGGAATGTTGCTACACTAGTATGGAATTTCAAGATTTAAATTCAAATGCAGAATGTAATGTCATGCTGCCAAAGATCTATGCAGTGAAAATTTCACAGATGAAATTCAATTTAATATTATTATTTAGCTTCTATAAATCTCATATTCGGGGAGAAACTATTTGATTTGTATGAAATAAAAGAGCAGACCAGTGTTTGACTTTAAAAAAAAGGCTTGCTGCATGGTGGTTTTGACTGTAAAATTCATGGAAAATATATAATGATAGTTTAAAAAAATTAGCGAATAAACAAAACTAGGCAGTGATTTTTCCGAAAATAAAAAGGCGTGATGAAAAAAAATATCTTTAGCAGATTTAATAATTTAAAATCAAAACTCTTTATAGCCATAAAACCTGGTTCAGTTCACTCTTTCTTTTGAAATGCCTGTACCAAGTCAGGACTATTGAGGTCTCCAACTTTTATGGTATGTCTTTACCTTGTTTTGTCTTTTTTCGTGGATATATAAGATTGATCATCCCAGTTCGGTTGTTTTGTTGTTACCTTTATTATGGATTTTTTTTTAAATATCGTTCACTAAAAAGTCTTCCTTTACATCCTATTAAATTGTTCTTCTGCTTACATCTTAAGCAAAAAAAAGATCAGTCAAGTTTTAAACAGTGTTGTGTCAGTTTGATTTTGTATTGTTTGCCATTAAATGGTGATACAAAAAATATTGGTTTCACAAAGAATAAGCGTACATGTAAACAGATGTTTATACATGTACTTAACACTTTAGTTGAAAAAGATTGAAAAACGGTTCTAGACCACTTAATACATGTTTTGTTGTAGATTTTAAAGGAGCCTTTGACTCTGTGTGGTACACAGGTTTATTTTACAAATTAAGAAAAATAGGTTTAAGTGATCAATTTTATTCTATTATAAACAATATGTATTTGAAAACAGAACTATGTGTAAAAACTAGTAAAAACAATATAACTGATTTCTTCCCCTCTTATATAAGGGTGCGTGAAGGGGATAAAATAACTCCTAACCTATTTAACACTTTTGTCAATGATTTTAAGAACTGCTTTAATGTAGATTGTGCCCTCTATGACAATTATGTCATAGAAAAATGGTAAGACTATTGTTATTTGGGAGTTAATTTCTCAGCATCTGGTTCCTTTTCTTTTGCTGCCACAGAATATTTTAACAAAGGACTTACAATGTAAAGCATATTTTAAATTTACTTAATGTTTTGGACAGAAAAGGCCTATTGTTGCCTCTTTTTTATATATTTTTGATCATATAGTTAAATCTTTATTACTGTATGGATCAGAGATATGGGGCTCATGCATACCAAATAAACTTAAGTTACAAATTATGCAATATTAGCAAAATTAAAAAATTAAACGTTAAAACAAGTAAATTTGTTTAAGAGTGAATAGACGCAGTACAAATGCTGCTGCATTAGCAGAGATAGGTAGATTTCCATTATTTTCCGTGTAATTATAAACCTAATAAAATATTGGACAAGATTAGAAAAATCTACAAATGTTTTGTTACAAGAGGCCCTCTCTTTGTCAAAATATTTGGATAAAGATGGTTGATATTCATCCAAGTCATATTTTAAACAATAAAATAAATATTAAAAAGGTATTGTGGAAATAAATGAGTGTAATGTATTCAGTCATCTGGAAGGAAGAGCTTCTCTGTGATAAAAGAAAACATGAACCCCCCCCCCCTCAAAAAAACCCCAAAAAACTTAGAACTTATCGTCTCTACAAACGTATATATCCACAACCAGTACTGCAGATAGGTATACATTGTGTAAGAAGCAGAGGTACCGATGGGGTATTCGAATATCAAAAGTTCGAAAGGGCAGAGACAAAACCAGTAAACACCAACAGGAACGGGACAAAACAGACAACATGTAAAACATGGAAACACAAAATAACTGAATATCAATCAACAACGCGAACTCCAGTCGAAACAAGAGTGAACTCAGGTGCTCCGGTAGAGTAAGCAGTTCCTGCTTGCTATAGCACACCCGTCGCGTTGCCAATAGTCCATTCAGCGTGTCAAATCCGGTAAAGGAAGACAAAACAACACCCTATGACAAACCAAAATCTGCACTCATCTGAGAGATCGAAATCCCATATTGGTCTATAAGTGCATGATGTCTTCCTTAAAATTTCTTGAGTGAAGACAGCTACCGAGGAGCAACATAACCCTGTGTGAGCAATTTTTGCGTCAGACGTGTCGCTCTGCAAAGGAAATCGGTGTAAGTCCCGCACGCTCTGGAGTAACGAATCAATTGAGATACGTAAACTCCATAAGCTGGAGCGGACGGAATGTTGCTACACAAGAAGGGAAAGTTGACGATTGGAAAGTTGAAGTCATCACGTTTGTCATAGAGCCTTGTTGAAAGTCTTCCTTGTGAGTCAATTTCTAGATGTAGATCTAAATATGAAGCAGACTTCCTAGAATCCGTTGTGTCCTTTATCTCAAGCTCCTGGGGATATATGAGATGGAAAAAGTCACCAAATCGAGAATTGTTTAGTGAAAGGACATCATCAATATAACGGAACGTGAGGTTGAAAGAGAGAGCTAGTCTACGGTCTTTTTTGTCTAGAAGAGATTGTAAGAAGTCTGCTTCATATGAATGAAGAAACAAATCAGCAAGCAAAGGTGCACAATTAGTGCCCATTGGAATCCCTATTGTTTGCTGAAAAACACGTCCACCAAACTGAACAAATATGTTGTCAATAAGAAAGTTGAGCATGTCGATTATTTGGTCTTCTGTAAATTTGTTCTTTTTCTTAGACTCATTGATGACAAAGTAAGTCTTGGTATAATCGACTACAAGAAATTTGTACCTGCGTTTTCCATTCTTTTTGAAAAAGCTGCGTTTAATCAGCTGTGCCAATCGCGATTTCAGTTGTTCATGTGGAATAGAAGTGTAAAGTGTGGAGAAATCGAATGTTTTGATGCTGTTACAAGATGAAACTGATTTAGAGTTAAGAATCTCCATCAGTTCTTTCGAATTCTTCAGGATCCACATTTGATTGACACCATTTCTAGAATAACAACAATCGTAATATTTCTGGAGGCCGGATTTTATTGCCGTAAGTATTGAAGTCAACAGAACTGAAAGAGGCTTAGTTGTACATTTGGATGACACTGCAATGAAGCGCTCTTTGTATGGATTTTTATGTAATTTAGGAATCCAATACAGGGATGGAATGTCATCATTACTGCCACCAACAGAAAGGCCGAAGGAGGAAATGACAGATTTGTGATTGTCAATGATTTCCTCCTTAGACAGTGTTGTAGCCGTGTATGTGGTACTATTGCTGGTACAACCAACCCCCAATTCAGCTGTAAATTTAGAATTGGTCCCATTTTCTGGAAATTGGGACTGACAGACAAAATGATATTCCTGTAAACGAGGGCATATGTAAGTTATGTAAATAAGATGTCGAAGATGAAATTTATTTTCTCATTAACTGTTCAAAATTAAATTCTATGCGTGATGCAGTCCTTAAGGACATAACTAAATGCTATCCCATTTTGCTTATAGTAACTCGAAAGGAAAATTTATCTGGCTTCTTTCACATGAAAATCAAGAAATATAAAAAAATTTGGCAAACCTTATAAGATTTATTCACTGCCAGACAAAATAGTCTGGAAACTGGTGTGTCCTAAATATAGTTATATATTATATGTTTTAAAATGATTATAGTATACAAATAACATATCAAAGTGGCTTCTATTAAAACATAAAATAAAATAAAATAATAAATCACATAACCTAGCGAGTCTCATCCCCATTAACTTACTGTATTGACTTTTGTGTCTCTGTTGGCTTAGTCTTTAAGGGGGAGGGGGTAATATATCCAACCAATCATTATAATCAAGCATAATGTACTGTATATTGTGTAATTATTCTGTGATTATTCTGCTCTTTTTGTTTGCTGTGATTAGCTATAAAATTATTTGTTTGTTTGTTTATTTGTTCGTTGGTATCATTAATTATTTAGTGAAAGATCATCAATTTGAACACACTTTTCTATTTTATGCTTTTATTTTTTTTTCAGGTGCAACTTGCCCAGACCCTGGTTATCCAGCCGGAGGTTCTGTGACTTATGACAATTTTGGACAAAATGGGGTCATGACCTTTCAATGTGACAGAAGTGGATACGCCCCTGATAGGAACTCTGGTATAGAATGTAGAATCAATGGACTGGGAAATGGATTGGCATGGAATAATACCGTTCCTACTTGTGCTGGTAAGTCCGACAGTAGAGCTAAGTAGCAAATAATTAAGTCATTCACTGTAGGGAACAATAGTTCAACACTTTTAAAATTGGCAACTGAGTAAAAAACTATTAAAAAGATATGATTTATAAAACAAAACGTTGGTCCTTATAAATCTAAAAAATCTTTGACATTTATTTTGTAAATGCAACATAAGAAGTATGCTTTCCGTTTTGGCATTCAGTGTAAATAAAATGTAGTAATAATTATTTATTTCAGATGTGACTAAGCCATTTCTATCAAACTGCCCATCTGACTTTGATGTTAATGATTATACTCGACCATCTTTCAATGCTCCAACAGTCATAGATAACTCAGGAGCCATCAAAGAATTTACCATCGAACCATCTAATGCTAACACGACTATGGTGGTTGAGAATTCAGCTCGAACAGTAACTTACAGAGCTCGAGATCATGCCAATAATGAACAGACTTGTAGCTTTACTATAACTGATAGAGGTATATCATATAAAGGTTATAATAAGCTGTGAGGTTAATGAAAATATTAATGGATCAAAATTGCATAAAACTATGAAAACAGGTAAAACTCAAATTTTCAAGATCAGCAGCAAAAAAACAACTTCTTATGTATACTCTATGTCTTTAAAGTAGCTAGTTACATGTCAGTTATTTAAATTGGTAACCAAAATCGGTTATATTGGTTTAACTTATAACATGGAGATTAACATGAAAAGGGTGATAAAAATAAACAGGAATTGATAATAAAATAGAGGAAATGGGGACACAATCTGGGATGAAAGTTTTTATTTAACTGCAACTGGAAAAGGGTCATGCAATTTTAAAAAGCCCTACGCAGTCTTGTCAATCTTGAAAATAACCTAACCTCAAACTACTTGCAACAATTTTGGAGTGATATTCGTTTCTTATTTGATCACAAACCGACACAAATCGATCGGCTGGTTTTCTGACACTTTTGAGTTAAAAATCAGTATCTTGTCGAAAAAATCACTGAAAATTGGAAATACGTCCTAAACATTAATCAACTAAAATTTTAGAGCTTGTTACAAAAATCAGTTGGAGGGTCAGGGAGATGACATGTAAATAGTATTAATAAAACTTTTTTCAGACGAAGCTAAACAATTTTTTTTAAAACTAAAATTCGATAAAATTGTTATTGATTATTCAAACCAAACTTGTCGAGTTTTAAACTATAAGAAGTTAAGGTAATTAAAGGTATACATAATGTTAGTATTTGTTTTGTATCTGAATGTGTCAAGTCCTCCTAATACAGTGCCACCATATAAAAGTATTATTATATTATCTTCAAAGACCTTGATTGATTCAGCATCGAATTTTTGTGAGAAAATCTTCCGGATATCTCGAAGAGATTATGTGTCAATAAAGTTTTAGCGCAACCCCCTTGCCAACACCATGTAATTTTGGTGTTGTATCACGACTATTTTAAGCTTGGATTATTTTAAGAATATCGCACATTTCTCATAGATAAGAATTGATCTGCCATTCAATATCCCATACTTTGGTTTTTTTTTCGACATGATTTGCTTAATACACCTTCACATATACGAGATTTCTTTACGAGTTCTAACGAGTTTTCAACTCGTAATCGATCGCGAAGACTTGTAAATCACTCTTTGTTCCTCGTAAACAGGTCTTTCTAGCACGTGTGCAATCGTAAGAACTCGTGAAAGTTTTACGAGTTAAAAAAAAATGGCATAATTATAGCAAATAACTCGTGAAGAACTCGTACAGACCGTAAATGACTCGCCTTTACTCGTAACTAACTCGGGACGACCTCGCAAAGGAATTCTTTTACGAGTGGTTTGCGAGTTAGTTACGATATCATTTCCAATATCGCAATTCACTCGTAAAGACGTCGTAAAGGCACCGTAACATGCTCGTAAACACTTTGAAAATAAGATTCGTATCGTCTCTGGAAAATCTTGCAAGAACTCGTAAAACTATAAATTTTGAAAATCGTAACAACTCGAAAGAGAATATCGTATATGTGAATGGGGTATTAAACATAAGTTTTATAGGTTCTTACATAAGTTCTTGGAAAAGACCGGCTGATCTTTCACGAGTGATATAATTTTTCAGTCTTTTTGCGAGTGGAGCGCAGCGGAACGAGTCAAAAGACCCCAAAAATTCTATCACGAGTGAAAGATCATTGTCGGTTTTCCAAGAACACGTGTAAGTACCTATTTCTTCCGTAAGAAATCAAATTTTATATTCTGAAACCTTAGGGTACTTCATTCTAAAAACCGAAAGTTCAAAATAACAGTGCATTTCATTGGTCGACATCATCGATCAATATCAGTACCGGCGGTTATTATTGGTTAATTGACCAGTGTGAGATCGCTGCACGTGCTCGCATCTCAACCTGGTCATCTCACACTGAAAAGAGTCATTTACGGAAGAATCCGATTATCTATTTTTGATAACATAGAAGTAGTATCAGCAGATCAGTATCTTCACTTTGAATCATTGTTGATGCCGACATTTACGCCCCTTCTGCAATCTTAGCTTTTAGTACGTCGCCATCCCCATCTGCTGAAGCATGTTTCGTTAGTATTTCATGTGCTTTCTGCTAAACAATTCAATGGAATTTTGTTTGTTTTTGTTACTGTTTTTTAGATCGAAACGGTGATGTGCAGAAAGATACTTTTGTCCCAATTATAAGTGAGCCTTAAAATTAATGCATTGAATATTAAGTGTAAGGGCCTTCTTCATATCCGTCAAACAGAAGTACTACGGAGTCCGGTTATTAAATTCTACCGAATCAACGTATCGCTGACAAATCTCTCCGAATATCGACCAGTTTTTTAGCTCACCTGGACCAAAGGTCCATGTGAGCTATTGCCATCACTTGGCGTCCGTCGTCGTCCGTCGTCCGTCGTCGTTAACATTTTTCAAACGTTAACTCCTCTAACACCATAAATCCAATGGCTTTTAAATTTGGCACAGTTGTTAATTAGCATAGGTAGTATAAAACTAGTGTGGGGATTTTTGATTCGTTGAAAAACATGGCCGCCATGGCTAAAAATAGAACATAGGGGTAAATTGCAGTTTTTTGCAAATAACTGAAAAACGGTAACAGATATCAAAATTCTGGCATAGGGTAAAAGTGATCAGCACCTCAAGATCTACCTGTCTAAAAATTTTCAAGAAGATCCAACAACCGATGTAGGGGTTATTGCCCTTTTTCTGGATTTTTTTATCAATTTTGCACTTATTTAGCCCTATATCTTGAAAACTATACAAGATATTTTAAAAATTCAAAATGCATATGATTAAGCACATCAAGATCTACATTTCATGTAATTAGGTCAATGCTGTAGAACCATTTTTAGGAGTTATGGCCCTTAAAGCGTCAAAATTTACCAGTTTTCATTACTTTTACCATGAATTTCAAAGATTTACTTGTCTGACACCATACATCCAACTTCAACCAAACTTGGCACAGTTGTTCAATAGCATTAATGCTACAATTCTATCGTTTGGATTTTCCATTCGTCAAAAAATATGGCCTCCATGGCTTAAAATAGAACATAGGGGTCAAATAACAGTTTTTTGCAAATAACTCAAAAACGGTAACAGATATCAATATTCTGATGGAGACAAAAGTGATCAGCATCATAAGATCTACCTGCTCTGAAATTTTCAAGAAGATCCAACAAACGACATAGGAGTTATTGTCCTTTTTCTGAATGTTTTCAAAATTTTTCACTTACTGTTACAATGTATTTAGCCCTATATCTTGAAAACTATACAAGATATTTCAAAAATTCAAATTGCATATGATTAAGCACATCAAGATCTACAATTCATGTAATGAGGTCAAAGCTGTAGAATCATTTCTTTTAGGAGTTATGGCCCTTAAAGTGTCAATATTTACCATTGTTCATTACTTTTCCCCTGACTTGTCTGAAACGGTAAGACCAACTGCATCTTAACATGGCCCACTGTTTGATAGCTTATATGCTACAACTCTATCGTTCAGATATTTGATTCGTAAAAAAACATGGCCACCATGGCTAAAAATAGAACATAGGGGCAAATTTAATTTTTTTGCTAATAACTCAAAACTTGTTTCAGATATCAAAATTTTGCAAGAATCAAAAGTGATCAGCATATTAAGATCTACCTGTCCTGAAATTTCAGAAAAGATCTGGCTGCTGATGTGGGAGTTATTGTTCTTTTTCCTAATTTTTGCCAAATTTGCACTTATTAAGCCCAATATCTTGAAAACTAACCAAGATATTTCATAAATTTAAATCGCGTATGGTTAAGCACAATAATATCTACAAATATATGTATCTGTGTAGTTCAGGTGAGCGATTCAGGCTCTTGGGAGCCTCTTGTTATAAGGTATTTTGCACTCACCTGTTGTACAAGCAGGTTAGAAGCGCTCTTTAGCGGACTTTTAAGAATAGTGCTGCCTCAGGCTTTTTCGAGAACCGGGACCAACATTTATGCTGGACTGCGACGCTTTAATCTAATCTTACAAAAAAGATTTAACAATTAAAACATTTAAAAAAGGAGACATATATATCACCGGGTAAAATGTTTGCAATTATTTCAGTGAATGGTCAACATTAAACTTCAAATGCTAGAGATTGGCAAACTATATGCCAAACTGGAAAATTTGTTTAGTTCGATGATTTTTACTATAGCCCCATTTACATGCACAGTTTAATATACGTGTGTAGTTTAACACATGATGCTTTAGTGATTGTGGAACAAAATAAATGTTGCGAGATGGGGCATTATGTCTTTTGGACATATTCTTGTTTGTAATTTAAAAATAAAAAAAAATTCTTAAAATGATTAAGTACATTTAAAATGATTTTAAATGAGGTTACTCCTTGAAATATCGATATATAGCATATCTAAATTAACCGTTTTATCCCGTGTTTTGGTATTTGTAATTTCAAAAATAATTTAAAGACGCCCAAAAATGTTTGCCCACCCCCACACGCTCATGGCCTTGACGTAGGCGTGGGGCTCCTATATCATATGATAAATCATTAGATATGAAAAGACAATGAACAAACATGAAATAAATTTATTGTTTCAAAAAGTCAAAGTAAAGTACATAAAAAAAATAAAAATATAGTTTCTTTCAATCTTTAAAGAATTTGAAAATGCCAAAATGAAAAAAAAAACCAGTAGATATTAAAAATATACCTACCTTTAATATTTAGAGAATTCTTTGAAATAATCTAAAGTAATAAAAGTAATTGGTGAATAATTTTCATGAAAATACATGTACTTCATATTTTGATTACATGATTATTTTTATTGCTTTAATAATTCAATTAAAGGATTATCCAGAATACAGGTGATTAACAGCAACACAACAGCTGTCATATATCTTAATTGACTTAAGTATGTAATCATAATCAATAATCATCAGAAGTAAGTCGATCGTATATTTTAACTAGTTTAATAAAGATCAAAAGACCAAGAACAAAAATGAGTCTTTTTAGAAATATCTCATAAAAACCAGGAAAATTTGACACTTCTTATATCCTGTTTTGTACCTTCTTATCAAATACACTATGACCACCTACGTCAGAGGAAAAAATGATCGGGACATATTTAAGTCTGCTGAGCATCTGTACATGGTAAAGACAAGTGAAATATGCTTCAAAAACTCTTTAATATATATTATACAATGTCATAATTTCTTTAAAAAAGGTGGCCTGTGGTAGGACGGTTGTATACTAATCATGCCTGTGATAAACGCCCACTGTCTGTAGTTGGTTGCTTTGGACAAAACATGGTAAAAACATGCAAAATATGCTTCAAAAACACTCTATTACAATAAAAAATATCATACAATGTCATAAAATGCTTAAAAAAGGTGGCCTGTGGTAGGCCTGTGGTGGTCTGTGGTAGCATATGGTGGCCTGTGGTAAAAAGGCATACCGGTTTGTGCAAATACTGCATATTAATGCAAATTTACACATGGTGTTAATGTACATCACCTCAGGACCAGATGTAAATTTTTATGTGTAAATTTACATAGGCTATTTTATTAAATTTAAAGCTTGTAAATGCAAATTACACAAAGGCATAGCTTGTTTTTTTTCTTCCTGTTAAACTTGTTACATTGACCTTTAAGCTATTGACTCTAGAATTCACAAACATCTTTCGTTTCTCATAAGCTTTGCGTCGTCCAAGTTTTATGAAATTATATCAAGGCGTTTAAACGTTGTCCATCGGAAACCAGTATCTCTTAATTTGTGACCTTGAAACCCAGTCCAAGTTCGGTAATTTTGTTAATTACCTTTATTCAACACAATCGGCATCTTTTATACCCCATAATAAGCTTAAATGTAAATTATGCTTCGGGAACCAATATCATTACCTGTTCTTAGTTTTTCATAACTTGTGACCTTGACCTTTGACCTTTTGACCAATACACTATAAACTTCTTTCTTATAGCTTTCGGTTTCCAAGAGCTACGATGTGGATCAAACTAGATAGAATGACGGACGGACAGACGGAAAGCTTAATTCTATATTCTAGTCTATGAAATACAAAATTGCACGACGAGAAAGGCACGGGACAACAAGGCATGGTTTAGTTTACACCAACGTGGCTTTGACCCTAAGGCACGGACCATTTGATTTTCTGGGGGGGGGCCTGGGATTTTACCTTGAGCCTGGAAATTTTTTTCGCCCGCTTTGCGGGCCAGATTATTTTTTTCACACACATATTAAGCAAGGAAATTTTGTTGGCAAGATTATTTTTTTTTCAATTGGCAAGATTGAAACCAGATTATTTTTTTCAACCTAAGTGCTGGCCAGATTAATTTTTTTTACAAAAATCAGGGCCGGGAAATTTTTTTCAAAAAAATCCCAGGCCCCCCCCAGAAAATCAAATGGTCCGTGCCTAAATCTTTCGACACTGTAAAGAAAAGATAGTTGTTTTATTACCACATTGCTCCTTCTAAAGTGTATAAGACAGCTTGTATCGGGAATTTTCATCAAATGGATCAAAAGTTATGCCTCGAACCACTTATAAGACGGAAGAAAAATTAATTCTATGCTGCTATCTTTTCAACGGAGCACATTTCCGTCATTGAAACTGGATTTGTATTGTATGTGCTTAAACATATGTATGTAAAAGGTCAACATCTCAATCTGAATTAGAAACAAATTCTTAAATTGGATAGTTCTGTCAAAGGTCATGTTACTATGAATAACAGTGGTTCCAATCGAATGAAGGTAATACCGAACTGCCCGATGATCAGTATCTTAAAGTCATTTTATTTATCTCATATAAAAGAGAAGATACGACAAAATAAAGCAAAAACATGCAATAGAAACTTAACATAGCAATGATCCTGACTTGGTACAGCCATTAAAAATAAACGGTGGGTTAAACCACATGTACTTGTGTACAGACAAATACTGAATTTTGCTACAAGTGGTGATAGTAAAAAAATCTTTTTAAGTGCAGTTCTCTGTAAGGATCAGGCAAAATCGAAAATGTTTGAATCATGATTTTAAAAACACACTGTTTTGACAATATTGTCATTCAAAATAGCCTTCTAATGAAGAAACAATCATTAGTTGTCATTAGTTGTCATCTCCAGTGTCAAAGGATGGAGAAAAATTTCTGTTACAATGATAGGGATTTAGTATGACTTGACACGAGTTATCTCCCTTAAACCCAAATTTTATATGCATTTTAACCAAATTATATCTCTCATTACTTTTTTGTTACTTTTAAAGCATTTTGAACAATATTATGAAGTCAAACTTGTGTGTTTTTACTTCGGCAAGGTGAGCTTTTGCCATCACTTGGCGATCGTCGTCCGTCCGTCGTCCGTCGTTCATCTTTTCGAAAATCTTCTTCTCTGAAACTGCTAAGTCAAATGTAATGAAACTTGGTAGGGTTGTTTTATTGTATGACCTCTACAAAGCTATTGTTCGAAATTTTTGATTTAACAAAGAACAAGGCCGCCATGGCTAAAAATAGAACATAATGGTAAATTGCAGTTTTTTGCTAATTATTCAAAAACGGTAACAGATATAAAAGTTCTTGCGAGGGTAAAAGTGATCAGCACATCAAGGTCTAGCTACCTGCCCTGAAATTTTGAAGAAGGTCCGACAATCGTTGTAAGAGTTATTGCGCTTTTTCTTTATTTTTTCCAAATTTTGCTCTTTTTTAGACCAATATCTTGAAAACTATACAAGATATTGGAAAACATTAAATTGCATATGGTTTAGCACATCACAGACCTACAAAAGTTGTAACAGAGTCAAAGTTGTAGGGCCGTTCCTTTAGGAGTTATACCCCTTGGATGGTAAATATTGACCATTTTCACAGCTTTTGTTCAACTTTTCAAAATCTTCTCTGAAACCGCTTGGCCAAATGTAATGAAAATTGGTAGAGTTGTTTTGTAGTATGTCGTCTAAAAAACTGTCGTTCGAAATTTTGATTCAACAAAAAACATGGCCACCATGGCTAAAAATAGAACATAAGCGTAAATTGCAGTTTTTTTGCAAATTGCCCGAAAATGGTAACATATATTAAAATTCTGTTTCAGTAATAGTGATCAACACATCAAGATCTACTTGCCCTGAAGGTTTGAAGAAATTCCAACAAACCATTTTGGAGTAATTGCCCCTTTTCTTATTTTTTTTTCTGCTTTTTGCACTTATTTTGTCTTAAAAATATTTCACAAACTATATAAGATAGTGAAGGAATTTCAATCGCATATTGTTCATCTAATTATGCTCTAAAAATTGTTCATATGTCAAAATTATCAGATGACCCCTTATAGGAGTTATG
This sequence comes from Arcuatula senhousia, assembly GCA_963971305.1. Classification (NCBI taxonomy): domain Eukaryota; kingdom Metazoa; phylum Mollusca; class Bivalvia; order Mytilida; family Mytilidae; genus Arcuatula; species Arcuatula senhousia. Next base: position 26,409,197 of record OZ020307.1, read on the forward strand.
GCCCCTTAAACGCCAAAGATAATGGTTTTAGCTTCATAGATTGTAAGCTATAGTAGATAGAGAACAGGTTTTGCTTGATTAAATGTTCAGCTAATTGAGAACTACAAAATTGTCCGTTAGGTCGAAATTGTCAGTGACCCCTTATAGGGGTTATGACCCCTTAAATGCAAAAAAATAGTAGTTTTAGCCTTATAGGTTGTGAACGAAAGTAGTTAGAGAAACCGTTTAGCTTGCTTAAATGTTTAGCTTATTGAGCTCTTCAAAAGTTTCTAAAGGGTCGAAGTAGTCAGATGACCCCTTTTAAGGGTTACGGCCCCTAAATTATTATTTTATCATGTTTTTGCCTATAGAATGAAACTATTGTAGATAGGAGAAAGCTGTTGCTTGCTTAAATGTTCAGCTAATTGAGAGCTACAAAAAATGTCCATTAGGCCTAAATTATCAGATGACCCTTATAGGAGTTATGGCCCGTTAAATTACAAAAAAGTAGATTTTACGTGATATTTAGATTGTGTTTCATAGAAGATTGTGCCACCCATTGTTTCTAAAGACCTAGGTCTAAAAGCCGATAATGGCATGATGACGTCCAGTTAAAGAATCTGCAAAAATTGTTCAAGCCCTGGCATATCGAATAGGCCTGAACTTAACACCCCATATGCTGGTGAGGTGGGTGTTATGTTTAATGGTTTCTTATGGGTATTGCGGTTTCCTCAACTAATAAAACTGAGCATCCTTAATAGTATTGATGCGACGAAAGGGGTGTTAATCTTTTTTAAGTTATATATCCATTCATAAGCAAATCATGCGGTATACAAAATAACTGTAATGAGATCATTGGCCATATACATATAGTTTCATATGGACCAAGCACAGGTTTCGTACCGCACATTGACTCTAACAAAAAACTGATAGAGGAGAGCAAGTCCCTGTGGACTAAGCCAACTTTTGAATTGATTTATAAAAATACACACTAAGCATAAAACTCATGTAAATAGTTAGCAAATTTGCTTATACATACGTGTATAAATTTGCACATGTGTATATTTAACATACATATGTATAATTTGTGCATGTAAATGGGGCTTATGTTATCTTTTATTACAAAAAAAATCATTTTTAAACAATTAACTCAAAGCGAATTGTCCTTAACAATTCAAATCATCAACAACAAAAATAGTACAAAGATGTGATAATTTTAATGTAAAAATCTTGTTTTAGATGAGGAACCACCAAGAATCACAAACTGCCCCCAAAGTAGAATAGAATACCTATCAACTGAAAACGAAGAAAGGGAAATAACTACAGTGAATCCTTCTACCATCAGCACCACTGATAATCGAGCCATTACCAATCCTGTTACGGTTAATCCCACATCATTTACTGCCAGAGCACCTTATTTTGGAAGACAACAGGTTACAGTGACAGCTATTGATGATGCAGGGAATCAGGATGTCTGTGTTTTTGACATTGTTATAAGAGGTTTGTCAATAATTTAAGTGCAAATGTCTGACCTTTAAGGTAATTTCCTGTAAAAGTAATAATTATTGTTTATATTATATTGAAGACAATATGGTCTTTCGATTTTATACATTTTCTAACTGTGATAGACAGCCCATGACACACATAATCCAGGGCTGCCAATCCTCCATATTTTTACGGTTTTTTGTCTCGCCTGCGACGAATGTCGCAAAAGGCGAGACTTAGGTATGGTAATTCCGGCGGCGGCGGCGTCCACAATTGGTTACAGTTTTTGCTTAAGTCTGTTTTGTGTGAACTGGTAATGTTACACCATTGATATTTGGTATGCAGTTGCATCAGCATCAGTACAGATCATTTCAAAAGCATTTCATCCGTATGCTCCTGAAGTCACGGTCTACTGACTTTCAAATTTTACACTGATTTTGCCGAGGTTAACCTTTTTTCTTACGTCTGTTTAACATGAAGCAGTTATGGTTCACCATTGATATTGGGTATGCACTGGCATTATCTTTAGTACAGATAAATTTCAAAAGCATTTCATCTGTATGCTCCTGCAGTCACGGTCTACTGACTTTGAAATTTTATACAGATTTGGCCGATGTTAACTTTTTTCTTACGTCTGTTTAACATGAAGCAGTTATGGTACATCATTGATATTGGGTATGCACTTGCATTAGCATCAGTACAGATCAATTTCAAAAGTATTTTATCTGTATGCTCCTGCAGTCACGGTCTACTGACTGTGAGATTTATGTCATGAGTGTTTTATATAAAGCAGTTATGGTTCACCATTTATATTTGGTATGCAGCTGCTTAAGCATCAGTTTAGATCAGTTTAAGGAGGATGTTTACTTCATTTTATACTGTGTCCAGTTGCGACAGGCGAGACATGTCTCTGTGTTAACAGTTTATATTGTCATTGTTAGGCTGATCTTTAGGGTGTCCTCTACCAAGTGTCTGAACTTTTTGCACGCCAAACAAACAACATGGCTGCCGATGCTAGATATAAAACAGGTCGGTCAGACCATAGTTTTTAGCTTATAGCTCAAAAAGTATACGAGGTAGAGAAAATCCAAAGCAACCTCACTTCTTCAGCATCATGAGCTCTACTAAACTCTCCACTAAGTCAAAGTCGTGGGAGGACAAGTCGTCAAAATTGACTATTCTCACAGTTTTTGGACATTATCTTTAAGTGCTAGAGGAAAAGTTAGCATTAGATAATTTTGAAGCTCAATTAAATCAACAAAGAAGCAAAGAGGGACCAATGGGCATTCGAGTGTCAAAAGTCCGAAAGGGCAAAGACGAAACCGGTAAACACGAACAAGAACAGCAGAAAGAAACACAAAACACAAAATTAACCGAACAGAAATCTACAATGTGAAGTCGAAACAAGTGTAAACTCAGGTGTTTCAGAAGAGTAAGCAATTCCTGTCTGCTGTAGCACACCCTTCGTGTTGCTAATTTCCAAATCAGTGTGTCAAATATAAAACAAATTTCTACGATAAACCAACATCTGCAGTCAATTAAGTGATAGAAACGATGCACGATGTCTACTGTAAAATTTCTTGAGAGAATACAGCAACCGTGGAGCAACATAACCCTGTGTCAGCAATTTCTGTGTCAAACGTGACGCTCTGCCAAGGAAATCGATGTAGTTCCTGCAAGCTCTGGAGTAACAAATCAAAGTAAAAGTCATCACGTTTGCCATTTACTTTTGTTGACAGTTTTCCTTGAGAGTCAAATTCGAGCTAAATATGAAGCAGACTTCCTAGAACCCGTTGTATTCTTTATCTCAAGTTCCTAGGGATATATGAGATGGATAAAATCACAAAATCGAGAATTGTTTTGTGAAAGGACTATATCAATATCACGGAACGTGAGGTCAAAAGAGAGAGCTAGTCTGCGATTTTTTTCTGTCTAGAAGACTTTGTAAGACGTCTGCTTCATATGATTGTATAAACAATTAGCAAGCAAAGGTGCACAATTAGGGTCCAGTGGAATCCCTATTGTTTGCTGAAAAACACGTCCACCAAACTGAATAAATATGTTGTCGATTAGGAAATTTAGAATGTCGACTATTTGGTATTCTGAATATTTGTTCTATTTCTTAGACTCATTGATGACAAAGTAAGTCTTACTGTAATCGACTACCAAATATTTGTACCAGCGTTTTCCATTCTTTTTTAAAAAGCTGAGTTTAATCAGCTGCGCCAATCGTGATTTGAGTTGTTCATGCGGAATAGAAATGTAAAGAGTGGAAAAATCGAAAGCATCGATGTTGTTGCAAGATGAAACTGATTTCGAGTTAAGAATCCCCAAAAGTTCTTTCGAATTATCCAGGATCCACATTTGATCGACACTATTTCTTAAATAACAACAATCGTAATATTTCTGGAGGCCAGATTTTTTTGCCGTTAGTATTGAAGTCAACAGAACTGAAAGAGGTTTAATTTGGTGGTACATTTTGTATCCCTGCAATGAAGCGCTGTTTGTATGGATTTTTATATGAAATTTAGGAATCCAATACAAGGATCGAATGTCATCATTGTCAGCACCAACAGAAAGCCCGAAAGATTTCAGGGTCAAAATTGTCAGATGACCCCCTAACAGGGGTAATGGTCCTTTAAAGGTGAACAATTTTCATTTTCGTGTAATTGATCTATAGAATGAAAGGTGTAAGAGTTAGAGCGAAATGTTGCTTGCTAAAATCTTCTGTTCAATAAGCTCTTAAAAAAAATCCATAAGGCTGAAGCTATCAGATGACCCCATATAAAAGAAATGGCTCCTCATTGTCAAGATTTGGGTTATTGCCTTGTAGATTAAACCTTTAAAATATTAAGACAAGTTTTTGTTTGTTTTAATGTTTGGCTATATTTGCTTTACACATCTATGATGATCCTTTATAGGAGTTTTTTTACCTCAGGAACCCAAGTTATTTTCATTCCATCAGTCATTAAAATCAGGTGAGCAATTCAGGCTCCTGGGAGCCTTTTGTTCATGCTGTTAATTAAGGTCCGTATCTTATAATGAATATAACATGAAGCATCAGAAAAATAACTGAAACCCCAATTCCCAAATTTCAAAAGTTTGCAACACTTAATTTGATTGTGTGACAGGGTCTATTTGTTCAGTTTGGTGAATGAGTTTTTGATGTGTGTGTGTGTGTGTGTGTGTGTGTGTGTGAGAGTGTGTTAGTGTGTGTTGGTGTTTAACGCCCTTTATTGACGCACCTAGGCCATTTAGGGCGGTCAGTTTTATTGGTGGAGGAACCGGAGTACCCGGAGTAAACCACCGACCTTGGGCAGGTAACTGACAAATCTAATCACATACAGTTGGGGAAGTACCTTTTTTGTTAAATACAAACGGGACTCGAAGAGCAGCTGGGAGGTGATCGGCTAGTGATCAATAGTGTGGTATTTAAAACGTGTTTTGAGCAAGAAATAGGGATTCCAATAGGATCTCACTTTGCAACTATTCTTGCTGCTTTGTTTGTTCATTTATATGAAGCAGGCTTGATTGTCAATTGATGATTCCCAGCTAGCTGTCAGTAACAGCGAGTGTTCTATAGAGAGTTCCTTTACCGTCCTTTTGTTTGTTCTTTTTTTTGTCTTAGGGTCTCTCTAGTGGAATTGGACTTTGATCGATTTGATTTTTATTGTGTGTTTAGTTTTTGTGCTTTGTCTAGGAATATTGATAGGGGGAGGTTGGGCCCCGCCACATATTGCCTGTTCTAAGCCAGGAATCTTTGACAAAGCTTTCGTTTGTACTTGTCTTTTTGATGTTTTCTGTTCCTTGTTTAAGAAGGGGGTCTATCTGTGATTTTTTCAGGGCTGGATTTGAATTATATGCATTTTATTTAGACCATTGGCAAATTGCAGAACCGCGAGCAGTGCCAAATGGCCTCGTTGAAGGCTGCTGGCGGTTGTCCATTGTGGTTTTTCTAAATTGCCGTTTTAATGGGGCTGTGTCGCGTACACTTATTCCACATCTCATTATTTTTTATTCTAACAATCACTTTAAAAGAAAAAGAATAAACGTGTTCTAACTCATCACCTTCCGTTATATTTATGATGTCCTTTTCGATTTGGTGGCTTTCTCAATCTCATAAATCGGGGGTATCCTCAGGAAATTGATATAAAGGACACAACCGATTCTAGTAAGTCTGCTTCATATCTGCTTCTTATTTGGATCTACATCTCGAAATGGAAATACAACTGTTTCTATGAAAACCAAAGGTACACTGAATTTGCAATATGTTGTAACGTTAGTTTATTTGGTGTTTTGTTAAAATGTTATTTCAATTCGACTTGAAAAATATATATATATATATCAGTGAAAAAAACAAGAGTAAATACCCTCATTAATGTCTCTTGTATTTACTTTTACCATGAATGTGATTAAGTTCAGCTCTTTTTTGTTTATGATTATCTTTAAAAAATCTTGTAAGAACCTATTATTCTGTACAGTAGGTGTCTGTTCAAGCTTTATTAAAATAAGCTCACAAGTTCTCAATCAAGCCTATGTTTCTTATCAACATATTGCTAGTAAAAAAATAAGCAAACGATATTATAATGTGTGCGTGTGTGTGTGTGTGTGTTTGGGTTTATCGTCGCACCTGGGTCATAAAGGGTTTTAAGTTTTAATGTTGGAGGAAACCAGAGTACCTGGAGGTAACCGCCGACTGACAAACCTAATCACATCAGGTGGGAAAGTCACATTTTTGTAAATTACAAGCGGGAATCGAACACCACCTGAGAGGTGATCGGCTAGTGATCAATAGCGTGGTATTTATACCAGTGTCTTAATGCAGTCAGCCACCCTGGCCCCAAAACGGTATCCTGGAGACAATTCCATAATCCATCAATTATAAACAGACAAAATTTGACTGATATAGGACGAAATGACTTCCCCTTTAAATAAAATAACAATAAAAGCCGATCATGTTGCAAGATCTTGGTTTAAATACACGGTAGCATCTCCTAGTAGATGCAACATTCACGAAGTCTTGTTAAAACACAGAATTCATGCAGACCAGCATATATTATCCTGTATGTCTGTCTGCATGTCTCAAAGCATAATTTGATGGACGTTTAATGGATTTGAAATTTCTGATTGTTTATATTGGTATATACAGGGACGGAAAAATTAGACACGTAAAACACGTAGTCATTCATATCACGGAACACTCTATAAATACACAATTACGAAAATTACATGACCCGAAGATTCCTTTTTCCTAGATAACATGAAATTGTCCACTGGCTAAAAAATGGAGATCTGCATGAAGAAATTCCATATTAGTTTCGGATAGAATTCAGGGATGATTGGTCTTCATTCTTTTACTATACATGATTCAATATGAGGTGGGGGTCTTATTTTATGAGCTAGCTGACAGTATTTCTATTTTTCACTTGTAAAATACAGCGGCCACTTGTTCACCATACACGATACCTACACCACAACAAGGAAGTAAAACCTGTGTGGCTAAGGCAGGAAACACTGGATATACATGTAACATTACATGTAATGCTGGATACTACTTGTATGACTATCCTCAGGAATCGTATAAAACTATGGAGTGTAATTCTGGTGGGAACTGGAACATACCTATAATCACTGCTTGTACACCAGGTGAGTGCAAAATGAATATGGAATATACTAATCTGTATCTGATTACCAATAACTACATGTATTTACAATTTAGGGATGACTGTCATAATTTGGGGTATGAAAAATGTTTTTTCCACATTGTATAAATATGTACTTAATGTGGATTTTTTTTCATCCCAAATGAAAGAAAAAAAATATTACAGTCATTCCTAATAAAAGAATTTCAAAACAACTTATAACGTGAAATTTCACTAATAAAAGAACAGAAATATGGTGCGGCTTCAAAGAAAATAGTGGGTGTTTCCCCATGAAAATTTATTCAATGGGAGATAAAAAAAGTTGTTCAATCAAATTGCAGTATTTTAATAGAATTTGTTCATTGGAATATAGCAATCTGTATTTGATTAGTATGTAGAACTTTTTGTATCTACACATTAGTGACAAAAGTTTAGTCTTAATTTGTTGAAATGCACCCATTTATACTTTGTTGAAAAAGACTATTGTTATTGCATAATTAACATACAACACGTTTTTCTAACATCACAGTGGTTTTCATGTGGATAAATAAAGGACAAGTATAATTATTGCTCTTTTTAGGCAATGTACAAGCTCAGTACACACAGATTTTTGATGTTATATATAGCGCTCCTCAAATCATTCAAGAAAATTGTAAAGATACATATCATGCTGAAATACAGACTCAAATTCAGCAATCTCAACAGAAACTACAGGATACCTGTAGAGCTGCTGCAGCTGGACAACAATGGGTGATTGGGATGTCTAAGGATGAAACATCATTTATCATCAATAGTAATCTTGTACGTATTCTACTGATTTTCATAGATGTAAATGTTTGGGAAATCTAATCGTGTTCTTCATATCTAAGTTGTTTAGCCTAATAACATTTATCTCGAGCGATTCTTATTAGTCTTAAATAGACAAAATACATGTCAAATGCAATTTTTATAAACCTGAAAGTTTGTTGTTATTTCGTTTTGAAACTCCCCTCGAGTGTTGTCTCCGTTTGACCTACAGTCTAGCCTGTTCCACCATTACAAAAGATGGGGTAAGATGAATTAAACATTTTGTAGTCATGGTGCATGTGGTTGTGTTATTTTCATGAGAACATGAATTCACATGAATCTTATATCCGGTATATCGGAACTTGATTAAGAAATGCGGTAGACTTCCAACTTTCATTGATTTTAACCCCTAGGCTTGTGTAATTAAAGATGAATAATCGAAACCGGGTGTTTGCTAGCAAAAACCCGGTATTAAAGAAGTGTCTGAACGCTGTCTAACTTTATCTGTTTCTAGGTAGTATAGAACACCAGTATAAGAACAAATACCTAATAATGGGTGGACATTCGTATGTCCTTCATCAGTATAATAAACAAACATTTTTTTTCAAACTCAGTAACATCATAACCTTACTAAAAACAGTCATTCTAAACAAACTAGTCAAAATCGGGTCATGCTGAAATATACTTGACAGGTAACTGAACATAAAAATAAGAACATATGTACATAAATTATTATATAAAACGGTTAATTTACTTATGCTGTATATCGATTTTTAGCCGGGGTAATCGCTAGCGATTAGCCACGGCTATAGCTACGATCGCCTTTCTGTTAGCTGTCAAATGGTTTTTCCGGCGGTTCACCAGAAACCTATCAATTAAAATATCAATACACGCTTGCAATATAGTAATTTTCCAGATCTGTTATTTTTGTCGCTTTACTCTCAATTATGTGTTATTAAACTTATTTATTTATTTTTCAAATTTTGTACAAGCATGTTAGACGCCTATCTGATGCGATAGCATAAAATGATTAATAAAGAATACAAAAGCGGATTGATATTTTGTTTATACATTGTTATAGGAGTGTTCGTCGATCTCATTAGCTATGTCATATTCACTAATTTGCATCTCATTAAGTGTCAAACTGGATGCAATAAACAATCATCGATGGACAGGATAATTTACCCTAAGTTCAAATCCTCATAACTTTTTTATTTGATCAGATAAAAGGGTACTGTAAACTGTTTTTTGAATAAGAATTTATTCATATTTACCATAATTGATTTTGAAAATAAGGCCTCAATATAAATTTTATGTAAAATTGTTTTTCTGGACCAAGTAATTTTTCATTGAAAATTGTTAATCAACCAAATTTTCTTTCTTTAGAACCACTGAATATATATTCATTTTCAAGATGCAAAACACAAACGATCTTTTTCTGAAAAATGTAGAACCAAAAAAAAACGCAATGTTGTAAGAGTTTGGAGAGGCATACCGGGAGCCAGGGGGGGGGGGGGGGGTTCGGACGACCCCCCCCTTGTGCGAAAAATAATGAAAAATATAGGTAAAAACAAGCTGAAATTTGGTTAAGCACTATTGAAAAAAGGAATATTGGGAAAATCACCCCCCCCCCTAAAAAAATTCTGCCTACGGGTATGTGAGGCAAATAGTTTTACACAAGAAATTAAGTTGTAGTGACCCAGCCAATTGTTACAAAGCTTTAATATGATGATTTTATCCACTGGAAGAAGAACAGTGTTGTATTTGGGGTTTGTGACCAATAGGGGCTCAAATAATTGGTATATTGACAAAACGACTGTAGAACTTTTATTATTCATTCAATTTTAAAAATTCCTTATTATTGGAATCTTCATTACATTCTGTCAACTTAATATGTCAAAAGTTTTCGTATGTATTGCACCGTTACATTGCTACAGAGGACAAAAGACCGGCCACGCCTTTTGAAATTTTGGTTCAATTTCCAAAATCTTTTCTTTCAGCGAAATCCTTGTGAAAATTCATTTTACAAAAAAGTAGCTTTTTATTTTTATTTTTTTCTACACATGAACAATTTAAAATTTGTAGATTACCCCGGCTACCAGTACATTCAGTACTTTGATTAAAAGAGCAACCTCTCATCAGCAGCATTTGGATCAAAATATTTGACAGTCAAAAACCAAAAGTATTGAAAGAAATGATCTTTAAACCTAAACGATCGAACAGGGAAGCCAAATTCAGCACCATGTACTTACATGTACTATACCTTTGTTATGAAGTACAAAGTATAAATAATATTTTCTGTATTACGTTATTTTAACTTCCGTATATTTGTTTATCAACAGAGGAAATTCATCCCATGTCCATCACCGACATTGATCTGAAGTCGCGCATGAAACTGGTGCCGTTTCACAATTGTAAAGAAATTGTTGAAACAAAAGTCTTACAATGCAAATGAAATTAAAATATCTTTGTTTATAACGAACAGTGAAGAAATAATCATATTATGTTAAATTTTATAACAAAATATTTTTTTAAAATTCTCATTATATACGTGAAAAAAAGTTCTTGTAACGCGCTCGTTCATACAAAGTGAAAATAATATATTTTTCACATTTCTAACTCAATCACTACAAAATTTTGTGGGAAAACTTTTTCTGGACATTATGACGTCACAACAGTTTTTCGTCACTGTGCGTCATCAGCGAAATAAATTCAAGAATGAAGTATGAAGACAGAATGAAATACATGAAAAATTGAAGATCAAAGAATGGACTTGTATATTTCCGTACAAGGTAGTTATCAATTTTTTAAAGAAGATATGCTCAAAATGTACCAAGAAAAGTGTCCAATATTTTGAAAAATTTTAAATTCTACATCCTAATAACAAATTTTTTGCATGTATTGACACATCTCTTGTCCTGGAAAATGTCCCATATGACGGACCGTATCATCTTTGGTATAACGGGTACATTTTACAGTTTTTGTTTAATATTTTCAAGATTGAATATCCTAATTCAACTTACACAGACAAAATGTACAACTCTCAAAAGATGGTAAAGTTTATAACGACGTACACTGTTAGCACTCAAATATCAACATTTAACAAAATCCGAAACATGCAATGTTTTCTTGAAACATTAATTTTTATAACGCAAACCCTATTTCCGCAATTTATGAAAACGACGAATACAGTACCCAGGTCTGATCCAAGTCATTATGAAAATTAAAAAAATAAATAAACATCTAGTTTCATCAGCCTTATACGTTACCATATCTGTCTAGTTTAAAACAAATTATATCACACCCTATTACGGGTTACTGTAACCACGTTCATCATATCGGCAACGTATACTTTTGCCACTTTTAAAACAATAGATTTTAGCAATAGTATACACGGTCTTCTCATTGATGCGCTAACTCATGTATACTTTTTACAAAATCAATCTTTTACATATGGCAAAAGTATAGCCTTTACACGGTCGCTGTTATGATCCTGGTAACGATATCCGGTAATGGGGTTTTGTATATTTTACAAGATATCATTTTTTTTTAAAATTTTCATATGAAAACGAATCACTAGCTATATTATCCCCAAAAGAAAGATTAGAATGGTATCGTCAAGAAAGAGAGTAAAGAAAAACAAACAAAATAGGCCGTTCTACCGAAGAAATAATCCTAAACCAGAGTTAAGTGAAACAGTGACAGCGGTTAGAAAGAGAAAACAGCGGGACGAAAAACGAAAAAAAACCAGGATGAAATGAAGAAAAAAAATCAGATCGCGTCAAAAAGTTTCACAACAAGAAAGACAAATTTAAAGTAAGAACCAATGAAAATCAACTAAGCAGTTCTAAAGTTTTTAAAACAGAATGGAAAAATCAGGGCGTTACAAAATTAAAAGATAGTCTTCCTAAATCTCCAAATAAATGGTCAGTAGTTTTATCTTTCGAAACGAACACCAGATTCTCCATCATTAACGAGTTTGAAGACGGTATTTTCGCCTCTAGAGACGAAAGTAATTGAAAACAAAAAAGAAGTTATTGAGTCGACGAAAATGAAAAGGTTAAACACGGCACTTTCTTTAATGCATGCAGTAACTGCCTCCGTCAGCGGTGAAAATATTGAAGCTTCTAAATGTAGGGTAAAACTTGCAAAAGTTCCGGTATTGGGCAATCCAACAAGAAGATTATCCGGTGGAAAAAGAATACGGAGAAAAATTTAAAAAACCGAGGCTTCAGCCTGGGATTTCACTAAAAGAAAAAAAAACAAGAAATGATTCGATTGGTGAGAAAAAAAACAGAAAACTTATTTACGATTTCTGGATTTCTCCAGGTGTATCTCACCTTACTGTGACTAAATCAGACATTAAAAGGGAAAAATTGGGACCAAAACTAGTCATATGGTCCATGCACTAGAGAAAAAACAAACAGAAGCCTATGTGGAATTTATTTCTAAAATTCCGGAAATCAAAATTGGTCAGAGACCATTTGAAAGTTTACAACCGTATTTTGTTCGTTCTGCTTCGTCAAAAGATAGAAACACGTACAATTGTAGATACCACATAGAAATTCAGCTACTGTTCAAAAGCTGCATGACTTTTAGACGTAAAAACAATGACACACATGATGAAATATTGCAACCGACATTTTTTTTTAAAAGCAGATGTTGTTAATGCAGCCTTATGTCCAAAAGATTGTGAGTATCATGACAACATATGCCTTGACCGTAAATGTTCGAAATGTGGAGTAAAGAACTTTTACATAAGTGAAAATGAGTTGGACATATTCTGTCCTAGAAGTTGAGTGGGACAAATACGAATGCACACAAGATACATCCAATAAACAGACAACAGGCCGAAGATCGATTGACTTTGATTCATAAGAAATCAAAAGGAGGTGACATGTTTTTATATTTCAGAACTTAACTCGAAAATTTTCCAAGTCATCAGCACCGAGCTACATGGCGAACACGCAATTGAAAATTTACTTCAAAATCTACCACTTGAACAATGTGTTTGTGTCCACGACTTTTCGGAAAATTACAGGTGTTCTGAGAAAAACGAGATCCAATCGAATTATTTTCAAAGGACAGAATGTTCCCTTCATGTTACCATTATGACACGCTTTTCTTGAGTATGACGGAGTTTAAAGCATTGAAGAGTTTCCCGAAATAATTACAGAACATTTTGTCGTAGTGTCACCGGAATTACAGCATGGCTATCATTTTACTAGTCACGTTCAGAAGCAGATTAAGGATTATTTACATTCGATATCATATCCTGTTACCGTAATGCACGAATGAAAAGATGGATGTAATGTTCAATATAAATCTTATCAAAGAAGCAAAGGTGTACCAAAGGGGTAATCAGTATCATCAAACCGTAAAGACAAAGACAAAACCGGCAGACAAAAAATCATCACAACAAAACAAACCACATAACATAGAACACACACACACATAACAACAAAACCGCATTCAGCAACGCGAACTCAAGTCGAAACGAGAGTGAACTCAGGTGCTCCGGAAGAGTAAGCAGTTCCTGCTTGCTATAGCACACCCGTCACGTTGCCAAAGATCGATTAAGTGTTGGTCTAATCCGGAAAGAATGACATTACAAAACTCTATGTCAAACCAACATCTGTGCTCATCTGAGAGATAGAAATCCCGTATTTGTATACAAGCACATGATGTCGTCCGTAAAATTTCTTGAGTGATGACAACAACCTGGGAGCAACGTACCCCTGTGTTAACAATTTGCTTGTCAGCCGTGTGGCTCTATCAAGGAAGTCGTTGTACTCCCCACATGCTCTGGAATAGCGAATCAATTGTGATACGTAAACTCCATATGCTGGAGCGGACGAAATGTTGCTACACAGAAAGGGAAAGTTAACTATTGGAAAGTTGAAGTCATCACGTTTGTCATAGAGCTTTGTACAAAGCCTTCCTTGTGTGTCAATTTCGAGAAATAGATCCAGATATGAAGCGGACCTCCTAAAATCTGTAGTGTCCTTTATCTCAAGTTCCTTCGGATATATGAGATGTAAATAGTCACCAAATCGAGGATTGTTTAGTGAAAGGACATCATCAATATAACGAAATGTGAGATTGAAGGAACCGCTGTTTCGGAATATGCAAAAGACCTGTTTGATTTTTGTCAAAAATCATAAGGTACTTCTTAGTCTGCTTTATGTAAATGGAGACGATAAATCGCGATCAAAATCGAAAATTTAAACCAGTTGTTCAAAATAGGAATATACATCCAGCGCGCTCCACAGAAAATGGTGTAATTTCGGTGTTAAACTTTTTTTGTTACATGTATACATGCTGAAAATGCATTTCTGGAGACTATGAAAGATGTGAGAATTGGGGCCATGTCGGTTAAAAAAAACCAATTCAGATGAAGCGAACAACAGTACGGGATAAAAGTTTTGAAGAAGAATCATTTATGCAGAGAATCATATATGCAGATGATATAGTTACTTCGAATGACTTATACTTTCAATAAATAATATAATAGCAGTAAAAGCCGACGATGAACTTTAAGATTATTACTTGTTGAAAGTATTAGCTCTTCTGGAAACTTTAAGCAAGACTAGCACAGATGATTGGAGGATCGAATATTCTCAAAGAGTTGATATAATAAAAGGAATATATAACGACAAAGTAAATTCGGATCCTTTAGCAAACAAACTTGTTCTAAGAAAAATGGCATTGTTGTCCCATCACAGTCATTGGTATATATTTGTGCAGAACTTGAAGCATATAATCGAATAATGCTTCCAGAACATTAACACTTGGATAATCTGTCTGCTGTAGATTTCTTCAGAGGAGGCTATTAAATGATCGATATAAGAGTATAACGGACTAACATTATAATCAGTATTTTTTTAGTAAATTACCAGTATATTTAAATTTCAAGCTTTTAAAAACAAAAAAAATGTGCCCTGTCTCAGTTTTTGAACTTATGGACAGTTCTATACATTGGGAAATAAATGCACTTTTATGTTGTTTGATGTTATTATGTCTCTTATAATTGTTTATTGTTGGTCTTTTTATATCAGACTTCGCCAGTTTAACTTTATTCATTGACCGCTCCCTGTTCCTTGATAATTGGTTATTTTCACGTATTATATATGTGTACGATATTGAGATGTGGAATAAGTGTACGCCACACAACAAACATAAATAAACAGCAATTCAAATGTGCATGTGTCAAATGTATATTTCTTTATATCCCTTCTTTTTATTCCTTTTTGAAGAAAAGGTATAACGAAAAAACATATCAGCAAGAAAACGGGACAAAGAAAAACAAAAAAATCGAATCAAACCAAACAAAATACAAGAAAAAATATCCAGGAAAAAGACTAGGAGGACCGTTAGAAGTAAAACGAGATAAAGAAAATAACAAAAACACACTCACAAAATAACATACAACCAAATATATGATAAGAGATTGTACTTGTGGAAGATTTCCACTACCAAAAAATATAGTTGGCGTCAAAATCTCAGGATGAAAGGTGCGACGTTTGTAGTTATTTTATTACGCCAATCCTATCTTTGACGTTACGTTATTGATACCAGTTTCATGCACGACCTCTCTGTAATTTATACTTCATTTTTACTGGTTCTATGGGCTACTTAATCCGGGTCAAATAACTTTGTACTAGAAGTTCAGGGACATACACGAGGCTGTATATATAAGCTTTGTTTTTGGCTTAAATCTTTTTTTAATACGTTCAAAGGGGAAACATCACAACTTCCTGAACACAACGTTTTCATTCACCTCAACCGGTCTAATGTGTTTCACCTGATTCTTTACGTCTTAATACCTTGGATGCAGAAAATAAGCTAGACTGATAACCCCCTTTGCATTCTATTTTAGAGTATCAATTCACGTAATAATCAGGCAAAATGCTTACATCTTGTGGCTAATGAATGAAAATAAAAGCAAACTTTTGATCCTGGAATTAGATGAAACCATCCAATATAAAATTCTGAATTATTAAAGTTAGGAAATATTTTACCTTTTACACATAGTGAAAAATGCCGGGAAACTTTCCTGTATATAACCGGTCAAAAGCTATTTAGGCAATGCACCTATTCAAATGTAGAATCTTCTTAGAATTTGTTTTATTTTAAAACGAATGCATCTCAGCCAAATAAGCTAATCTAGCCCACTGCCTGGTCCTAGCTAGAATATAAAATTATTACTTTAATAAATTGTATAGCATAAATTTTGATCAAATAAAAGAAAATGATTTGGATTTGTCGAATATTTTTATTTGTGATCATTTTACCTTTCCTGTAAAATCTTTTGTACTTTTAGCCAATTGTTATCCAAAATATTGCGAGCACAAGCCTGGAAAGAAGGCCCATTACCTACAACGATCTTATAGTCGCTTCAAAATCATAAGCTCTACAAAAACTCTTTAGGGTCGAAGTTGCCGGATGTCTCTGACAGGGATTATGACCCTTTTAAGATCTAAAATAGCATTTTGTAAATGTTTTTGCCCTGTAAAATGAAAACTATTGCAGTTAGATAAAATGTTACTTTCTTAAACTTTCGGCTCATTCAGCTCTACAAAAGTCTCCATTGGGTTGATGTTATCGAAAGACATGACCCATTTTATGGGTTATAATCCTTTAAAGATCACAAACAGTGTTTCCTTAGTTTTTGTTCTATAGAATGGAAACTATTGCAGATAGATGAAAGCTGTTCCTTGCTTAAATGTTCATGTCATTGAGCTTTAAAAGTCTCCATCGGGTTGAGGACTCAGATTGTCAATTGTCAATTTCATATGTGGATCGTGTCTTTCTGGCACATATTCCATATTCTTTCGTTTTTAATATTATTTCAGAGTTTGGCTTTAGTGCCGTGTGGAGGTCGTAGCAAGCTTCCCCGTGCGTCAGTTGTATGCTCTTATATATTTTCGAATACTGGGATATGTGTTGGAAAGACACAGTTTACATATTTCCAAAATTTGACAACGTTTGGCTTTTTCTATTTGATAAATTTATCTGTTTAATCATTGTTGTAATATATTTGGCTTCTATATTGTTTTTTTTTTTCAAATCTAATATTCGACCGGTTTTCCAAGTTGTGGACTCTTAGCGTGTCAGAAGAAGGTTAATCCAGAAAAGCGCTTCACACGCAGTGAAATTTTGCTTTTGTACATTTATCAAAATCATTTCAATATGTGGATCGTGTCTTTCTGGCACATATTCCATATTCTTTCGTTTTTAACGTTATAGAAAAGACCATCTAGCTTTATGACTAGGTAAGCGATTCGGGCTCTTTAAAGCGTCTTGTTTCCTTTGAAAGATATCACTGGTTTACAAGTAAAAAATGCATTTTATTTGCATTGAATAAATATTGACGCTATATTTAAATGATAACAAATGTCCCCTAAGGCAACTTTTTAAATGGACCGTAAGTTTTACGCTCGCATCGGACCGGTAGGTTATATAGTACAGGGGTGTTTTTTCTTTGACGCGTGTTTTGTCTATTTCGGTTGCAAATGACAAACAATGTATGAGAAGCATACTTACATGTATATAAAAATAAAACCAAAAACAATTACCGAACTTGAACCAAAATTACATGTATGACTTAGATCACCATCTGCTTGCTAAGGAATCACGTAATCACATCTGACTAAAAAAAAAAACTTAACTTTGGTACCAGTTTAGTCAATTTAACCTACAAAGCAAAAAAAATAATGATTATGGAACACTGTAGTAAATTTGGTCATACAAATTCCATAACATTTGCTTTTACACTTTAACTGTAAAAATATATTTTCATCAATAAAATAATATTTTACAGTAAGAAGCTAATCTTTTAGATAAATGTTAGGTATTTAATGGTACTTAGTGAACCAGGTTCTTAGGTAATAATTATTGTCAATTCATTGACCATTGTAGTCTGGTGTACTATTCAGGCTCATTTTAGCCTCTTGTTAGAAAAAAGTCATAAAGCTCAACCATTTTATTTTGTAGATGACTGTTAGGTTTTATGTGACTATTAGACCAACAGGCCTAACAACACTTACCTATCAGTCATGTGGAGAATTTAACACCCTTGCATTCGAACAAAATACCATGACCATAAGTTCTATTAGTAGTGTGGGAGTATGTCCAGCATTAACAGCTACATGGAATAAACCTGTAAATTATGATAATGATCCTACACTTCAAGGATTCTTGTGTACAGATAATAGAAAACTAGCAGAGATCAACTCTATTTATTATTGCCGTAAGCTTTTATAAAATAACTGCCTCTGTTTTAGGTAATTAAATATGAAATAACACTTACGTTAGCTTTATAATGATTTAGTTCAACCACTATAATGGTTGTAAAGTATAGATTAACGTCACAGGGGCATTATCCAATGGCATATCCAAGATCATGAAGAAAATTGGCGGACATGAGGTTCTCTGTAATATACACCCAAATAAAGAATAACAAAAACGGTGTCACCACTCTAGTTTCTTTACTTGTATTTTATAAAAAAAACAGCACTTTGGCGGAAATAATTCAACAAGACAACTTAAACACCATTTTATTTTAACTTTTCCCTAAAAAAGTGCGATGCATTGATTTTAAGCAATGGAGATGTCATGGACTTTGTTTTTTTTTATTTTGAAAACTGTTGTCAGATGAAGATAAAATATTTATCCCAAAAATGAGAAACTAAATAACATTTTTAAGATACATTTTGGACTAGAAAAGTAATTCCGCACACAAAAAACAACTAAATATTTTTTTAAATTGTTAATACGGTATAAATAAATCTTCTAAAAATATGAACTTGTTTCTCGTGTGCGGACAATGTTTTCTGGTCCAAAATGTTCCTTGAAAACGACCTATATAGCTAAATTCCTCATATTTTGTCATTTTTGCTAAATTCACTAAAATTATGATGTAATTATGACACTTCAATATGAGATTTAAGAAATACTAGACAAAATTTCCTTTTAGGTAGAGTTCATAGTGTGGCCAGAAATGGGCACTTTTGCATAACCTTCACATTTTTAGGCTAAATAAGGGCCTTATCGACTCAACTTCTTTACATTGTTTATTAATTTTTATAAAATGGTCGTTTTAACGTTTCATACTTGTACAACCTTAATAATCAGAACCGATAACATGTAAAAGCTTTTCTCAATGGTCTACGTTGTCATTTAAAGATTTTTCAAAGAGCAACGTTTCCGTATAATTACCTTTTTCAAATCTCAAAAAGACAACTGCCTGTTCAGCATTTTCACCTGAATGTAACAAGGTTTGCCAGTTACCTGTCCAAGGTCGGTGGTTTAAATTTCTCCCGTACTCCAATTTCCCCACCATTAAAACTGGCGGCCCTACATGGCCCATGTACGTCGATACCAACAGCCCACCGCTTTTAAATTTCTCTTTTTGACGTATTGCAGAGACTCAGATTAAACCCACAGTCATATGTAAATAGCTCTGGCCAATATGCCGTAAAGGTTTTCAATATTTTGAAAGAAAAAAGTTTAAAAAGCTTTAAAAAAGTTTATATTTAACATGTCATAACACATTAACAACTCATAAATAACTCTTAAAGAACTTATATTATTCATAAATTACTAGTGTTTACTTAATATTTCTCAACTCTTAAGAACCCATAGAGGAATTCTTTAACATACTGTTTTCATCGATATTTGATTGATAAACTTTTAAATGCTTTGAAAACCTCGTTTCAGTTTATAGTGAGTTTTTTAATACTTCATAAAGATACCCTAAGAATTTGTAAAACCTCAATAAGGGCTTGTTAATGAGATACTAAAAAATTCCACTCGCATAGCAATTCTTTAGAACGGACTTTTTGTCTCGACACAATTTTTCTGCGCTCTGGGCGGAAAAACAAATCACTAGTATGACCCGAACGAAAAGCCCCATTTTTGTAAGGACTAGAAATGTTTTTGCGCGCAGAGCACAGAAGAATTGTGTCGAGACAAAATATTTTTTTTCAATATAAGCATTATTTATTATACCGTTAGCAGAAGTCCATCTTCTGAATATTTTTTTCTTACCCTCTGCTACTAAAAATATTCATTTTTAAAAATCAGACTCAAAATATTTTTTTAGAAAACTTTGAGTCCCCCGCTCAAGTGAAATTGTTGATCCCTTTGAGAGTACTTTGGTATCATTAAAACACCTGGTATCAACTTTATTTCTTCTCTTTATAGTCAGTCAACTATGGAAATGAGAATCAATTGAAGTGTGTTTTCCCGTCATTTTGATCCTTGTAGAAATGTGTGCGAACCATGAAATAAAAAATCAAAGAAAATTCTTTTTAAGGGAACCACGAAAATTGATTGCCACAAAAATAAATGAATTCAAAGTATTGTTTGTATGCAGGATGATTTTTTAAAAATTTTAATTAAATACATTTTGTTAATAGTTGCCTGTCCAGCAGGAATGTACACAACAGGTTCTGGGACATGTGGCTTCTGTCCACGAGGAACCTACAATCAAAATGTAGGTGTATCAACATGTCAAAACTGTGTTGATGGTCTGTCCACTGTTACTGAAGGGAATGTTGCCTCCTTCTCTTGTGCATGTAAGTTTTATATCTGTATAATCTAGCGTTTTTTTTCGTTTGCGTCAACGCCTAAAAGTTGATTAAAACATAATTTTGTGACATTATCTAGAAATCTCACCTTTACAATAAGATACATGTGATACATTCACCGTTTGTCGAAATTTTTCGATTTTTTGTTGCCATCTACATGTTTCATTTCTTATTCCGGATCGCTCTTGATTCCAATTCGCCCTGTAACATACATGTTGGTTAAAGTGTACGTATAACACATATACAACTTTTATTGAATCACAACTGCACTAATTCAAGTTTTGAATAATCGATGATATGCTTGTGCATTTTGAGTATTCAATGAAAATATGTTTTCTCCATATTTTATCATTTAACTTTGTTAGCTGAATGTCCAGCAGGATATTATTCAGTTGATAATATGCCTCCTTGTACACAGTGTCCCAGAAACACTTACTCCTCCAACAACAGTACACATTGTACAGCATGTCCCACTGACCAGATCACATATAATCTGGGATCAACATCTCTGTCTAACTGTTATGGTAAGTGAGTGAGTGAATGAACATCTCTGTCTAACTGTTATGGTAAGTGACGAATTCCACAAACAATGAACAGAATGTCCCACTGACCAGATAAAGTACGTGTAGTTTGTCAAACTGTTATGATAAGTCAGTGAGTGAGTGAGTGAAGAAGTCCACATACAGTGTACATCCTGTCTCACGGACCAGATAACTTATAGCCTGGGATAAACGTCTTTGTCTCACTGTTATGGTAAGTGAGTGAGTGAGTGAGTGAGTGAGTGAGTCCACACACACACTGTACATCCTGTCCCACTGACCAGATCACATATAATCACGGATCAACATCTCCGTCTAACTGTTATGGTAAGTGAGTGAACGAGTCCACATTCACTGTACAGCATGTCCCACTGACCAGATCATATATAGTCCAGGACCAACATCTCTAGGTGTATGTCTAGTGAGTGAGTGAGTGAGTGAGTACACATAAACTGTACATCCTGTGCCACTGACCAGATCACATGTAGTCTGGGATCAGCATCTCTGTTTAACTGTTATGGTAAGTGAGTGAACGAGTCCACATTCACTGTACAGCATGTCCCACTGACCAGATCATATATAGTCCAGGACCAACATCTCTAAGTGTATGTCTAGTGAGTGAGTGAGTGAGTGAGTACACATAAACTGTACATCCTGTGCCACTGACCAGATCACATGTAGTCTGGGATCAGCATCTCTGTTTAACTGTTATGGTAAGTGAGTGAGTGGTTCCACATTCATTGCACATGGTGTTCCTCTGACAAGGTAACATATAATCTGGGATCAACATATCTGTCTAACTGTTATGTAAGTCAGTGAATGAGTAAGTGAGCGAGTCCACATACACTGTAAATTTTGCCCCACTGACCAGATCACATATAATCTAGAATCATCATCTATGTGTAATCGTTATGGAAGGTCAATATACTTATTATATTGTGTGTAGTATTTGGAAGGGTTGTATTCACCGATTGAGTGTTCACATACTGAAAACCCTGTCCTACTGACTAGATAGCATAATCTGGGATCAACATCTCTGCTTAACTGCTATGGTAAAATAAAAAGAATAACATATTATACCTTTTCCTACAAATATCGTTCAAACTATGTGTAATTACAAATATAGTGAATAAAGGTAATAACAAAATTACCGAACTTGGAGGAACAATCTTAATGTCCAAGAGAAAAGACAAAACATGGAGGACACACCGGAATAGTTATTGATCGAAATGGTACAGGCATTTCAAATGAAATTGTAGGTTAAACCAGGTTTTAAGGCGCACCAAACCTCCAGCTTGCATTGCGATCTTAGGAACCGGTTGTAACACACAAGGTTGTGAAGACATAATAGGGATAAAAAGATGATCATCTCAGAACAACTGCAAAACACTTATCAAAACAAACACTAACCAATACGTTCAACTTAATTTTGATTTTTTCCATCAGTGGCTAATACGGAAGGAAAATAATTTAGGGACCGTATGAGACGTTTGTTCTTGAAACCTTTGAGCGTCAGAGTTTTTCATGCGAACATACGGCATGTAACCTTGGTCTAAAAGTCGGTCACGGAGACAAAGATGTTGTATAAAAAAATCAGAAAAATCTGTACAAGCCCTGGCATATCCAATAAGCAGTGAAATATAAACACTGTTATCACTGTAAGGAGGTGAGGTAGATATGTTGCTTTCAAGGTTGCTTTCAATTAATAATTTGAAAATTAAAATCGTCACTTTTATCGTATTTTTTGTACTGAGATGACCATCCTTGTCATAAAGGAGATGCAAATCTAAAGATGTAGCATTAAACTGAATATTAGAAAATTGTATCAGACTATCGGTGAAGACATTATTTTATTTAAACGTTCTTATTTTTCCTGAATTGAGTGATTCATATTTTATAATCTATCTTTATTACCTCTTCTTAATGTAACAGGTTTTTTGCAAAATTTACTTTTTATGGATTGTGATCTTTTCAGATAAATGCCCAGGCGGTCAATTCAGCTACAATGGGTATTCACCGAATTGTATATCTTGTCCTCAGAACTACTATCAATCAATTTATCCTTTAAAATGACTGTTATATCCTTGAAAAGTCATGTAACAACCCTTTTATTTTTTTTATTCCAAATTGACGACAAACCCTGGTAGTAGTTGAAGGGAAAGTTCACAAAAAATGAAAATTTGTCATATGATTTTTAATGCATTATCTAATTATGCTATATCATTATGCACACATTTCACAGATTTTTTTTTATCAGACACAGATTTCTTCGTGACCGACTTTTGGAGCAAGGCTATAAGAAAATACGTCTCATACGACCCCTTAAAAGATCTTTCTTCGTTATCAGCCACTGGTGGAAAAGTTCAAAATTGAGTTAAAAGATATGATAGTTAATTGTTTTAATTAGTGTTTGACTGTTCTGCTGTACTGAGATGATCACCTCAATATCCCTATTGTGTCTCACAACTATGTTGTGTTCTATGGTCATAACCGGATCCTAAGATCGCAATGGAAGAGGGAGGTTTGGCGCCATATAACCTGGTTTAACCCACCATTTCGTTTGAAATGCCTGTACCAAGTCAGGACCATTGCGATCCACCAATTCTCCGGTATGACTGATTCGTTTTTGTCATTTTCTCTGGACTATGAGATTGATCATTCAAGTTCGGTAGTTCTGTTATTACCTTTATTTAAACTTTTATATTCCATGTAATAAGCTGACAAAAATGGAATTTTATTTTCTATATTTTGGTTTCTATCATTTTAAATTACACAAAACATCTAAATACCACAAAGTCTCCTTTTGACAGTGACCCACCATTTACCTAATTATTGAATTGCAAAGTTATGGCATTTTAAATAAGTGATAGAAAATCCTTATTAAAATTAACAAAATTGAGTTATTCTTTAATTAGTAATAATGATTTTTTTGTATAAAAATCAATTTAAATCATTTTTAGCTCACCTTGCCGAAGGCAATGTGAGCTTTTGTCATCACTTGGCGTCCGTCGTCCGTCGTCCGTCGTCCGTCGTCCGTCGTCCAACTTTTCAAAAATCTTCTTCTCTGAAACCGCTTGGCCAAATGTAATGAAACTTGGTAGGGTTGTTCTGTGGTATGTCCTCTACAAAACTATCGTTCGAAATTTTGATTCGACAAAAAACATGGCCGCCATGGCTAAAAATAGAACATAGGGGGTAAATTGCAGTTTTTTGCAAATTACTCAAAAACCGTAACAGATATCAAAATTCTGGCATAGGGTAAAAGTGATCAGCACCTCAAGATCTACCTGCCCAGAAATTTTCAAGAAGATCCAACAACCAATGTAGGAGTTATTGCCCTTTTTCTGGATTTTTTTCAAAAAAATTGCTTATTTAGCCCTATATCTTGAAAACTATACAAGATATTTCAAAAATTTAAATTGCATATGACTAAGCACATCAAGATCTACAAAAGTCGTAACAGAGTCAAAGTTGTAGGATCATTCCTTTAGGAGTTATACCCCTTGGATTGTAAAAATTGACCATTTTCACAGTTTTTGTTCAACTTTTCAAAAATCTTCTCCTCTGAAACTGCTTAGTCAAATGAAATGAAACTTGGTAGGGTTGTTCAGTAGTATGTGGTCTACAAAATTATCGTTCGAAATTTCGATTCGACAAAAAACATGGCCGCCATGGCTAAAATAGAACATAAGGGTAAGTAGCAGTGTTTTGCAAATTACTCAAAAATGGTAACAGATATTAAAATTCTATTTGGATAATAATGATCAGCACATAAAGATCTACCTGCCCTGAAGTTTTGAAGAAGATCTTACAATGGTTGTAGGAGTTATTGCCCTTTTTCTTGTTTTTTTTTTTTCAAATTTTGCTCTTTTAAGACTTATATCTTGAAAACAATACAAGATATTTGAAAAATTTAAATTGCAAATGGTTAAGCACATAAAGATCTGAAAATTATGTAATGGGGTCAAAGTTGTAAGACCTTTCTTGATAGGAGTTGTTTCCCTTAGAACATTAAAATTGATAATTCCACAGAGTAGCAGTCCTTTGTTTAAATATCCAGCATATAAGTATCATCGAATACAAGGTGAGCGATTCAGGCTCCTGGGAGCCTCTAGTTAATTATCTAAGTCATGTTGTGTTATGATAATCTTGCATATAAATCACATTATTGTTTTAAATGCTAGAAAGAAAATAAAATGATCTAGTACATAAAACTTTGTTTCTGAATGTTTGTATATTAGGTTTTGATACCTGTAGGTATTGATATTAGAACTTCCTCTTTATTTCACCCCAAGTCAGATGTGACTAATTACATTTATGTTTACCTAACCATTACACAGGTACCTGCTGAGAGACAATGATTAACTAACATTTTTAGCAAACCCAGTGGGGGATTAGAAAAATAATGACCGGTAATTTACATAATTATCACATTTATTTTCAATGAAATATGATGGCTTACATTTAAATACACAACTTCTTTCTTAATAATATTTTTTTGAATTATGGAATTTTAATTTTAATTAAATCATTATAAAGTTCAATTTAAAAGAAAAAGATAATGGATTAATAAAACGTTTTTGTCCCCCACCGCAACGCGGAGAGGGGACATAGAAATGCCGGGCGTCCGTCCGTCCATCCGTCCGTCCGTCTTTCCGTCCGTCCGTCACACTCTTTGTAAGCGCTTTCAAGGCTACAAATTTTGTCGGATTTTCATGAAATTTATACCACATGTTTATATTACAAATACCTTGGTCACGTTCGACAATCAGCATTTTTTGATAATTTTTGTAGGAGTTATGGGACTTTGACCATAAAAACGACTCTGTTTTTTTGCAAAACAGAGCTTGTAAGCGCTCTCATCCCTACAGATGTTGACGGATTTTCATGAAATTTGTACCAAATGTTTATATCTTTACTACCTTGGACAAGTTCGACAATTAGCATTTTTCGAACATTGTTTTAGGAGTTAGGTGACTTTGACCATAAAAATGACTCTGGTTATTTTTTGCTAAACAGACTTTGTAAGCGCTCTCATCCCTACAGATGTTGATGGATTTTCATGAAATTTATACCAAATATTTATATCACTAATTCCTTCGTCATTTCGAAAATCAGCATTTTTCGAAAATTTTTGTAGGAGTTAGGGGACTTTTACCATAAAAAAAGACTCTGTTTATTTGCAAAACAGACCTTGTAAGCGCTCTCATCCCTACATTTGTTGACGGATTTTCATGAAATTAATACCAAATGTTTATATCACTAATTCCTTGGCCAAGTTTAAAAATCAGCATTTGTCGATAATTTTGATCACTTAAACGTTTGAACTACATTTGTAATATGATTTTTTGCTACTCAGTAGAAATTTTGATTAACTGAAGTAGTCCCCTAATGTATAGTAGGGGACTATTTCAAATAAATAATCTCCAATATCTTTGTTATAAGTTAAGATATGAGAGAGAAAAATTGCACACTGTTATAAAACATTGTTTTGAACAATTTAAGACCATATGTCAAAAATCGTGAACTTACCCTTTAAGTCAGTCAGTCTATTAGTCAGTGAATGTGTTACGGAGTGATTAACTTTAAAACCTAGCATCACTTAATAGATTATTATAGGATGGTGAACGTTAAAAATATAATAAAATGAGCATGAAATGTTACTCACAACAGAGATATATAAAATCATATGTATTATTTCGTAAGAGGGGGAGGGGGGGAATCTATGTCTTTCAGAACACATTTGCTGGTTAACATGTATTTCTAAAACAGGAGTTTCAGTAATTAACTTTCTTGCATATTTATGAATTGTTATCATTTCAGCAAAATGTCCAGCGGGACAGCATAGTTATAATGGGTATGCACCGAATTGTAGATCCTGTCCTCAGAACTACTACCAATCAAATGTTGGCCAGACTTCATGTATTGAATGTCCTCAGTCTAGTATGACTTTGTCCACTGGTGCTGATGCTTTCAATGATTGTATTGATGCAGGTGAGCTTGTTCTGCACACTTAAAATTATTTTCTAATGTTTTCACTATTGCAAATTTCGAGGAAATAATTATTATGGCCCGACCACGTATGTGGATCTGACATATAGTTTTACCCTTGTCCGTCCGTCCATACGTACGTACGTACGTCCGTAACACTTTGGTTAAGTTCTTGGTTAAGGTCTATAACTTGGATACTAGATGTTGGGGGTCAATGATATTTCACCACTAGATATGTCTTTGGTAAGGTGGCACCACCCACCAGAAATTAGGTCACAGCGACCTATATTTTACACATGAACCCTTTTGATCAATTTTTTGTTAGGTCAATATCCCAGCTAATATACATTGAGGGTCAATGATATTTCAAGAACGGGAGGGCCATCATGTGGCTCATAGACACATTTTCTAGTTTGTTTCTTCTGTACTATTCCATATAAAAAAGGTAACATTAATAAATAGAATATTAAATCACGCTTTTAAATTGAATGCACGTAAAACACCTATTAGATTTCAAGTATATTTTAAAGTTTGGCATTACTTTCAATATCATTTTTCCATTTTGCATACCTCTGATAATTTTTTTAGGAATCAATTGATCGTTTGGTATAATTTATCAAATTGTACAAGTAGTGGATAATTATATGCGAGAAGCCAAATAAGCGCCCACAAATCACCAGCATTTTAAAAATCTACGCTTAAAAACAGCAGCCTTTTATTATCCAGGTTACATCCAAATGATACAATTTAAGTTTTTTTTCTGGATGATATGTCACAAAACTGAGAGTGTAAAGTAAAGATACATCTTGGTTGAATAGAAATCGGTTAAGTCTTCATTGGAAAATACATGGAAAACCACATTTGATTATGACTGTCTGTGTTTCTAATTTTTGCCTCGTTTTTAGAATCATAAAATGTAAGCATAAATATTTATCATGTGAATGCGATGCAGCTTATCATGGTTATTTGTTAAATAGAAGAAATGACACTCCCAAAGTAGGGATATATCCTTTTTACACAGATTTCCATGCTAACCTAAGCTTATAGACTATAACTAGATTAAGATATATTGTCGCTGAAATTTCCGATAGTTAAATTCAAAATTGATGAAAACACCAGGTTTCTTTCCTTGTAATGCACATGGTCGATATCCTCGGTGCTGGATTTGGCTTCCTTGTTCGAACGTTTTGGTTTTGAGTACTTTTCGTTTTAAACTGTTTGGGATTTTGACCTTCCAATGTTTTGGTTGTAATGCTACTGATGAGAGGTTACTCCTTGAAATATCGATATATAGCATATCCAAATTAACCGTGTATACCCGCGTTTTGGTATTTGTAATTTTGAAACCACTGGGCGATAACCGCTGCTGGTGGACCAGAGGTCCCCGAGGGTAATCACAAGCCTGGTAGTCAGACTTGTCTGACACGAATTACCATAAAATTTCTAATATATTGTCGCTGAAATTTCCGATAGTTAAATTCAAAATTGATGAAAACACCAGGTTTCTTTCCTTGTAATGCACATGGTCGATATCCTCGGTGCTGGATTTGGCTTCCTTGTTCGAACGTTTTGGTTTTGAGTACTTTTCGTTTTAAACTGTTTGGGATTTTGACCTTCCAATGTTTTGGTTGTAATGCTACTGATGAGAGGTTACTCCTTGAAATATCGATATATAGCATATCCAAATTAACCGTGTATACCCGCGTTTTGGTATTTGTAATTTTGAAACCACTGGGCGATAACCGCTGCTGGTGGACCAGAGGTCCCCGAGGGTAATCACAAGCCTGGTAGTCAGACTTGTCTGACACGAATTACCATAAAATTTCTAATATATTGTCGCTGAAATTTCCGATAGTTAAATTCAAAATTGATGAAAACACCAGGTTTCTTTCCTTGTAATGCACATGGTCGATATCCTCGGTGCTGGATTTGGCTTCCTTGTTCGAACGTTTTGGTTTTGAGTACTTTTCGTTTTAAACTGTTTGGGATTTTGACCTTCCAATGTTTTGGTTGTAATGCTACTGATGAGAGGTTACTCCTTGAAATATCGATATATAGCATATCCAAATTAACCGTGTATACCCGAGTTTTGGTATTTGTAATTTTGAAACCACTGGGCGATAACCGCTGCTGGTGGACCAGAGGTCCCCGAGGGTAATCACAAGCCTGGTAGTCAGACTTGTCTGACACGAATTACCATAAAATTTCTAATATATTGTCGCTGAAATTTCCGATAGTTAAATTCAAAATTGATGAAAACACCAGGTTTCTTTCCTTGTAATGCACATGGTCGATATCCTCGGTGCTGGATTTGGCTTCCTTGTTCGAACGTTTTGGTTTTGAGTACTTTTCGTTTTAAACTGTTTGGGATTTTGACCTTCCAATGTTTTGGTTGTAATGCTACTGATGAGAGGTTACTCCTTGAAATATCGATATATAGCATATCCAAATTAACCGTGTATACCCGCGTTTTGGTATTTGTAATTTTGAAACCACTGGGCGATAACCGCTGCTGGTGGACCAGAGGTCCCCGAGGGTAATCACAAGCCTGGTAGTCAGACTTGTCTGACACGAATTACCATAAAATTTCTAATATATTGTCGCTGAAATTTCCGATAGTTAAATTCAAAATTGATGAAAACACCAGGTTTCTTTCCTTGTAATGCACATGGTCGATATCCTCGGTGCTGGATTTGGCTTCCTTGTTCGAACGTTTTGGTTTTGAGTACTTTTCGTTTTAAACTGTTTGGGATTTTGACCTTCCAATGTTTTGGTTGTAATGCTACTGATGAGAGGTTACTCCTTGAAATATCGATATATAGCATATCCAAATTAACCGTGTATACCCGCGTTTTGGTATTTGTAATTTTGAAACCACTGGGCGATAACCGCTGCTGGTGGACCAGAGGTCCCCGAGGGTAATCACAAGCCTGGTAGTCAGACTTGTCTGACACGAATTACCATAAAATTTCTAATATATTGTCGCTGAAATTTCCGATAGTTAAATTCAAAATTGATGAAAACACCAGGTTTCTTTCCTTGTAATGCACATGGTCGATATCCTCGGTGCTGGATTTGGCTTCCTTGTTCGAACGTTTTGGTTTTGAGTACTTTTCGTTTTAAACTGTTTGGGATTTTGACCTTCCAATGTTTTGGTTGTAATGCTACTGATGAGAGGTTACTCCTTGAAATATCGATATATAGCATATCCAAATTAACCGTGTATACCCGCGTTTTGGTATTTGTAATTTTGAAACCACTGGGCGATAACCGCTGCTGGTGGACCAGAGGTCCCCGAGGGTAATCACAAGCCTGGTAGTCAGACTTGTCTGACACGAATTACCATAAAATTTCTAATATATTGTCGCTGAAATTTCCGATAGTTAAATTCAAAATTGATGAAAACACCAGGTTTCTTTCCTTGTAATGCACATGGTCGATGTCCTCGGTGCTGGATTTGGCTTCCTTGTTCGAACGTTTTGGTTTTGAGTACTTTTCGTTTTAAACTGTTTGGGATTTTGACCTTCCAATGTTTTGGTTGTAATGCTACTGATGAGAGGTTACTCCTTGAAATATCGATATATAGCATATCCAAATTAACCGTGTATACCCGCGTTTTGGTATTTGTAATTAAGAATAAGTGTGCGTGAATTAACCAACATAAACAAACGGTAATTCCACCAGTGGAAAACAGGTAGCAGTCCTCAACATGTCTAGGGGTCGCTGATCACCGTTTGCATCGGCCAAAACTAAAAAAACAATACTCAAGATTCAATACCAATCCCAAAAATTATCCGCCCATTTTTCACATATAGAAATAAACACAAAGATGAAAGAGACAAACAAAAGATTCTACAAAGATTCCTGACTTATGACACGCTTACATGTATATAAAATGTGGCGGGGATAATCTAGCTTTTTGGGACCTAATCTTCCCCCTATTGATAATCTTGCAAAAAGCACACAACATATTCTTAAACTCAAATTGATAAAAGAGAGAACCTAACGTATAAGATTTTTCCTTCCAATGCTAAAGTTGTCCAGCTGTGTACAGCAAACAGATGTCTTAATGGAGGGACATGTTTTATCAGGAACCATGACTACCACTGTACCTGTCCAGAAGGTAAGGATCAGCTAGCTAAAGTCATATCTATTTTGAGATCATTTTTGACTATAGTTGTACAAAGTTAAGTAGAAAGCTTACACTTTCATAGAAATATGATTATGAATATGAATTTTAGTTTTAAAAAATACATATAAGATAAAGAATATTTCAATGGATCAATAACATAATAATAAACATAAGGGAACTATCTTTATAAGTCAGGTGAGAGTTTGAGCAACGTCAGGGTTCCTTAGAATTTTTTTTGACTATTGCTAGTCGATAAAACAAGCACAAGTAAAGCCGAAAATCTCTTAAACGGATATAAGTTACTTGACAAGTCTTGTTGACACTGAACTTGTAAATTGTTCAGTAGTTTTAAGAATTCCAGTTCATTATACTAGTTTATTTTTAAGACAGACCCAAAAGTGTCCAATGTATTGACTTTTGACTTTACTCTTAACTTCACTTGATTCACTGCAGGAAGAATATACTGAATTTTATACTTAATGTCTTTAAATACTGGACACTTTAAGAGTCTAGTAAATCTAGAAGTTGTTAAGTAGTTTTTTTCCGTTCCAGTAATAAAATGTTCTTCTAGTGAAACCAAAGTATAGGGGGGGTACTTAAATAAGGCACGAATCGTTTTCTTTTTAGCTCACCTGGACCAAAGGTCCATGTGAGCTATTGCCATCACTTGGCGTCCGTCGTCGTCCGTCGTCCGTCGTCGTCCGTCGTCCGTCGTCGTCCGTCGTCCGTCGTCCGTCGTCGTTAACATTTTTCAAACGTTAACTCCTCTAACACCATAAGTCCAATGGCTTTTAAATTTGGCACAGTTGTAAATTAGCATAGGTAGTATAAAACTAGCGTGGGGATTTTTGATTCGTTGAAAAACATGGCCGCCATGGCTAAAAATAGAACATAGGGGTAAATTGCAGTTTTTTGCAAATAACTCAAAAACGGTAACAGATATCAAAATTCTGGCATAGGGTAAAAGTGATCAGCACCTCAAGATCTACCTGCCCTGAAATTTTCAAGAAGATCCAACAACCGATGTAGGAGTTATTGCCCTTTTTCTGGATTTTTTCAAAATTTTGCACTTATTTAGCCCTATATCTTGAAAACTATACAAGATATTTTAAAAATTCAAATTGCATATGATTAAGCACATCAAGATCTACATTTCATGTAAGTAGGTCAAAGCTGTAGAACCATTTCTTTTAGGAGTTATGGCCCTTAAAGCGTCAAAATTTACCATTTTTCATTACTTTTACCCTGAATTTCAAAGATTAACTTGTCTGACACCATACATCCAACTTCAACCAAACTTGGCACAGTTGTTTAATAGCATTAATGCTACAATTCTATCGTTCGGTTTTTTGATTCGTCAAAAAATATGGCCTCTATGGCTTAAAATAGAACATAGGGGTCAAATTACAGTTTTTTACAAATAACTCAAAAACGGTAACAGATATCAAAATTATGATGGGAGACAAAAGTTATAAAGCATCTCAAGATCTACCTGCTGTGAAATTTTTAGGAAGATCCAACAAACGACATAGGAGTTATTGCCCTTTTTCTGGATTTTTTCAAAATTTTTCACTTATTTAGCCCTATATCTTGAAAACTATACAAGATATTTCAAAAATTCAAATTGCATATGATTAAGCACATCAAGATCTACAATTCATGTAATTAGGTCAAAGCTGTAGAACCATTTCTTTTAGGAGTTATGGCCCTTAAAGCGTCAGTATATACCATTGTTCATTACTTTTCCCCCCCGACTTGTCTGAAACAGTAAGACCAACTGCATCTTGACATGGCACACTGTTTGATAGCTTATATGCTACAACACTATCATTCAAATTTTTGATTCGTAAAAATACATGGCCACCATGGCTAAAAATAGAACATAGGGGCAAATTTCATTTTTTTGCTAATAACTCAAAACTGGTTTCAGATATCAAAATTGTGCAAGAATCAAAAGTGATCAGCATATTAAGATTTACCTGTCCTGAAATTTCGGAAAATATCTGACTGCTGATGTGGGAGTTATTGTTCTTTTTCCTAATTTTTGCCAAATTTGCACTTATTAAGCCCAATATCTTGAAAACTAACCAAGATATTTCATAAATTTAAATCGCATATGGTTAAGCACAATAATATCTACAAATATATGTATCTGTGTAGGTCAGGTGAGCGATTCAGGCTCTTGGGAGCCTCTTGTTTGGGGAGTCTTTGGACTTTTATCAGTGTTGAGTTTTTTTATATCGCTTTGTGGGACAATTTTTGTTTCATCGTCTAATGAGCTATGATTATAACTGTTGTACAAAACTTCATGACCGATATTTATTCTATATTATCTTAACCCTCCTTTAATTTGTAAATCAATTGTTTCCTATCTGAAGATTATTATAAAATTTGAAACCTGGAGACTTATAATTTATAAATCTAGTGTTACATCATTTTGAAAAATTATTAGGAAGACGTTTCTTACAATTGGCAAACATATAAAACGTGGTTTAACCAACCATTTCATTTGAGTACTTTTTGAGTATATTTCGTTCAATACAATACTATTTTAAACAGTTTAGAATTTTAACAATCGGGGAGTTTAATAATAAAAATATTAAAATTTATGTTAAATTCATGTCACTCAAGTCTGACGACCAGGCTTGTGATTACCCTCGTGGAACTCTGGTCCACCAGCAGCAGTTATCAACCCAGTGATTTGAAAATACAGGATCAAAACGAATATAAAAAAGTATAGAATTTTTATTTAAATATCTTTTGGCTTTGAGTATTTTTTTATATGTCTGTACTAGTTTGGATCATTTTTACTATAATGTTTTCCGGTATGCCTTTCATAATACAATACCAACATGGGTATAAAAACGATAAATTTGGTTATGTTTTGTCTTTTCTTTTGGACATTGAGATTGATCGGTTATTTTGTTATTACCTTTCTTAATAGGCTATTAAATGCTTTAACATAACAAACAATCTTTAAAATGACATATTGTGTTATTTCAATCTCTCTTCATCAACATAGAGTAATATAAAATTGATAACAATTCCTTTTTAGCTTCACTGGTCAGGTCATCGTTGCAATCCGTCTCAAACTTTTCTTAAATCAAAGCGTAAAAGCAAGCGAAATATATAAGTTATACAATAGATCGATTCTCATTAGAATAAATGTTCGCGAAACAATTTTTGTGGGCGAAGAAACAATGTTATGTAAATGTTTTCAATCTTGTCCCCCTCCACCGGACACAAAATAGTATTTCATGTTTATTTGAACAATGAATTTATAAAGATTGTACATGTATTAGATGAAAATTACATAATTCGGGAATTACATGAATGAACCTTTTGGCTTTTAGTTCTTTTCGTTCAATACTATTAGTTTTCGACCTTCCAATGTATTGATTTCAATGCTGCTGATGGGACGTTAAATCCTTGAAATGTCGATTTACAATAAAACCAAATAAACTGTTTTTATACCCATTTTGGTATATTGAAATCACTGGGTCGATAACCGCTGCGGACCAGAGGTCCCTAAGGGTCATCACAAGCCTGGTTGTCAGACTTGTCTGACACGAATTTTCCATTGGATTTCTAATATTTTTTTTGTTATTGAACTTCCCAATTGTTAAATTCTAAATTGTTTAAATCAACAGGTCCCTTTTCTTTGTATTGCACATTTTCGATATCATCGGTGCTTGATTTGACTTTCCTGTTCGAGCCTTTTGGCTTTGAGTACTTTTTGTGTAACACTATTAGTTTCCGACCTTCCAATGTATTGATTTAAATGATGCTGATGGTAGGTTACTTCTTGAAACGTCGATACACAGCATAACCAAATTAATCGTTTTTATTCCCGTTTAAGTATTTTGAAATCACTGGGTGGATAGCCGCTGGTCCAGAGGTCCTCGAGGGTAATCACAATTCTGGTCGTCAGACTTGTCTGACACGCATTTATCATTAAATTTCTAATTTTGTTTTGTTATTAAACTTCCCGATTATTGATTTAAACACCTGGTCTCTTTCCTTGTACTGCACAATGTCGATATCCTCGGTGCTGGATTTAGCTTCTCTGTTTGAACCTTTTGACTATGAGTACTGTTCGTTCAATACTATTAGTTTTCGACCTTTTAATGTATTGATGTAAATGCTGTTGATGAGAGGTTACTCCTTGAAATGTCGATATGCAGCCAGTGTATACATCATGACCAATGTGTATAACAATACACTACTGAATTTATCAATTAACCAGCGAAAAAACAGGAATTTACTAATAAAATAACAGAAATATTAATAAGTAAAGTGTACGAGGCTATAAAGTATAAGATGAATATATCATGTAAATTCTAATCAATCACCTATAATTTAGATAATTGCAAAGGAATAAGTAAAACTTGTGCTGGTCATATTTTATGCTTATAAATATGGAGATATTTAAAAGTGGGTCTCATGTTAACATAAATTAAAGATTAATATAGAATGCAAAGCATGTTTCCATGTCAGAAGCAGGACCATAACTCCGTCTTGACTGAAATAAAAAAGTCAAAATCATCAATACTCTATAGACTACATAATAAGGCTTCGATCGCGTTAAAATCATCTTCTCTAAAACTTATCAATGATTGCCTTGAATTTTCAAAAAGTGTATACGTAGTACTTATGGAAAATCTGAAGAAACTTTCCTTCATCAGCATGAAAAGCCCATCAAAAGTCTGCACTTTTAGTCAAAGTTGTAAGATAGCCATTATACGGGTTATTGCCCTTAAAGGTCCAAATTTGCATCTTGTCATGGTATTGGCCTGTAGAATGAAATCTTTTGAAGATAGTATAAAATTTGATGCTTGCTTAAACCTTAAGTTCATTTAGTCCTTCAAAAAGTATCCATTACACTATGCATGGCAGATAAATCCTAATAAGTTATAGCCCTTTAAATGTCAAGTTTTTCGTTTTTGCCTTGCAGATTAAGTCTTTTAAAAGATTTAGAAAATAAAGGTAATAACAAAACTACCGAACTTGAATGATCAATCTCATAGTCCAGAGAAAATGACAAAAACGAATCAGTCACCCCGGAGAATTGGTGGATCGCAATGGTCCTGACTTGGTACAGGCATTTCAAACGAAATGGTGGGTTAAACCAGGTTTTATGGCGCCAAACCTCCCTCTTCCATTGCAATCTTAGGATCCGGTAATGACCATAGAACCCAACATAGTTGTGAGACACAATAGGGATATTGAGGTGATCATCTCAGTTCACCAGACCAGTCAAACACTAATTAAAACAATTAACTATCATATCTTTTAAGTCAATTTTGAACTTTTCTACTAGTGGCTGATAACGAAGAAAGAATTTTTTTAGGGATCGTATGAGACGTATTTTCTTATAGTCCTGCTCCAAAAGTCGGTCACGAAGAAATCGGTGTCTGATCAAAAAATCTGTGAAATGTGTGCAAGCTCTGGCATATCGAATAAGTTGTGAAATATAAACACCGTATGCAGGGGAAGTAGGTATATTGCTCTGAAGATTAGGAAAATTAATAATTTGAAAATTAAAATCGTCTCGTTTATCATAAATTTTTGTACTGAGATGACCACCTGGGTCAAGTTCGAGGTGCAAATCCAAGAAAGACGTGAAGCAATTTGATTCGGGGGTCTCTTTAATCTCCAATTCTTGAAGATATATTGAAGGAATCCATCTACCAAATGAAGTGTTATTGACAGAAAGGACATCATCAATATATCTGAATGTAAGATTAAATGACATTGCCTCTTTCATCTTCCTGCTCTTTACGAGTCCCTGAAGAAATTCAGTCTCGTAAGAGTATAAAAACAAATCGGAGAGGAGCACAGTTTGTGCCCATTGGAATGCCGATTTGTTGTTGAAAAATCTCTCCTCCGAAGGTGACAAATATGTTGTCAATTAGGAAATCAAGCATACTGCAAACTTGTTCCAGTGTGTAACAAATTTTATCTTTGAAAGATGTTTTGGAAAAGAATGTAGAACCCAAAACAACAAAATTCCTAGAGTTTGAAAAGGTTTTTTCGAGGAGAAGTTTTTTCAGGCGACATTTTAGTTTTTCGTGTGGCAAGGTAGTGTATAAAGTTGAAAAATCGAACGTTTTCAAAGAGTGAACCTCGGAAAATGATCTAGATTTAAAATGATCTAACAAATATTTTGAGTTCTTCAAAATCCACATATGGTTAATTCCATTACGATTATAAATAGTGTCGCAGTATGCTTGTTGACCTTCTTTGACAGCAGACAAGATATTAGTTAAATAACGGACAGCTCTGTAGTTGAACATAATGAAGATCCAGCTATATACCTTTCTTTGTACGGATTTTTGTGAAGTTTAGGTATCCAGTAAAAATATGGTAACTCTTTATGTTCCTCTTTCATTGGAATATTGAAAGAGGACATAAAAGAGTTATGGTTGGCTATGATTTCATCTTTGTTAAATGTAGTCCGTTTGTATGTAGCACTAGCAGAAGTGTTACCATCAATGCCTAGTTCTTTTATTAGACAATTGTAATACAAAAACTATATTATTGCCGGGGATTCACACATTTGCGAAGTTTGTCTATCCGGCTTCGTACAAGAGATCGGATAGTCCTTACCCAGTCCGACAGTGATGCAAGCTCTGGTTCTTGGTCCTTTTCCCTCTTTATCCAGGCTCTAGCATAGTCCTCCACAGCGTCCATGATGATCTTAAAATTGTGATTCCAATTTATACGTTGCGGTTCACTGAATTTAGGTCCATGGGAAACACCATTACGTAATAAATCATTTTCAATTATCTTAAGATCACCCGTGATGACATGACCAGATGGACCATAGACAAAGGGAAAAGCATAGCAATCACATGTCAGAGGGGACTTTAGATATTCTTCAATGTTTAGGTCTTGCAATGCCTTTTTGTGGTTGAAAATTTTACTACTTATGGTTTTAGTGTAGCGGTAGGAAACAATTGGTGTTGACTGATTTTTGAAATATGGAGGAATTTGAGATGTAACTTCCTTACGATTTAAAATATTGCTGATGTTTATAGCATCTATCCCTTTGTTCTTAAATGGAATATGGAGAAATTTCCTATCCTCAGTAGTAAGAGGCTCACTTCTTACAGGCTTAAAAAGACGGAAAAGGGCAACGTCGCAGATAATGCTAGTAAGTCTGTAAGAAGGAGAAAATGGATCAGTACCTGCTTTTTCTAACCCAAGATCACGTCTTTAAGTTTCGTGACTCGTAGTGAATAGAGAATGGTACGAACATGATGGACTCCCAATGGTTGTTGTAGATTTGTTACAAGATCATCAAATGTGTCTGAAAAAGATCTGTTGTCAGTTTGACTGGCACCAGATCTCGGTTTGTATCGTTTGTGACCATGACTACATTTGTGTCTACCATTAGGGTCAAACAGTTTCATAACATTCACCTCACTACATTGTGGGCTAGAAAGATTTCCTACTCCTTTGATGTTAACATTACATCCATAAGGCATTGCAGTACCTAAAGTTTTTATCCAGTGAAGCTCTCGTTTTTTACGGTGAGGTGTACTTAGATTAGGACTGTTGGTGTCGTGGTAAATCTTTTCGATTAACCGGACTTTCATGTTCAAACATTTGTCATGGTTAGGTTGATTAAAGTGGTTATACAAAACCCGATAATCAGAATTTTTGGTGTCATACCTATGACCATTCATGCGAGAACGCAATGAATTTTTGGTTTCACCGACATACAACAGTCCACATAAAGTACACTCGATTCCGTTAATGACATTTCCGGTAGAACAGTCCAGAGGGTCGTGAGAAAGGGTTTGGTAAACTTTACCGTTTGAGTTACTGGTAAATTCAGGAGAAATAATAAGCATATATCAGGTCTTGCAAGTTGATTTTTTACCGATTTTAGATCTGCATGTCGAAATAGTAGGTAGTGGGGTGATTTAAGAACGTCATTGAGTTTAATAGAACATGGTTTGATAATTTGAAATGAATCTGATGTTTTGAAATAATAGTTACCCTCTGGCTGAACAAAAGTCATATTGGTGGTATCCTTAAGGATATTCATAGGAACAACAACTTCATTTGCTACCTTGTTCCTACAGGTAGCAAAGGAGGACCTTGGTCAAAGATTTTGTTTGCCTAACTGTTTGGCTTCATTGGAGCTTATCTTCTCATTTGCCCCAAAATATTTTGTTTTCATAGATCATTGAAGTCGGGTTAGCAATTCAGGTTCCGAGCCTTTTGTTTTGTTCACAAACAAATGAATGCCTTTATTTAATCATTGATATTCATACTTACAGGGTACTATGGACGTACCTGTCAAACTATGGTGAACCACTGTTTATCAACACCTTGTTACAACAATGGTGCATGTACCAACAGTGCAACAGGATATAGTTGTACTTGTCAATCAGGTGAGTTATTTTCCTTTGGTTATCTATCGAATGTTTAAGTTCATTGTTCAGTAAGATATTGTAAAGATGAAGTCTCATTTGGCATGTATGAGTGTCACATGTTTTTATTTTAAAAACCTTTCTTGTAAAACATAAAGGCGAATAAAAATAAACAATTTCTGTACACCATAGAGCAGGTCATAATCCTATTTTTTATATATTGATCAGATGACATTCAACCTACAAAACATCAACTAAAATAATTCATTACTTCTAATAAAAATATTGCACGAAATATAAATTATTAAAATTGCAATACACATGATAGAATAATTTGCTATAGACAGAATTTTTGCATTTTTGTGATATGTATAATAATTATCATGATGCATTACTCTGCCCATTATACTTTGTAAGTCATTTTGTATAAATGGGGTGTGAGGTTGTTAGATATACATTTTGCTATAAATAAATGAACTATTATAATTATATGTATTACCAATTATAGGTCTCTATCTAAAGTTGTAAATTGTGTTGTTATTTATGATAAGGTATCTCTGGTCCTCGATCGAAGCTGTTTTGTTGCTATACATATACATGGCTAGGTATCTCTGGTCTACTGAGAATGTTGATTGGGTAATTAGCGCTGGTCATCTATGTGAGATTGGTGACTGTATGTTTTGTTACATTATAAGTTATCTTTAGTCCCTGATGTTACATTTTAGGTTTGAACTTATGCGTTGTGCAGTTGTAACTTGATATAAATATGTTTCTCAGGTGGTAAGATAAATGCGTAGTTACACATCATTAGGTACACTGGCCCATATTTTGAGGTTTTACTTGTATGCAATATATCAAACGACCTCTTGTCTGTGTTTTTGAGTTTTTGTTCTTTTGTTAAATTTTGTTAGGTTGTAAATTTTATGTGTTAGCAAAAGTACATTTTATTCCTCAAGGAAGGTTGTTAATCAAACGCATTATTATATATCTATAGGTTCCCTTGGCCCTCGATGTGAGGTTGATTTGAACACAGAATGTCAATCAGACACATGCAAAAATGGTGGTGTGTGCCTTAATAGGAGAAATACCTTTGAATGTGCTTGTCGTCCAACCTATAACGGTCCAACGTAAGTAAACGTAGTTCTCCTCCTCACGTTACTGTTTTAATAATGAGTTATACGCCTGTCTTTACTTGCATAACACTATTAATGTAATTGTCATAATTATTTTGTTGCGTGATTTGGTTTTTCTGTGTAATGATTTTATATCTACGGATTTTTTTTTTGCATTTTGGACCTTCGTAATTAAATTACTCCCGTTTGTCAACCTTTGCCCCTTTTTGAGATTTTTTCCTAACTATTATCACACAAAACCCCCACTTTTGATAAAACAATATTTCATTTTATTATGAAGGTGCCTTGGACAAACCAATATCTGTCAAGAAGAACCATGTTTGAACAATGCCCAGTGTATACCCTATGGTAATGTGAGAAGAAAGTGTGTTTGTCCAGCAGGTTATACAGGAGAGGATTGTGGAACTAATATACGTAAGTATTGTAACTGTAGAAAACCCTTATCCGCCCAATCCCCAATCCACCACCCACTGCAGGTTGTAGGTAGAGGATTGGAGAACTAATATACGTAT
Source organism: Arcuatula senhousia (assembly GCA_963971305.1). NCBI lineage: Eukaryota > Metazoa > Mollusca > Bivalvia > Mytilida > Mytilidae > Arcuatula > Arcuatula senhousia. The sequence goes on from OZ020307.1 coordinate 26,450,373, forward strand.
GCATTTTAACAGTGTTGAACTCTTATTCCCCATCCCTCATCCACCACCAACTGCAGGTTACACAGAAGGGGGGATAATAAAAATGACAACAAAATTCCAGACAATAAATTTTGCTACGCCTGACGCGCTTTTCGTTTATTCATGACTCATCAGAGGCGCTCTACCAAAAATATTGAAAATGCCAAACCTATATGATTATGAAGAGCATAGAACAATAAAACCAAAAATACAAAACTGGGGAACCAAATTATTACAAATGTACTAAGTTGAAATTTTAACGGATAATTTAAAGCTTTGATGTTTCCTCCACAAAAGTGTTGGTGCCGGAGTGGACTAGCCTCGGAAAATTAAAACTCCACCAGCAGTGCTAACCTTCACGAGAACAACAATGTTATGATACATACGTATATTAGTAGAACGCATGTATCACAACAGTGTTGTACTCTTATCCCCTCACCCCCCATCCACTGCAAGTCACACAAAGGGGGATAGAGGAACTTATATACGTATGCATTATTACAGTGTTGTACTCTTACCCCCACCACTTCCACTGCTGGTTTCACATGAGTGGATTGTGGAACCAATATACTAATGTATTCTAACAGAAATTCGAATATACATAAACAAGTTAACTTATCAGTGATAACAAAATTAAACTATCTCACCAAACAACAACAAAAAATAGTACATATACTAAACAAAAAAGAAACGCATAATTTTGGTTTTTTTATTTATATTCTAACCGAAATTATAAATACTTTTACCTGTACGGTAAAATGAGGACTTGACGTATTTTCAAATTTCATTTGACTTTCCGAAAGAAACGCTTCGGTTAACGCAATCGCACAAAGTGCATTTCACGAGCTTTCTCTATGTCCGCTTTACAGATTTCAATAAAATTTTGGTTATGGATTGCCACTCTAATTAGGTAATAAACCCAGTTGCTAGCTATATTTGAAGGCGAGAGCGCAATATGCAACCACAGCATAATCATGACCACAATTTCGCTGTAAGCATTATGCTTTAAAGACAAAGCAACCAGAAGTTGAAGCAACATCAGTGTTACTTCACGTTACAAAGCAATGTCTTAAGAAACGATTCCGATTATTTTTGGTCCCGTGCGGGGCCCGGGTGGCAAATAGGCTCGTTTCAGAGACTAAGGGTCTTGGGATTTTGACGTCGGGTCAGTGCTCAGCCCACAGAGCAACCAAGTGTGTACCCTTGGGCTAAATAGGGTAGCCTTCGTCCGCAGGGTTGTCAGGTCTATAATATGGAAACCCTGACCGCTGACCATAGTGGGCAAACGTGTGTGGAGAGTGCCACGCTTCATGCACGTAAAAGACCACTATAGTGCACCACATATGCTAAATTTTCCGCCCCTACCCACCTCTCCCCTTTTCCTGTGGTTCTTCAAAATTTACCGTTCCTTTGTGTCCCACCCCATCTCCATATATCATTAATCATCATCATTTCATGTTCATTTTATCATCCTTTTCATGTTCATCGCCTGTAAATAACCTATATAGCGTTGCACGGGCGTAAAACACCAACTCACTCACTCACTCACTCACTCACGATAATTTTTGAAAATCGATTTGCTGCCACGAAATATGGGTAGTTCCTGATGACGATAACCACAAAATGCCCCTTACAACAAGTAACTCGCATGCGCGTAAGCATGAGCTTTTCGGAAATTGTATAGGAGGCCTAATGAAACCATCAGCATTGTAATGAGCCCTTACTCTGATCCGATATCAAGCGTCAGATGATGATATCGGACGTTACCCTCGATACAAAGAATATGCAATTTATGATGCTGAGTTTGTTGCTATTACTGCTTAAAATTAAAAAATCTTAATTTTCCTACAAATGCTTATTGATTGATTTTCAAATGAAACCATAAATTAAGTTGGGATAATTATTTAATACATGGTAAACTATTTTTAATATAGTGGTATCTTATTTGTTCAGTATATAAAGTTGATGTGTTCATATGCTGAACAACTTATATATATATATTTAATTGTCTTGATCTCATAATGATATGTTGGAGAACTGTCATTTACATTGATATCAACTTGTAAAAACGGTTGCTGTCTTCACTCAAGAACTTTTAAGGTAGACACCGTGCACTCGTAGACAAATATGGGATTTCTATCTCTCAAATGAGTACAAATTTTGGTTTGTCGTAGAATTTGTTTTGTCTTCCCCACCGGATTTGACACACTGAATTGGAAATTAGCAACATATTAGCAGGAACCGCTTACTCTTCCGGAACATCTGAGTTCACTCATGTTACGACTTGAGTTCGCGTTGTTGATTTCCGTTCGGTTGATTTTGTGTTCGTGTTTACCCGTTTCGTCGTTGCCCTTTCGGACTTTTGACACTCGAATGCCCCATTTGTGCCTCTTTGCCTCTTTCAAATAATTGATAGATCAAAGCTACAGATAACATGGTGTTATGACACCAAAAATAAACCACATTCTAATTTATCCAAGAGGCACAGTAGAAACTCAGCAACCTATAGTTATTTCAACTTAAAAAGTGTCACATGAGACATAAATTCAATTTCTTATTACAATTTCACACAATGCATTTTTCATTTCTTCATGAAAATTGTACTTCACCTATTTGAAAATCATCTTTTCATGCACATTTTGCTTTTTATGATTTTTTTAACTGAAAACCAGTTTTAAGGATATGAAAAAAGTAGTCTGGTTGTTTGTATTGTTAATATTAACTGGTTTGTCTTTTTAGGACTTTTGTCATTCGAATGCTTCATCTGTATGTCTTTGCTTTTTTACGGTTTTTAGATCAGTATAAAAAAATGGTTTGAATCCTTTAATCAAAATAACCACATTAAAATATTCTTTTCTAAAATAGAGGAATGTGATTCAAATCCATGCTATAATGATGCCACATGTGAAGACAGAGTTAACGGTTATTTCTGCCGCTGTAAGTCATTTTACTCCGGTCCACGCTGTGAAACTCGAGCAAGTCCTTGTGTCAGTTGTAATGGAGGAACCTGTGTTGATGATTTCAGAACTGATTCTTTCAGATGTTTGTGTAATGAAGGCTTGTCTTATGGTAAGTAGGTTGTATATGATATTACATTCGTTCACAAGGTTAAGTGGAGGTTTAAGTTTCCCAGTCTTTCAGGTATGATGTATCAAAAGAAGTCTGAGACAAGTAAAACTGTAAGGATACCCTGCTTCATATTTGACTCTGTTCTGTAAAAACAAAATCTCAAGTACAGTTATCTCCCTTCGATGATGACCAATTACAACAACAATACAAATTATTCATGCACATCTACAGATGATGAACTTCCTTCATGTAAAGTTTTATCAAAATCTATTAAAGGGTTTAGGAGGAGTTGCGCTTTCGGGGTCTTCCATTGAAAAAAGTCTAAGTCCATACCCCCCTGAATGATGTCTGATTGCGATGAAAATTTTTGATGGATTTCCTTCCTGTATAGTTTCATCAAAATCCTTAAAGCGGTTTAGGAGAAGTTGCGCCTACGATGATAACCAACAACAATACAACTTCTTCATGCACATCTACAGATGATGAACTTCCTTCATGTAAAGTTTCATCAAAGTCCACCAAGAGGTTTAAGAGGAATTGCGCCTACGGGGTCTCCCATTGCTCCCATTGAATAATGTATTTAAAAAGTGTAACTCCAATTATCTCCCCTGAATGACGTCTGATTGCAATGAAAATTCTTCATGCACATCTACATATGATAAATTTCTTTCCTGTAAAGTTTCATCAAAATTCTTAGAGCGGTTTAGGAGTCTCCCATGAATAATGTATTTAAAAAGTCTAAGTTCAATTATCTCCCCTAAATGATAACTGATTGCGATGAAAATTCTTCATGCACATTTACATATGATGTACTTCCTTCCTGTAAAGTTTCATCAAAATCCTTAGAGCGGTTTAGGGGTAGTTGCACTTTCGAGGTCTCCCATTGAATAATGAATTTAAAAAGTCTAAGTCCAATTATCTCCCCTGAATGATGTCCGAGTGTAATGAAAATTCTTCATTTATTGACCGACTAGCGATCAACACGGTGAATATAATCGAGTAACAAATGCTATGACAAACATAACGAGAATTATATTGAATTACTTCAATTGGATATATGGATAAATCTTGAATTTAACAGTACTAATGGCATGTTTTAGGTTTCATGTGAATTTAAAATCCTCCAGAATTTATCTTGAATTGTATTCTACTTTAGTTACTACTTGTTTGCTCAAACATTTCCAGAACTCTTTATCATCTGCCACAAATGACCTGAAAATGTAACATTCAATAACTTTTATGTTGAAAGAAGCAATATTGCAAATGACCATAATAAGTACATGTGTTTTGTCTTTTTCTTTTTTGTCATTTACCTTTTTGTCCCCCCACCGCAACGCGTCGGAGGGACTTAGTAATGGTCTCCGTCCGTCCGTCCGTCCGTCCGTCGAGTTTTTTTGTGGGTGCAACTCCTCTGACACTACTGAACGGATGTTGCTGAAACTTTACACACTGATAGGGTATTATTAGAAGTTGATCATCCCATATTTGAAATTTTCAAAATGGCTGCCGTTTCCATGGAAACGGAGAAGAAAGGTTAGAAAGGTCAACATATAGGACATTCAATATATGGGTTTCCTAGGTGCACAGGGTTCTGAAATTTTGTAGGCTGATAGAGCCAAAGGTACTTTATAATAATACGGGAAAAAATTGAATCAATATTTACAGTTTTCGCGTTATTTACGAATTTGTGATTTTCTGGTCCAAAAAATGGGACTTTGTCAAAAAAAATTATGTTCACTGGTTTAATCCTTCCTTGTTTTGACTGAATGATTTCGTCTCCGAAACAACCAATTTCTATCATTTCTCAGAGACTATATCGATCGAATTTACAAACCACACAACTTTCATGCGGCGGCGGGGGACACATGGCTACGCGTAGCAATCTTGTCTAACAAAATTGTCTTTATATTTTAAGAACAACTTGAGAGGAAGAAGAGATATATTTTTTATATTACTAAGTTAGAAAAAAGAAGATCAATATTTGATAGTATTTTAGTGATATCACATAATTTGTTAAAATTTTGACTTTGACAGATTTTCCCCTTACATTATATTAATTAAGTTAGTATTATACAAATATAGCCTTTTAGTAGGTCGATACGAGAAAATATCGACCTGAGGCATATCGACCCGACAACGCAGTTGGAGGTCGATATGCATATCTCAGGTCGATATTTTTCGTATCGACCGTGGTTGAAGGCTATATTTGTTATATTATTAATTCAACATTCTTGGTAATTAAAATGTTGTGCTTACATGTAATTGTGATCTGCAAACTGTAATGACTGTAGTGATTGCAATCAATTTGTATATTGTTAAGATTTTTCATACTGAAAACCTAGCATTTCAAAAAGATTAATAGTTTTGTGTGGGTAGTAAGATGGAAGAACTAACCTTTAAATTTCTATTCCATCCACTAGCGAACTTTCAATGACTTTGGTAGCTTTTTAGGGAAAGACAGCTGACATATTCTTTATTTTGTTGATGAGACTGAATTCCCATTCCAAGAGTTGTTCAATTTCAATCTACAATTGCCAAATCTACAAATGAACAAATCGTTGCTTGGGAATTCAGTCGTCTCTGCTGAAATTCTCATTTGAGAGTCGTTATTTGCATATGTTTACTTAAAATTTCTGCTTTGCCTTTGGGGTGTCTTCTAGGCCGGGGAATGAAACAATCCCAGATTCGAATGAAACACGTGACCGTGCAATATCAATTTTTTGCACGTGCCAAGTCAATATAAAAAAAATATCACCAGGTCACCTGGTATGACTCAACTAATCAAATCAAGTAAAAAATATAAATTAATAATATTTTATGATATACATTTATAAGTGATATCACCTTAATGTTTTTTAAAGCTATCACTCAAAACAAAAAGGGGTTGACTGCATATTCAATTGTAAAACTTAAACATGACTTTTGGAAAAAGAAAATCTTTTACAATTATTTGTTTACAGGGGATGCATGTGATTATGAAGTTTTCCTTGGGAGATTTCCTTCTTTGACTGGTGCCATAACACAAGATCGTGACACAGTAACAGAATGCAGAGATGGTTGTGGAATTACAAGAGGAGCATGTCTAGGATTTGTGTATAACTCTGTCACCAAAAAATGTTACAGTTTAATAAACAATATTCCATCAGCCACTACAACAACAGCTGATGTTAATTATAACTTCTACGTGAAAAATTGTCTGAGACCAACAGGTAAGACAATAAAACCTTAATAAAAACGAAATATTTTTTTCCATATACTTACAAGTGCCTGGTTTGTGAGTTAACTATGGTATATATCAGATGGAGAGATTGTTTTTTTCTGGTGTTTTTATTTTTTTTTAAAGTAAGGGCCCTTTGGCACAGCAAATATATGATTGTAAACTGTGTTGAGTAAGAATTTAATTTTATTTAACAAATGTATATATATTATAGTATTTTAAGAGAAGTAATAATGATATTGGGAAAAACAATTCAGACTAGTAGCTATTGTTTGTAAGAAAACTATGCATCGTTTAAAAGACCAGTAACTTTCATGTAGGTTAAGTAATGTAAATTGCGGAAAAATAGTGTTTTATTCATCAAGCTTTACTAAACAGGGGGTCCAATGTAATTGGTAAATGCGCGGCATAATTTGGTAAGTGACTACAAAGATGGCAAAAAACTCGCTTCGTTCGACAAAGGTCAGTTTTCATTTCTTATTTATAAATTTATGCACATCATGAATAAAATGTGAATTTTCGGCAATAATGAGGTGTTCATAACAAAACTTTGATGCTTGATTTGTTTGTTTATGCTATTGAAGAAAAACCGGCAACTGTATAGCATTTTCTTTGGTAATGCCAATAATCAGATTCTCTGACCTCATACTTATGGTTTTTGGTCGTCCGTCAACAATCATGATTAATTCCAAATATAATTTTCTGTAATAGAAACATGCATATGTTAAAATATTTACAATTATTTGATTTTTTGGTAAGTTCAAGTCAGTGTATTAAATATAGTCCATCAGCCAACTCTGAAAAGACGTAATATTTTAAAGTTGAGTGGATACCCCCGTAGACCGATTTTTTATGGTACAAAAATTAAGTATTACATCTAAGCTTCGTAATTCCAAATGTTATACTTGTATAAAAAGTGCGGAAAATAGGTAAAATATCATTTATCTGGACCCTTCGGTGAGCAATTGAAAAGTAGACCTTCATTTATTTTCAATAAATTGAATATGGGGTTGAAAACATCAATAACTGTTTTATAAATCTATAGTATGCATAGGGATAATAGACTTAGAGAAAGAATTTGCATCATAACAATGTCTTAAAAAGATATTTTTTAGAATTAAAATTGCTAATTATTAAGTTCAAAATTTCCCTATTTTTACAATTTGCGAATGTCTTCCTACGATTTCGCGCGTATCACGTGTAAAATTTACCCAACAAGATTCACCTAGATACATAACAATGGTCACGATTAAAAATATTAAAACCACTAGGATTTAATAAAAACAACATTTTACAAAAAATTCCAGTTTTAAAATCCATGTGCGGATTGTAATTGTTTGACCGATATGGTTTTATTTTTTAGATTATTAAATGTGAAGGTCACTTTTTCTATTTTTAGAATCAGTATTTTTTATGATTTTTAAGTCCTTTCAATGGTATTTTTTAAACCAACATAAAAGAAGTTATAATACAGAAAAAGAGAATCTTTACATTATTGAAAACAAAGTTATAACCAATTAATCACGTTTTCTTGTTTAAGGCCTGTTAGACTTTACTTTAGGTCAGGTGCGTTTGACTTTTTTATTTAAACTTATATGAAATGTTTACATTAATTTTTACTTATAACTTATTATTTTTTATTTCAGTCGACAATTTTTATCGTGCTGTCGCCTTAAACAATGTAACGGTGTCGTTTTGTTAATTTTTTTTTCTTTCCAAAACTATTGTTATTTTAAAAATAAAAGAATGGGTTAGGGGGTTGTTGTTTTCCTAAAATAATATTATGAACCTGAATTTTGATGAAAAATAAGAGTTTATTCTGACGGAGGATTTCTGCCATATAAAATAATGCTAATAAAGAAAACAAAACTTGTCTCGAGACAACTTTATGAAAAAAAAAATAATTGTCTGATCGGAACACCCCCTCCTTTTCGTGGTAATGGTCGGTCGCAAAAAAAGAGTATTAGAAGACTGGAGACCTCACTGATGATGGATTTTTACAATACTGCATTTCATTTTAAAGATTTAATAGCAATGTCATCTATAAACATTCCCCAAGACTCCGCCACACACACAGACGAACAATTTGGATTTTTGGACGATTGCTGTTGTTTAGGATCAAAAGTACACCAAAGTTCCTCAGGCAATACTGGTACTGGTCAGCTGTATTTGAATAAATAGAAATAGGCACTGAAGCTTTTTCTATTGCAAAGGGCGTGTGGATCTTCATGTACCTGCATATGCTCTTAACCTTGAAGTGTCAGTTCCCATAGAAAGTTTCGTATCCGTTTGTTCAGTTACTTTGTCCCGAACGATGTCAGAATTTTGTATTTTTGTCTATAAAATATTCTGTCAACAGGAAGCAGTTTAGTAATAATCCTTTACTCTATCAAGAAATATAGAGTTAAGTTACATAAAATTTGAGACGGAATACTTAATATCAAGAAGACGAACAATAAAAAAGTGAGCCTATGTATGTACAATAAAAAGGCCATACATACTGTCTAATGTTACTGGTGACACTCAAAGAATACTAGTAGTTCGACACGAACATTTTAGGTCTACAGAAACTTATATCATTAGAGTACAATTATTTCTTTTTTATGTAAATTCACGAAAAATGGGAAACACTGAAATCATTTAAGTTAAAAACCACACAATAAGTAAACTTACAGTATTTGCATATTGACACAAAATCAGGACAAGTAGTTTTCTTTGAATTTTCTGAAATTTTGAATGAGGTATGAGACGGGACATATTGTACGCGTGGAGACTAGACTAGCTATCTCTTTTAACCTCACGTTCCGTTATACTAGTATTGATAATGACCTTTCACTGGACAATTCTCGATTTGGTGACTTTCTCCATCTCATATATCCTCAGGAACCTGAGATAAGGGACACAACGGATTCTAGGAAGTCTGCTTCATATTTAGATCTACATCTCATATTGACTGTCAAGGAAGACTTCAACAAAGCCCTATGACAAACGTGATGACTTCAACTTTCCCTTTCTGTGTAGCAAATTTCTGTCCGCTCCGGCTTCTGAAGTCTTCGTATCACAGTTGATTCGTTACCCCAGAGCTTGCGACATAGATAGATTCCTTGATAGAGCGTCACGTTTGACACAGAAATGGCTAACACAGGGCTATGTTGCTCCACGGTTGCTGTCTTCACTCAAGAAATTGTACGGTAGACACCGTCTCAAATGAGTGCAGATGTTGGTTTGTCTAAGAAATTTGTTTTGTCATCCTTTACCGGATTTGACACACTGAATTGGAAATTAGCAACACGACGGGTATGCTATACCAGCCAGAAACCGCCTATTACTCTTCCGGGCACCTGAGTTCACTCTTGTTACGACTTGAGTTCGCGTTAAAATTGTTGATTTCCGTTCGGTTGATTTTGTGTTTTGTGTTTCTTCGTGCTGTTCTTGTTCATGTTTACCGGTTTTGTCGTTGCCTTTCGGACTTTTGGCACTCGAATGCCACATTGGTGCCTCTTTGCTTCTTTCAATTTATTCGTCGGTTAGCACAATCTCTAACTTCAATGGTCTGGTGATTTTAACTTCGTTTTGTAAACTTCTTTTTGGGAAAAATTGACCAAACTCTACGACATTGCTCAGCAACATACATGTAACAAAAATACAATAAAAAGGCTTCTTCTTCAAAATCACGATTGGAGTGAGAGTTTCCTTTTTGTTGTTTTAGAAGTACGCTTATTGCTTTGAATTATGTTAAAACCTAGATTCTTTAGAAGACGGTTACGGAAACAACTGCCAACAATGAAGTAACTAAATATGGATCTTCAAAGTATATACAAGTATACTATAATAGTAGTAATTTCAAAAGGCAAACCAAACATAACAGAGCGTCAAATAATTTGCAAAAAAAAATTCCATATAGAAACTTACTTAATTGGCTGGCAGATTTCCTCGATTAGAGTTACTTGGTATCCCTTTTGTACCTAAGTACAACGAACGGTTAAACATGCAGTGCCATAATTGTATATGTTGTATGCTGCCTTGCAAAATGATCCAAAATGCACATGTGCATGTAATTATGGCAACTTTTTAAACAACAATAAAGACTAAAGTTCTTATGTTCTGATACTATACTTTCAAAAAGGCCAAATATATAAACTGAAACTAAAAAAAATGTAATGAAACACATTATTTTGATCATTTGTATTAAAACATAGAAAAAATATAGATTTCAGCTGACTGGGACCACATTCATGAATACCGAAAACTTTCATCCGGTACCACAAATATTTTAATGAAACTGTTTTATTTACTTTGTTATGTTGTAGGTACATTCTTTCCACAAAATATTCCACCTAGCTATCATATTTTTTTAGGAAATAAAAAAAGAAAATGAAAAAAAAAACCTAATTTTTAGTCATTCCTGGTATTATCTCCCTTTAAGACTTCTTTGAGTGAAAATTTTAACAAACTTTTGTCTGTCGTTGGTTGTCTAGACAACATTTAATGTGTTTAAACTTTTCTTTTTAATAATATTGTAGTAGATTTAGCATAATAGAATGTTTTATAGGGGTTGAAAAATTTTGACAGTTTATGGTACCCCTAAAGGGCCTCTGTTATACCAGTTTCCGCATCTTTTTGCAAAGTATAACAAGTTGCAAAATAAAGTTAACATGTTTGTCTTTTGATTTCTGCAATAAAAAATCGGTCTACAGGGGTATCCACTCAAATTATTTTTTCCGGACCTGGCTGATGGACTAATAATGGTAATGCAAATATTCATATTGAAAGCGTGCTTTAATTCATTACATTTACATTTTCAATTGACATAAATTTTTTTCTATTTTAGTCAGCTGGGTGCCTCTGATTGTTTTTCTTATTTAGAATAAATAAGCTGGCTTAACGTGTTATTGTGAAATCTGTGATTATCGTGAAATCGATTTGGCAAAAAGTAATATACGAGGGGGGAGAGTTTTGACTATTATGGTGACCTTTTTTAGAGATTTAACATAGATGTGTGCTAACAAATGAATGATGTTTAGAGGGTTTTCATTTAAATTACTCTTGTTTATCATCAGAGAATTAATTGAGAGTTTAAGTGGATGTTTGACAAATATTTCTATTGGTCTCTTGCAATTGAATATGCAAGGAGTACCTTTGTATCCGGTAAGAATCATGCAAATTAAATATCAGGAATTCTTTATCTTCCATCCGTGTAGTCACTCTTTAAGTGTCATTCATCAGATTTCTTAAGTTTGAAGGTATTATCTTATTCTTGAAGCCTGGTCATAAAAATGTAGTTGTCGTCGTTTGATTCGGTTTTAGACTAGGTATCGTCAACACAACATGGCTACATGCCTTCAACAGTTTTTCTTTATTTTGAAACTGACTGTACCTGTTTAAATGAACCTATTCTGTTTAGATACTTAAGCAAAAGGTTAATGATGGACGTTTTGGTATGGATATGATGTGTTCACTAAACGGCTTATGAAGCATTTTCTCTATGATCATTACAAAATGGATTAAAAGATTTTTAAAAAGTAATAATAAAGCCGTTTTGGAAAAAAATTGCAATGTAAAAATAATCACTTGGCATTGCATAACCACAAAATAAGAGCTGTCGCGCTTTTATGAAGAAGGAAATTTCAATAATAAGCGTGTACCGGATAGAAATTTAGCAGATCTTTTTAAGAAGTTGATACCAATGTCCACTTATCAACTTTCGTACGCAACATTCCGATTTTTACCGAACATATTAAAACAAACAAAAAATGTATATTGAAGAGATAGCATGTAAATATTTTTTGTGTGTCTTTATTTGACAAGCTAAACCTTTCCGCTATTAGGAAATACTGAAGGAAAGCTGTTTAATATGTAAATAATAACAATACACCAGTACCAGTTTTCTTTTTATCGTTATATATTAACCGGGCCTATTCAATTGAAAACTCGATTATTCAATAACATTTTTAGGGAGAAGCAGTAAGGAAAAAGCAAAACAGGTACATACAGAACATGCCTTTTCGGACCACGACGTTTGTTTTCATCCATTTTCCAAAGTAATTTTAGATGCTCTTGGGCGGGTAGTTTCGCGTGAGTTCAAATTTGAGTCATTTGCATCTCGTTTGTATAATACAACTAGCGGGAGAAATGATTGTTAAAGACTTTTTTCTTAATATCTGCCAAAATCACACTGTTAATGGACTTTTTGTAGCTTTAATAAAAGTTTTTATTCACAATTTATATTTTTAAAGATTAAAGAAATTGTTGAAAATTTTTATTAATTTTCTATTAATGGTTACTCTTATAGTTGTAATCACCCCATAAAATAAAGTAAACGGAGAGTGCACTTTTATGAAATATACAAATTGTTGTGACAAATTTCAATTTAAAATCACAAAATAACAAACCATTTACAAACTGTACATCTCATCTTGCTTTTCTTGACCAAATCGAACAAACTTTAATTTTATTTTTTTGCCAGTAAAATATTTTTTTTTCGCTCGGAGCAGAACAAATATACTAGAGCAAACCCTTTCCCAAATTAATTATTCGTTATAACTCATTTAGCTTTTATATACGTGAACTTGCCTTGATGAAACAGCCGGAAGCGTCCAAGCCGTTTTTTACCAAGGCCCTGATATGGCGATATCAGGTGTCGTGTGGTCACTAGAGGGCTTCGTTTTCCTTTTTAGCTCACCTGGACCGAAGGTCCATGGGAGCTTATACCATCACTTGGCGTCCGTCGTCGTCGTCGTCTGTCGTCGTCGTCTTTTAACAATTTTTCAAACTTTAACTTGTCAGACACCATAAGTCCAATTGCAACCAAATTTGGTACAGTTGTTTAGTAGCATTATGCGTACAAAACTATCGTTCGGATTTTTGATTCGTCAAAAACATGGCCGCCATGGCTAAAAATAGAACATAGGGGTAAACTGTAGTTTTTTGCTAATAACTCAAAAACAGTACCAGATATCAAAATTCTGGCATTAAGTAAAAGTTATCAGCACATCAAGATCTACCTGCCCTGAAATTTTCAAGAAGATCCAACAACCGATGTAGGAGTTATTGCCCTTTTTCTGGATTTTTTCAAAATTTTGCACATATTTAGCCCTATATCTTGAAAACTATACAAGATATTTTAAAAATTCAAATTGCATATGATTAAGCACATCAAGATCTACATTTCATGTAATGAGGTCAAAGCTCTAGAACCATTTCTTTTAGGAGTTATGGCCCTTAAAGCATCAAAATTTACCATTTTTCATGGTTTACGCCTGAAAACCAACTGGTTTCCGTGTCAAAACCAGCTGGTTTACGCCTTAACATTTCGTACGGGTAATCATAAAGGTCAGTAATATGATTGAGGGTCGTCAATATCCATCTTTTTGCTAGATTCCACAAATTAAAAAAACATTTGGTTTATTATACTGTGTATAGTATAATTTTACTACTTCTTCATAAGTATACTGTTATTGTCCTTTCTCTAATTGTCTTTGTACTTTATAATGTTTGATGTCCAAATTTGGGCTTTCTTTATTAATAAAACTTTGAACTTTGAACTTAAATGACAGGAAAGCTGGTTTTCTTAACAACTACTGATCGTGTCTGACGCCCTTTATCGACGCACCAGGACCATGTAAGGCGGTCAGTTTTAATAGTAGAGGAAACCAGAATACCCGGAGGAAACCACAAACCTTGTGCATGTAACTGACAAACCAAATCACATTTGGGAAAGTCCCTTTTTTGTTAAATACAAACAGGACTCGAACACCAGCTGAGAGGCGATCGGATAGTGATCAATAGTGTGGTATTTAACCATTGCCTCAGACCGCACTTGGCCACCCAGGATCCAAACTTCTTATCGCAACCTTTAGTCATTTGGTATAAAACATAAGCATGTAAAATGCAAAGAGGCGCCAATGATTCGAGTATCAAAAGTCCAAAAAGGCAACGACGAAACTGGTAAACACGAACAAGAACAGCTCGAAGACACACAAAACACAAAATAAAAGCTTTTAAATCAATTTCAGAACCGTCGCTTGGTTCACTTCCTGGTTAAGAAAAAGACGGACACAATTTATTTTTTATAAGCAAAGATAATTGGTCGTAGTACGCACATTTGCAAAGATCATTTTAAAGTGCCAATATTAAATAAGCGGAGCTGCGGTGTGTTTATAGTTGCTTGTAAATTTAACACGATTTTTTTAAGCTTCAATGCCATACCAATTATATCTAGTTCGAAGGTGTGGGCCATGACCAAAAAAAAACTAGATCATGTTGTTGCGGAAAATTAAAATAAACATCTTAGATAAATCTGTATATGGTACTTTAACAGGGGTCTGTATTAAACAATCGAATGCATGAATAGACCTCAAGTTCCAAAATGAAACACCGCTGTAATTATTGGAGCCTCAGCAATAATATGGCATATTGTTGATACTTACTATGATTATAATTCGGTAATTTTGTTTTTACCTTTATTAACCTTTTTTTTTCCTCAATCATGTTAATGAGATATTCTGAATTACAAAGATCGAAAAAAATTATTTGTCACACTATAATAACACAGGTTTGAAACATCTAAACTAACACAACTATATTTGATAAAATTGATATATCATAAAAAAAATCGAAGTTTGCGATTACAGTAAAAAGGAATCAACCGGTTTAAACGATAACACTAACCATGTTAACGACTACATTTGTTTTGATGCACCATGCTTCAAGAATTTGGAATTTGCGTCAAACTGAAGAAATTTGATGAATGGCACTTAAAAAGATGAGATAAAAACAATTCTTTATATTTATTTGGCATGATTATGACCGGGTACAGACGAAATTCTTGCCAATACAAAAAAAAAATACTTGTCAAACAGCCACTTATATAAATCGAAATTATATAGTTAATGATTAACAAAATTAAATGAAATGTCATTGAATTCCCTCTAAATTACATTCATTTGTTTGCAAAAATACATTTTGGACCTCTTAAAAGTACCCCCCCCAAAAAAAAGATATATCAAAACTTTCATGTCCTCATCTCGTTTGTTTACATTTTGCCTAACCGATTTCATGAACGATAACCCGTTAACCCGGTTGTATAAGGTAGTATTAAATATCAACGGAAATAAAGCACAACCGAATAAATAAGTACTGATTCCACATAAGGACCAGTAAAATGAGGGCACATTGATGCTTTCTAATTTTAGAATTTGGGGTAAAGATACATTCATTCGACCATAAAAACAAACGCAGTACATCAACCATATTGGTATAAAATGACCATTTACAAATGCATAGGCGTCGGCGCCCGGATCCACTACCAGAAGAATGGTTAAGATCCATACCCAAGAAAGGACAAGTGCCACATAAACCATATTGGTATGGTAGTTGCACCTAGTGATGCTAAGCACAATACATGCTTCGATGCTGGCTTTGACCTACAGTTTCAGCACCATTGGGCACGGCACTTGTTACATGTTATAAAAGAATTGTTAAAGTCCATTCCTACTACCAGACAAGTGCCACATCAACCATATTGGTATGGTAGGTGCACCTAGTGATGTTTAGCACTATGCATGTTTTCGGTGCTTGCTGTGACCTATATTTTCTGCATGAACGACTACTTACAGAAGAATGCTTAAAGTCCATTCCGGCATACTGACATTAGTGCCACTTCAACCATCATTGTATGGTAGTTGCATCTAGTGATGCTAAGCACAATACGTGCTTCGGGTTCTGGCTCTGACCTATATTTTATGCTTGGGTGATCACTTACAGAAGAATGGTTAAAGTCCATACACAATTACAGACAACTGCTACATTAACCGGATTTATATATTATGTACACTTACTGATGCTAAGCACAATGCATGCATGTGTTAGTATGCTGGCTGTGACCTACATTTTTCACATGAATGACCACTTACAGAAAAATGGTTAAAATATATTTTTTGCTAACTGACAAGCTAGTGTCATCAACAATATTGGTATGGTAGTTGCATCCTGTGATGCTAATTATAAGCACAATGCATGCTTCAGATGATCACTTACAGAAGAATGGTTAATGTCCGTACACAATTACAGACAATTGCTACATTGACCAAATTGATATATTAGGTGCACCTATTGATGTTTAACACAATGCATGCTTATGATGCTGGTTGTGACCTATATTTTCTTCATGGATGGCCACTCACATAAGAAAAGTTAAAGTCCATTTCAGCTAACAGTCAAGTATCTATCAACAAAAGTATGGTAAGTGCATCTAGGGACGATCACCAAGATGAAATGTTCATATCTTCTCTTCCTGCATGAATAAGCACTTTGAATTTTGAACAAATGAAGTCAATTCCCTCTCGGTGACAATAACTCATAACGAAGTGAGCTTCGTAACCGATTGATTACTTATGTTTACATCTTAAAACATAATAAGTGCATGAAGCAGAGGTACCAATGGGGTATCTGAATATCAAAAGTCCGAAAGGGCAGAGACAAAACCAGCAAACACCAACAAGAACGGGACAAAAACAGACAACATGTAAAACATGGAAACACAAAACAACTGAATATCAATCAACAACGCGAACTCTAGTCGAAACCAGAGTGAACTCAGGTGCTCTGGAAGAGTAAGCAGTTCCTGCTTGCTATAGCACACCCGTCGCGTTGCCAATAGTCCATTCAGCGTGTCAAATCCGGTAAAGGAAGACAAAACAACACCTTATGACAAACCAACATCTGCACTCATCTGAGAGATCGAAATCCCATATTTGTCTATAAGTGCATGATGTCTTCCGTAAAATTTCTTGAGTGAAGACAGCAACCGAGGAGCAACATAACCCTGTGTGAGCAATTTTTGCGTCAGACGTGTCGCTCTGCTAAGGAAATCGATGTAAGTCCCGCACGCTCTGGAGTAACGAATCAATTGAGATACGTAAACTCCATAAGCTGGAGCGGACGGAATGTTGCTACACAAGAAGGGGAAGTTGACGATTGGAAAGTTGAAATCATCACGTTTGTCATAGAGCCTTGTTGAAAGTCTTCCTAGAGAGTCAATTTCGAGATGTAGATCTAAATATGAAGCAGACTTCCTAGAATCCGTTGTGTCTTTTATCTCAATCTCCTGTGGATATATGAGATGGAGAAAGTCACCAAATCGAGAATTGTTTAGTGAAAGGACATCATCAATATAACGGAACGTGAGGTTGAAAGAGAGAGCTAGTCTACGGTCTTTTTTGTCTAGAAGAGATTGCAAGAAGTCTGCTTCATATGAATGAAGAAACAAATCAGCAAGCAAAGGTGCACAATTAGTGCCCATTGGAATCCCTATTGTTTGCTGAAAAACACGTCCACCAAACTGAACAAATATGTTGTCAATAAGAAAGTTGAGCATGTCGATTATTTGGTCTTCTGTAAATTTGTTCTTTTTCTTAGACTCATTGATGACAAAGTAAGTCTTGGTATAATCGACTACAAGAAATTTGTACCTGCGTTTTCCATTCTTTTTGAAAAAGCTGCGTTTAATCAGCTGTGCCAATCGTGCCAATGTGCATAAGTGTTTTTGACTGGAAAATATTATGGTGGGGAATTTTCCCATATTTTTCGATGTACAATATAACTAAATTTTGACAAATATCTCCTTAACCAAATATAAACTTAAATTTTTTGTTGTCAAAACAGTTTACTGAGGTTGCTATACCAAATTTTGATTTTTGTTTTGTGTGTGTGTGTATTTGTTATCAATGTGCCAACCTATTAATGGTATTTGACTGATTCTTAGAAAAAGTAGTGCCCAAAAACAACAAAAAGTTTGCCTAACGGTCAGAAGCCTGGTCAAAAATGTACTTGAATAATTATAATTGTTGTAGTTTTAACTGTATTGATAAACAGTTTATCAAAAATTTTTAAAATGTCTTGTTTTATGAAAAAAAGGATCCATATATACAAACATCAAATGAATTTTACATACATTATGACGGGAAGTTTTGATGGAAAAGTCAGAACCATTGCAAATATACCGATGACCCAGTTTATTTAGTATAACAGTGTATCCTGTTTTTTTAGGGGGGGTTGTGTTGCATTTTAAAACTGAATATTCTTTGCAGTTTGGAACTTTTGTTTGAGTCACTTAATAAAGATGACACCAAGACTGCATTTATCTAGCACCACTACATGTGAGATCATTTTTGACTGTCTTTCAGTTTTCCAGCGTTATAACTATTGCTGGTTTAATCTCAAGACATTAGCTTTTTGGTGTTTTGTGCATTGTTTTTTTACCTCAAAACGACCCCCGTCCCATGAATGTGCCCCACTGTGCTCGCATATGAAATTGTGCCCACTGTGCTCGCATATGAAATTGGGGACCCGGTGTATCAATTGGCACGTGCTCTCATTAAAGCTATTATTCTACTAGTATTTTGTTTTGGTTTCAGAGGTCACAGCTACACTATTTTATTAAAGAAGTACCAATACTTTGAAGGACTGTCCTTCTTTGCTACAAGTAATACACATTAATGTAAACGATGCTTCAAATTCTTTTTCAATACAGAAAGCTTGCAACATTTGTTACATTAAATTCCTTAAATAGGTTTCCATATTGATCATATAATGCCTTTTTAAATAAAACTGATCAAAAGATGTAAACATAAGACCACACTCATCATATTAAGCTATCAGAACTGACAATAAGAAATTAACTTTACTTAAAATATACAATAAATATTCATGTAGTTTGTCAGAAAATATAAAATTGATTTGAATATCAGCATTATAAACATAAAGCATAGAAATAATTCGAAAATATTAACGCAAATGCAATGAATAAAAGCACACATTCAAAATGTTTGCACTGTAAATACATGTATATGCATTACCAATGGTGTTTAGTACACCAACTTGCACTTACCAAATAATAAAATAATAATGTAAACATGTCAACAAACACACGTTTCATTTACAGAAAAAATATCTGGAAATATTTATACCTTTTAACGGATCACATACCACCATAAAAACTAACGTATGTGGTCAGACTATCCGAAACAAAGCTTACGTTTTTTGAAATGTCAAAACAATTGCTGTCAAGTAGCCGTTTTTTCTCCAATAACTTAAAAACAAAATTAAAATTGTGTTATGAAATATTTCTCATTTTTATTCAGAAGATGTGCATAACTTTATAAACAAGAAATGAAAACTGATCGTTGTCGAACGAAACCAGATTTTTCTGCCATTATTGAAGTCACTTAAGAAATTATGCCGCGCACTTACAAATTATATTGGACCACCTGCCAAGTCATATAATGTAGTAAAATGTATGTATTGGATTTGATCAAAAATAAGACAAAGTCATATATAGTTATATCGGCTTTAAGTTAGTACACTGTGTCTAATTTGTATATGAGTAAGCACACCAAGAATAAAATGAGCAGGTGATACATTTTGAATACAAGTACTAGTACGTTTTTGAAAAGAACTTGTGAAATATACACCTCAGTTGCAAGCAAGGTGCAGATGGGTATGTTACTTTCCAGATTAGAAAAATAATGATTTGTAAATTGATATGGTTTATTTTGTCGTATATTTTGTAATGAGATAGTCAACTTAGATGCAATACAAAAAAAACTTGATGAAAGTAATTAACGTGTCTTTTTTCATATCTAACTACGGAGGATATATGAAAGAATAATTCTAGCGAACGAAGCATTGTTGACATAGAGCTCGAGGTAAACATCGATGACCTGAAAGGGAGATTAATAGATTTTGCATCTTTCATTTTTATGCGAGTTTGATATAAAAAGCAAATTGACTGGCAAGAAAATACATTTTCTTGAATCTTTTAATCGTATTTTTGAACATCAGCATACTAAAAAATTCAGATGTTGTTAAAAAGTATAGATTTTAACAAATTTTGTTGTTCTTTTGAACAGATGATTATTATACACCATGGTACAATATTGATGAACCAAGTGGAGGCGATGATGAAAGGAGATCACAATTAGAACAGGTATATTTTCACAGAGGGAAATTTGTTTTTGCTTGGACGGAATGAGGTACTGTGGTTTTATTTCATTCTTGGGGTATGGTATTAATTTTCGTGGTTTTCGTCGATGGCAGTCAATCAGGAAATAAGAATCAAATGAAATATTTAGTTAACAATGACTATGAACAATTCTATGAACTGTAATATGCTCCTCCTTGGTCCATCCTTAATAAAACATTATTATTATTATTCTATAGTAATATGACCAAACCACAAACTAAAAAATCTATAGAAATGTCTTAACTTTGGAAACCAAGAAAATTGATCCACACGAAAATAAATAAATTCGCAGAATTCTTAATACAGATACATTTTAATGGGTATTATAACAAAACTAATTTAAGTAAGGTCTTTAGTATTGAAAAAAAGCTTGTATAATGAACCTAAGCATGCAAAATACCTTTCGTAATATGATGGCCCTATGTGGCTGAAGCTCAAAAACTATATCGGTATAAATTTGAATTTTTTCTCAGTTATATAGCACCAGCTGCTGATCCACATATTATATTCTATCCAAAAATAATTTAAATTTTTGGAAAAAAAATATAGAATTTTGCTAAATACACCAGAAATGTTTATTTTGAATAATTTAACTTGATTTATAATGTCATGAATGTTATCTTTTTAGCTTGGTATGAATGTTTGTGGTGGTACAGAGCCCATTGGAGCTGAATGCCGTGTATTTAACCGTTCCCTGACATACCCCAGTGAAACGGGTGACAGCTTTAGTGTTAACTGTGGAATCAATGGTTTACAATGTTCAACAACCCCTGGTAATCTGTGTGAGGATTATGAAGTTCGCTACAGATGTAGTGCATATGAGGGTATGTGTTTTGTGTCAGAAATAAAATTGATACCATAAAAAAGACAATATGAATTTTACCATTGGCCCGAGAGCTCTATTTTGTACTCTCTTTTGCACTAAATTTAAGAATTGAGGCTTATTTTGAAAAATATGAATGGAAAAAAAATTCTGACACTATTATTTGTTCAAATTAGAAATTACAAAATGTAGCTTGAAATATTAAAACATTATTGTTTTGATGCTCCCCTTGTCAATGCCTAATTTTTTTTTCAGTTTTGTTGATGTCATTTGTATTTTTTGGGGTCACTATTTCTTATATGATCTTGACATATAGATTCTTTGTTTTTTGTTCATAACTTTATTTGTTTTTGCTTCTAGATGAAAAAGACTTTATTTAAATTGAATCAATTACTTTTATTCTCTTTGAGTTGTAAATTAAAATAAAAGGTATGATAATTGATTAATGTGTTTTTATAACGTTATAGTATTTAAAGGAAGAACATGTACACAACAGAACTACTGTACACACTTTAAACCATGTCAGAATAATGGAGTTTGTCAGAGTCTGACCAATGGTGGCTTCCAATGTAACTGTCCAGCAGGCTATACTGGTTCCCTCTGTCAACACAACATTGATGACTGTGGTACCAGTAATCCCTGTTTCAATGATGGAGTTTGTGTGGATGGTGTCAATGGATTTAGTTGTCAATGTAAAGATGGATTCACAGGTATATTTATTTTGTACCCCATTCATCAAAAAGGGCATGACTGTTATCTTTTAGTCCGTGTGTCTATCCCAGGTGATGTAAGGTGTTTGTATATTCTTGTTAAAAAACTATTTGGATTTCATTTATCCACATAATAATGTTTCAATATTGTCATGACTTTTAAGGTCAGTACATCAAGAGGACAAAGTTTCACGTAAAAAGAAGAGATGGAGTAAATATGCAAGCGACAAAATCAAAAATATTACAACAGAACAACAGAGAAACAACACTTTTGCTGCTGTTCTTCGGCTAAATGCTAAGCCTTCAACATGAAGCAACCCACTATTAAGTTTAGCATGACCCCTAGCACTAATCTTAGCAGTCAACATATATTTTGTACATGTACATGTAAAACATTTTTTTCTTCAATAATAACCCTTTTGTCTTTATTTCAGGACAACTGTGCCAGAACAATATAAATGACTGCTTATCAAGTCCTTGTTTTTCCATGGGAACAAGGCAATGTATAGATGGAGTTAATGATTTTAATTGTGAATGTTTCGAGGGTTATGAAGGCAAAACTTGTTCTGTGAGTGGTTTAGATATGTTGCACAAGAAACACAGCTAGGTTATAGTAATAGTGATTTTTAGATGGAAGGGAAAAGTTTTAGTTTCCTAAGCTACTCTAAATAATAAGCGTAGGATCATAGATCATGTAGATGGTGGTATTAGATATTGAGCCTGTTGTTAATATTTGCTACCTCTTGTCAATGCAACCAAGCCAATAAAGATCCTTTTAACACATATAAATATCGGTATATATATGAAATGGTGCTGTCAGAATTATTAAACTAGAAAAAAAAGTTGCATTTTTTTGCCCCATTTGGGGCCCCTCATTTCTAAATTTAAAATATGAAGACCCCCAAAATTAATACCACAATTGGTTTAATGGTAAGGCAAATCATTGTAGAATTTCATAGCCAATGGCCAATTAAAGTTACTGTGGAAACAAATAAAATATTTGAATTTTTTGCCCTTTTCGGGCACCTAATTATACCCCACGCAACGAAGTTGCGAAGGGTATAATGTTTTTGACTGGTCCGTCCGTCAGTCAGTCCGTTAGTCTGTCCTTGATCAAAATTTTCGTTACAGATTTCTCAGCAGCTATTATTGTAGGTATTTGATATTTAGTATATAGCTTCAGGTAGGGGTCCCATATGGTGGGATTCGTTTTCAGGTCTGCCGATCATCTACTTCGTGTTTAAAGAGCTGACTTTTTTTCACTAAATTTTCAATGTTGAAAATTTTCGTCACAGATTTCTCAGCAATTTTTGAATTTTTTTTATACGACCGCAAAAAAAATTGCGGACGTATAATGGTATGATGCTGTTGTCTGCGTCGTCTGCGTTGTCTGTTAACTTTAGTGTTCCCACAATAACTTTAGTCCTAGTTATCCTATTGCTATGAAATTTAACAATGATGTTCCTTACCTTAAACGGCTGGATGGGATTGTTTTTGGGGTCATTTCTTTTTTTGGTTGAGATATTAGGTGCCAAAAAGGGACCAAAAATGCTTCTTTTTTATTTGTTCTCACAATAACTTTTGTTCTGGTTTACTAAATGCTCTTAAATTTTACAATAATATTTCATACCATAAATGGATGGATGGGATAAATTTTGGTGGTTCCCTCTTTATTTGTTTAGAAATTAGGGGCCCAAAAGGGGCAAAAAATTTAAATATTTTATTTGTTTCCACCATAACTTTGGTCCTAGTTGGCCTATTGCTGTGAAATTTGTGAAAAATGTTTCTTATAATAAAAGAATGAACCAGATGAATTTTGCGCCCCTCTTTTTTCTCGTTATGTAATTAGGGGCTGAAGGGGACCAAAGTCGAAACTTTTTTATTTGTGCTCCGATTTTAAAAATTGTTTTTGCATGTTTGTTTTTGTCAAATAGTGGATACAAAATTGAGAATCAATTTTTGCTGCCCCCCTTTTTCCCCTATTACATATCGGTAATAAGGGACCAAAAGGGACCAACATCGAAACTTTTTTACTTGTGATCTGATTTTGAATTTTTTTTACATGTTTGTTCTTGTTAAGCATGTGGAAAATAGCTAAAAATATGATTTATATAAAGAAAAAAAAATATTAAAAATATTGGGTATTTTTAGAAACAAGAATGAAAAAGTTTTAAAAAAGTGAAATGAAATTTGACAGCCAGTACTAACTATAAAAGTCACATGACTTTATACAAATACACATGGGGATTTCTACCGGTAAAATGGACTTACGTCCCTTTTAATACTGCAGTATTTAAGCAGGGAATCTTAAACAACATAATTGACATAGGACCACAATTATTTTTGGAACTCCTTAGGTGGTAAGGTTGCTTTAAAATCCCTTTAAGATTTTTTAAAGGATAATTTGTATTGAGTATTGTTTTCTATGAATTGCATAGTATGTTGTTTTGAACCAAATGGATGTTGGAAGTCACCCACCACTAGTCTTTTTTGACCCTAGGTCCATAATTGAATTTTAAAATTTCTGTTGTAGATCAACATTGATGAGTGTGCTAGTAATCCCTGCTTACATGGTGGTACGTGTCAAGATGATATAAACAGTTACCAATGTCTATGTCTCGACGGTTGGATTGGACATAGATGCCAGGACATTGTTGATAATTGTGTACAAATGAATCCATGCTCAGCTAGTGCTGAATGTTCTTACTTGTTCAACGATTATTATTGTCAGTAAGTGATATTTGAGGTAGTTTTTATCTGCTTATTTTATTTTGTCTATTATCATAGAAGAGTAATTCATTAAGTTCATATAGTTTTGTTTTCAATGTTATGAAATTCACAAAGATAGCAGTTTTTGTACTTCAAGCTTATTTCAAAACTTAAAATTTGAAAGAGCTTTAAAAATTTATAGAACTTACCAATATTTTATATTTCTAAATACGTAATGCCCAAAGTTTTGTCCCTAAAACAATGTAGAGAGAAACATAGCATGAAAATTATTCCGCTTCACCTTTATTCTTTCTCTTAGAGCAGATGTGTTGTGAGTACTATTTCTCTTTCTCATGTGCACATGAAGTTACTCGGAACTCGGTAGGATAATTGCTTTGATGTACCTCCATATTAAAAGTCTATCTGGTTTTTAGTTGTGATAGGAAGTATGAGAATTTAACAGATAAGAAAAGCTTTGAAATGTGGTTAGTTCCTTGGTTTGTAGGGTCTACAAGTATTATAACTAGATTTGCATACTTTTCTTTTTGGTTTCCCTTAGAATATTATGATTAAAACCATTGTGATGCAAAGTATAATACCATCCTTTCAATAATTATTATTTTTTTCAAAATAACCAAAACTTAAGGAATGATACATGTAATAATTACTGTAATTCTAATAATTATTAGGTCTCCGTCCGCCACACAGTGGCGGTCGCCCTATATAGTAATCAGTCTGTCCGTCCGTGCGTCCGTCTGTAACTCATCAGTTTTCCGGACTTTTTTTCATACGCTTTCAGATATTGGGCTGATATTTTGTATGTACAAATGTAGGTCAAGTATGATGAGTTACAAATCGAGTTCAGTTTCGCTCCCATCCGCAAATTTTTTATGAGAGTCATGGCCTTTTGAATTTTTGAAAATTCATTGAAATTGTAGTTTTCCAGACTTTTTTTTTTATCACGTCACAATGAGTGGAGAGTATTCTCAGACTTATGAATATTGTATGCTTTGTGGCGCCGTGACCCGGTTAATCTATAAAACTTAACAATCACATGTTTATTTTCTAGGTTTGATTCAAAAATCGTTTTATTGTTTAACATGTTGTTTTATTCTACAAACATAATATAGAAATCCAGCCGTAGAATAATCGTTATCAATATGATATATTACTGATATAAATGACTATTAGAAAGCTCAACACATTTACATCCGGGTTTCCAAATAATTTAAGAGCCATGAATATGGAATAAAATCTGATTTGTTAAATATACTTGTTAATCTTTAAATAGTTAAAATAACAAATTACAAGAAAGTTCCAGGCAATAAATTTTGCTACGCCTGACGCGCATTTCGTTTAACCAAATGAAAATGGGCTTATTCATATAGCTTTTGATAAGCAGTTTAAGGATATGGAGCTTATCAAATATGGTTGTGGAAAAGCCTCATTGGTGAAAACTATCTCTTAGAAAAACTGTGCTATAAGCCTTATATTAGATTAAACAAAACTAAAATTAAGGCAGAATCATTTGAAATGATTGCTTTGAAATTCAAAATTATCATTTAATGGTACATTTACCTGGCTGTTCATATGGTTTCAGTTGTCCTGACAACCATTATGGTAAAAACTGTGAGAATTCTCCTGACATTTGCCGTGATGTGAATCCATGTTTGAACTCTGGACAGTGTGTTATTGGTGTTTTGACATCTTGTAGCTGTAATGAGAGTAAGCTAATATAACACAATCGAAATATTCCCACTAAAGGCCACTCCAAATCGATTCATAGTTTGTCCTTATCCTTGTGTCTTAAAATTGTCGATAAGAATAAAAACTTTATAAAAATGAAAATCCCAGCTTCTTGCCGGGATTTCATCACGACTGTGTAGAAAAATATGTCCAACATTTTTTAGCGCAACATGCATTTACATGTTTTTATGGATCTTTCAGTCATTTAAAACATCAAAACAGGCGTGAACAATGTTAGATAGTAATATGCAAAAATATATTTATATATACTCTAAAAACGTGATAAAGATGTATAAAATTTAAGTTGATTTGCTGTAGACATTGACTTTTGTTTTTCTTTCAAGGAAAGATCTCCCAAACAAAAAAAGATTTCTAACAACCCATGCCAAAATCAGTATACAACCATGTTAAACTCAGGAATGCAGCGTTTGTTTGACTGGTTTGCTAATGATTCCTTAAACAACTCAGTAACAAATCGTTCATTCCTTATATGGAATCAATGGTTTTTATATGTTTTTTTTAGGTAAAATGGTCTATTACTAATCCACTTATAGTTTGTTCATGGGTTCATAACTTTTATATTACTGAAATATGAGTTGATAGGTAGTTGTTAACTTTGTTCCCCCAAAAGCACTGAGTTGATACCCAGTCATTAACTTGTAATGTTTTTTTTTATTATGAGTTGTTACTGAGTTGTTAGCTTTAAGATATGGGTTGTTACTGAGTCATTCTATCACTGAAAGGTACACTTGGATTGATGATGACTTTATGACATCATCAGTTTTTGAGAGTCATGTGATTTTGCTAGCAGACTATGTTTACATGTTGTCTGCTCAAACTTGTGTTTTCATGCAATTAATGGTATAATTGTTGAAAAAAGATTATCATAGCTATATGAAGACAATGTAAGTACAAAATATAATTAATTACAATAGTTCATTTTTCACTTAGCAAATTGACTACAAATGCAGCAACGCAAATAATAAGATATCTTTTTAGCTTGCATGTTTAAATGTCCCGAACTTTTAATACCTTTGTTTTAATGCTATAAATATTATTACTAATTTACATTAAAAGCAATAATTATTTTGCTTTTGAAGGGCTCTAAATTAAGTTGATGGCTTGGATTGGCATGTATAGCTATATAGATTAATGTTTATTATTGTTATTATTTCATAATTATTTTTTTTTAAAAATGGTTTACATGTATATATATCATGTTAATAGTTTAAGGGATTTATTTCACTTTAGTATTATTTTATTTTTGTATCATAGTCATGGTTGATGTCTTTTGGGCATAAATATACATGCTTGTAATATTCCTGAGTGTTATATAAAACAAATTTTGATGACTCAGTAACAAACCATTTGTAACAGATCACTAACAAACCATATATTCTAATGACTGGGGTACAATTTGTAATGACTCGGTAACAAACCAGTATAACTGGTCTGATACTAAGTGGTTACTTAAAAAAATTGTTTCATCACGAGTTGTTTCAGATATTTGCATATGCAAATTACTGATCCGTTAACTAATTAACATGTGAAATTTTCCCACTATCAACTCAGTATAAAACCATGGTTTTAATGCAAGTTGTTAACATGAGTTGTTAGGCCATTTTTTGTTTGTTTGGGAGCTATCACCTGTTTGGCGATTCTGAAAAAACTAAAACTAAAAACTTCGCGCTCTCGCTTCCTGTTTTTGCCAAAAATATCTGACAAACTAAGAATCGAATTGGAGTGTCCTTGATGACTTTAATATGATAAATGATGTGAAAGTAGTTTTTAGGCAAGCGCCAGCGAAGCCTTATGGAGTCTATAGAGTAGTGATGATTTTCGCGTTTTTTTTCTGTCTAGACGGAGTGATTTTCCTGCATCCAGTCTGGAATAAAATGCTTTATTTTCGATATTACTTTTCAATATTTGCTAACATGATATACACTTTTATAAATCTCAATTTTTATTGGCATTTTATATGACCGGTACAAGTTTTATTTATTCCTTTGCATCTTACATGACGAACTTTTTAGTTAAAGGCGATAGAATATACATTATGTATTCATCTATTACTTGATTGGTTCGTATAAATATTTCTCTCATTTGATTGGTCAATGCATGGATTCAGATTCTAGCTTCACCATTCATAAAATACACATCATTGGGACGAGTGCATTTTAATCGAAGGGGTGT
Source organism: Arcuatula senhousia (assembly GCA_963971305.1). Taxonomy (NCBI): domain Eukaryota; kingdom Metazoa; phylum Mollusca; class Bivalvia; order Mytilida; family Mytilidae; genus Arcuatula; species Arcuatula senhousia. The sequence continues at coordinate 26,478,881 of OZ020307.1, forward strand.
TTCAATCGATACCGTTTTTACACGATACCTGTCTTGTGTGTGCAGTTGTGTTTGAGGGCATCTGCATGACGATCCTTTCTTCGCTAACCAAAATTAATAATTCGCAAACATTTTGAACAATATACTTTAACAGAGAATAAATCTATCATAGTTCTTATATATTTCATTCGCTTGCCTTTAAACGCTTTAGCGCTTTGATTATTTAATTTTATGTCATCAATTGTAGACTAATTTCAAAATTAACATCTAGAAAGGTATTGAGGATTTATTTTTACAAAATTCTAATTTAAGTAAAGGTGATAACAAAATCCTTCCCTCAGATTTCCATCAGAATTCCGTCAAATATCCATCACTAAATTCTATCGATATCCGTCAGGTTGATGGAACTTGATGGAGTATTGGCACTGTTTTTCCATCAAAAAATTTGTTTGACGGAAACTGATGGAAAAAGTAGCTCAAAATATTGATGGAAACTCGATGGAAAATTGATGGAAATTGATAGAAAGTTGACGGAATCTTGAATGAAACTTGATGTAATCTTGATGGAAAATTGACGGAAATTTGATGGAAAGTTGAAGGAATCTTGATGGAAAGTTGATGGAATCTCAGTGGAAAGTTAGCGTTTTTCTCTCAGACCAATCATAGCTGAAAAAGAATAGCCTTGACCTAGGATGTGTACCTAAAATTTGAAAATTTAAATTAAATTAATCATTTTTTGTAATTTTTCTGTGAAAAAAAAGTATAAATGAGCATTTTTTTTTTATATTAGGAAACAGACAATTTGCTATTAAAGAAAGCATAATACATGTAAGTTCTGCAAAATATCATACCTCAATCTACACAAAGAACTTCAGTTTTGCATTTTTTACAAAGCTTATGTTGACTTTAGTGTATTGTTATGGGCATTGTCATTTACAACTTCTACCCATCTAGGTATAGCATGAGTGTGTCTATACTTTGGAAAAAAAATATGATTACCTGCCATGTATTAAAAAATGGGGAAAAAGGGGGGAATAACTAAATACTTTTAATAAATGATTTTCTATATATACGATAAAAATCTAAAACTGCAACTGAATAAACCTACTCCCTTTTCATGTGTTTGCTGTGCTAGACAATTTGATGTATTTCTGAATCTTAAAAGGAAATAATTCATCAAAATTGCAAAATTTTAACTTCTGAAGTTAAAATTGTGTAAGTAATTCAACAACTGACATACATGCACTATAGATGAATAAAATTTGTGTACTTACAGCATCTTCATCTTGTAAAAATTATCTCATTGAACAGACACCATGTTTAATAATCTTCTGCTAGCAAAATCATGACTAAAAAATTGATGATGTAATAGATGACATCATCAAGTGCACTTAGGTCAAACTTTCCATCAAGATTCCGTCAATAGTTCAGCAGGTGCAAGTATTTCCGCCACACTATAACATTACTGATTTTTTCCATCAAGTTTTTCTATCAATTTCCGTCATGATCTTTATTTCTATCAATTTTCTGCCAATTTTCTATTGTAAGATAATTTCCATCAATTTTCTATCAATTTTCCGCCAACTTTCCATCAAAAGATGATTTTCCATCAATTTTCCGTCAGCTTTCTATTAACATTTCCGTCAGCGTTTTTTTTTAATGGAAATAGTTGATTTTTTTTCCATCAAGCATGTGTTGACGGAATTTTTTCCATTGGTTTTAACTTTTCTATCAATTTCCATCAGTATTCTATCAAAAAGTCTAATTCTTGATAGAAATCCATCAATTTCCATCAAATTCTATAAAAAAATTGACGGAAATGATAGAAACTGATGGAATTCTGAGGGAAGGGAAGTACCGAACCTGGAAAATCAATCTCAAATGCAATAAGACGAGACAAAACAAGGAATACATACCGGAAAAATTGAAGATCGCAATGGTCCTGACTTGATACAGGCATTTCAAAAGAAATGGTGGGTTAAACCAGATTTTTAGGCGCGCCAAACCTCCCTTTTCCATTGCGATCTTAAGATCCAGTTGTTACACAACACACAATGGGTTTAAGAGGAGATAATTGGCAATAAAATGTATGACTTTTTTAAATAAAGAAATTGATTGACAAATTTAGTTTCTCTTAAATATCTTGAAAAGAAATACCGTGACAATGGTTTATTATAGAAATATAAGTACGCACTACTATAGTTATTTTACAGAAATCAGTTCAAAATTCAATGTACGGTTTTAAAAATATATGCATTTTGTTGATTTCCCTATAACATGTAATCTATACAATTTTCTTTAGAATTGTAACCCAATAACTTGTAAAATGAGCACCTTGACCTGATGTTTTATTACTTATTTTCAATACACATGCCAATGTCTACTTACTATGAAAGTTAGGAAAAATCAAATGTCAAATTTTAAAACCCTATACTACTTAAATTGTAGATTACAGAGGTCTCGGTTGTGAGACACTTGTAGATCACTGTTCAGTTACTCACCAATGCAAATATGGAGGCACATGTATTACAGGAAATAATGGTATTGGGTTCCAATGTCAGTGTCGTGCAGGTATTTATTTCATTTCAATAGCAAAAATTTATTTTAGCCCATGTTTGTTCATATATATGTTAAGTGTCAATTTTTAGGATTACTTTTACTTGGGGGGTCATTCTTGCCAGAAACATGACTAGAAAGTTCCTGAAAAAGCTACCCTTTCTTTGTAAACAGTTTGAACATTATGTGAATAATATGTAAAAACTACCAAAACATCATATGTTGTGCATTATTGAAAAATTTTGCCCCTAAATTGTCTAATCTCTCAAAAATTACATTTTTGGGTATTTATCTGGCTTTCAAATTTCCATAAGACCCTAAACTTCATGGAATGGTATTTTGGTGATTCAAACAACTTAAAACAATCTCACTTAGTCATTTTATGTCAGTTTTCAACAGATTTGACTTTTAGAAGTTACCTTATTGGCAAAATATATGTTCGACATAATGCGCCTGGGTACGCTTTATTAATATTCACAACTGAATATAAAAAACTTTTTGTTTTCCTATTTTTTGTTATTTTTAAACAAAATTGTCTTTTTGGCAAAATCTGTTTTTCTGAGCACAATATTCACCCTTTATTAAGTAAAATGGCTCAAATGCAGTGCAGTATTGATATGAAAAGGATGTTTTTAAGGATATTTTTCACAAATAGAAGAAAAGAAAAGAGAAACTGAATGATTTATGTGTCTTAAAATTGAAAACAGTGCATTGAGTCCCCTTATTTATTTCAGTCTTGAAAAAATTGTTATAGTCATTCAGTTTTACGCAATGTAATTTGATACGTGTAATGAGTTTTGGTAATTTTAGGCATTGTTTTTAATATTTTTCTACACAACAATCTTTAAACTGATTTTTATAAACATGAAGGTCTTTTGTGGCATCTGGCATGTTTTATAGGTAAAAAAGTATTCCAGTGTGATTTTTAAGGTTTTTGGTATGGTTTTGCTCATAAAAAGGGGAGAGGGTCCTTTAACCTATTTTTTCATTATAAATGACATTATGTTTTACTTTTGCAGGAAAAGACATTAGAAATGTATAATTAATAAACAAACAAATGCAAATTTTCAATCCATTTGTAAGAAAATAGTTAAGATTTTTCATTTTTTCATAAAAAATGATATTTTTAGTAAATCAGAATTTTTCGGTTAATCGCATTAAAGTATATAGTCTAAAAGGTGGCCCGCAGTAGTAAAAGTTTCTAAGAAACATGCATAAAAATAGGTTTTCATGTCACAATTAACCAATTTATGTCAAAAAAGGACAATTATCAAGTATTAAAGAGGTTTATTTTCTGTTATAAGTATAAAACCACTAATTCACAATCCGGTAAATATAAAGGACGAATATAGTTCCAATTTTGAGACAATATAGTTCCATTAAAGTATTGACCCAGCTAGAACTATTAAATGCAAATCATTAGTTATAGAAAATAGTGTTATTGTTTCAACTAAGGAAAACTTTAGAAAATGTGCATTTCAAATGTAAATATGTAGAATTATGTAAACTATGTTAACAAGGAGGTTATTTACTTTGTGATAAGCGTAATTAAAACAATGCAAACTTTTCTAATAATTCCTTCTTATTGCAAATATAAATGAGACTTTAACAAACAGAATCCTCAAAATTTAAAACCCTAAATCATGTTAATAAAGATATAATATTAACGTACCGATAATTTGCGTTATGTTTGTTTTACGCGGTATGATTGTATAGGGGACTGAAACTGTTTTGGTCTTCAATTCTTCTACGCCTGGGAAACTCGAAAGTTGCGACCGGGACCCAGAATTTTATGATTTACATTTGTTGTAATAAATTTAAAAAATCGAAGAATGTCACTCCATGTATATTTGTTGAATAATTGTAAATAAAGCAAAAACAGTTGATTTTGTTCAATTAATAACGTTAAGTTACTTTTTTCCTTAAATCCGGACTTGTCCTGGTTAAAAGAAGCGCCTTGACAATACACGGGTTGCGCATTTGCAGGATCGGTCACTATTTTAGCCAAACGAGGAGGAACTGGTAAAAAAAACTGGTTCCAACATGCGAATGGACAAAGATAGTAATTTCTTTATTTCCGTTCAAGATTGATTTTTTATAGGTTGGAAATGTTTACTGTTGGTTTAATGATTTTTACCCTATATGTTGAATAATTACAGAAGAATCGTTGATAAAAAATGCCGTTCCCTTTGTCCCATGTTGAATGACGTCGTTTTTCGGCTCCCCGTGACCCCTGATGACCTCATCTAAATGTCGAATCAAATCCGGAACGGATATATTTTGCAACCCTAGTATATAAAAACGATAAACTAACTATTATTTTTTGTATATTTAAGATCTGTGACACATTTCACATGGAGTGACAGTCTCTGATTCTTGCAAAAAAAGTGTTTTTTTCACATATAGTATCAATAAACTTCCGGGTAACGATATTTGGTTACGACTTGCGAGTTTCCAGGCATGATTTCGTTACAATATTTATATGCTATTTGTATCTGTAATAGTGTTATATCAATCAGGCGCAGTCCCAGGATCTTTGATCACATTGTTTTCTCACATTTGGGGGGGGGGGGGGTGCGCCTCCGCCTACACCCGCGCCTGTATATTGTATTTTAGACTTTCTTTATTAAGAGTTAATCTTTCTATTCAGGATATGGAGGAACAAACTGTGAAATCAACATCAATAATTGTGCTGGAGCGTCATGTCCTGTTCAGTCAACCTGTATTGACGTTGTCAATGCTTATTACTGCCGCTGTAACCTCGGATTTTCAGGAGAAAACTGTAACAGAGGTAAACTTTTGACTCTGGGTCTGTAATTTGGAAACTTACCTATAGTCATAACTGCCTACTTACGTTTATACATTTTAAATGAAAATACAAAAGTTACATCCTAAGTGCTTATAATTAATAAAATGTCAAAAAAATCAGACGAAATTTAAATTTTTGCAATGCATTTTTGCTAAAGATAACAATAGAAATATTTTACAGCCCTTGACACAAATTACGACCTATTCTTTTACCTACCTTCTCGTAATGGATATGCTGCCCTACCCTACCCTATCCTGTTGAGAACGGATGGCTTTACTATTAGTTTGTGGGTGAGATTCTATGAATCTGGAATGGATGAGACATATCTTACCCTGTATTCAGTTGAGTAAGTATTATGTATTTATAATGATTTTTACTTTGGTTTCATTTCAAAAAGACTTTTTCTTTTTAATTTCTTCACTAATAAAGCCTTTCTGAAGTCAAGGTTATAATTCATACAAGCCTAGGCTATATATCATCAATATCAAAACTGAATTTCATTGGTAGATTGAATTAGTCAAGTAAACCAAAGTATTTAAGAAGGAATTTGGCCACTATCAGCCAAAGACTGGAATTTATTATCTTGATAATGAAATTAAAATTCACTATAAGAATTTTTGTAGAAAGGACTTTGAAAAATGCATTTAAGAAGGAATTTTGCCATCATCAGCCCAGACTGGAAATTTTTATCTCGATAATGAAATTAAAATTCACTATAAGAATTTTTGTAGAAAGGACTTTGAAATTTGCATGATTTATTTTTTTTTATATTATATCAATTTGGAATTCAAATTTCCATTACTTAAAAAAACCGTTTTTTTACATTTGTGAAAATCTTTGTTTTGTATGGATAATCAATATATTCTAAATGAAAAAAAGTTCTTCATCAAAATTTTTGAAAAAGTTAAAAATGTGTTTCTATACAAATTATCTCCCCTTAAAAAGTACGGGAAAATGTTGAAATTCGCAAATAATGTGTAATTTATCCAAACTTTTTGTTGAAATTATCAATTTGATTTTTACTTATCCCAATAGATATCAATTGAAATATTTTTTTAAATATACATTTCAAAGTTATGATAGATATGTGACAAGATGCTCAGTGATAGACACCCCATCTACTAGGTAGTGTAAGTTTTTGTTTTACTATTAGGACATAATGCAAATGCATTCATAGTATTTTTTTATCGTATGTATTTGTTCTATAAAAGTATATATTAAGACTTATATAAATCAAATTTTCTTTAGTGACTTAAATAGTTTGGAAAGCCCAAAACCTATTGTCCAATTCAAAACGGATGGGGTGACTGTGTATGATCAAAACCAAACAGCAACAACAATACCTAAAGTTGTCAATGATATTGATGATGGTAACTGGCATCATGTTGTATTCACCTGGTCAAGCCAATCCGGAGGTCGCTACATAGTTGATACTTTACAAGAGGGAAGAGACCAACAGATTTATCAAGGATTTATATTTGATAAACCGTAAGTCATAAAGTTATTTTTTTATAATCTAAAAATCTTTGTGCTCTGTAGTGACGAACTTGAATGGGTTAAGATTATAGACAGGCCTTTTAAAAACAAAGTATAGTTCTCTCAATTTAGCTTGTTGTGGGACAAAATAAGAATTATTTCTTTAGTCTTTAGTAGAATTTTACTTTTTAATGGAAATGTTAAAAGAATTCGTCACATTTTTTCACAGAGTATGGATAGTCCTTGGTGGCAGGTTCGACACAATCACAAAAACTCCCATAACAAACCAAGGCTTCAGAGGTTTTATCAGTCAACTCAACATCTACAATAGAGTTTTAACCTTCGACACAGAAATCCCTGAAATCTACCAGGCTCCTCAACAAGTTCACTCTGGAACAATTTTAAGATGGAATGAGTTTTCACTGTATAAGGGCGTCCAACCTTCTTATCCATCTCGAGTTTCAAGAAATGGCTGTGGCTTAGGAACAGGTTGTGAACAATTTGGTAATGCATATTTAATGTTACAATTTTCGTCCAAATGACACAGTGTAATCCCAAGTCAATTGGGTGACTTAAATTCATATTTGGCTTATAGCAAACGTTATAAGGTTATAAGCAGCATTTGCTAAACTCATTTCATTTTTAAAATGAAATTTTCTTGAGTAAATTTATAGTTAAACCAATCATCATGATTTTAAAAATCACCCTTTAATTTGTACTTGATTCAGAAAAATAATTTATTTGCTTTTCCTTTCTAGATAAAACTCAACCCTCTATCAGAAATTGTCCTACTGATATTTATAAGTTCAGTAGAAATGGATATATCACCGTTGAATGGACTGAACCAGAGTTTCATGGAGCAACAATTGTTAAAAGAAAATACATATCAGGTGACCTTCAAGTTACAGCTAGATTCAATAAGTGCACTGAAAGACTTTTCCACGCTTTTATTATAAATATACTAATATTAATATGACATGGATGAAAGGGCTTTAGTTGTGTTGATCATAAAATAATGCAATCACTTGATGTTTCTTTAAATTTGAAACAATTTTAAAAAAACAATCCACAACTGAAAACAGCCAGAATGTGACAAGTGGTCACTGCTTGCTGTTTTGCAACTGGTCCTGGATTGAAAATACACTTCATATGATTCAAGCCCAATCCCAAAGTGCCATTGAAAGACCCTCTTTTTGACAAAAACAAATAGCATTAATTCTACATAAACAAACATCAGCTTTGATAAAGATTCCTGGCTTAGGACAGACACATTACAATGTGGGGGGTTCAACTAGTTTATGGGCCCAACTTCCCCCCTTATTGATAATCAATAATAGAGCACAAACTAACATACAGTAAAAATCAAATCGATAGAAGTTCAATTCATCAAGAGAGAAACTGAGACAAAAGGACAACAAAAAATACCGGGACGTAGAGATACACTTGAAATCAAAATGACAACAAAGTTCCAGACAATAAATTTTACTACGCATGACATGCGTTTCGTCTATTCAAGACTCATCAGAGGCGCTCTACCAAAAATATTAGAAATGCCAAACAATATATGATTATGAAGAGCATACAACAATAAAACAAAAAATACCAAACTGGGGAACAAAATTATTACTAAGATGATCAACCTATGTCTGGGATACGAAGAACCTTAGGGTTTAGACAATTTTGAAATTTAGACGGATACTTTAAAGCTTTGGTGTGTTCTCCAACACAAAAGTGTTGGTGCCGCAGCGGGCTAACCTCGGGCAATTAAAACTCCACCAGCAGCGCTAACCTTCACGTGTGTTCGATATAAAAATGAAATCAAAGTTCCAGACAATAAATCTTACTACAAAGTTACAGATAGCTAGCTATGAATCAGCTGTAAAAATTGTATCTTATCATCATTTATGATAATACCTTTACAATATTGAGTTATATCATCTTTGATATTTTTTACTCGATTTCAGAAAAGTGGTACCTTTTAATTAATCGAACTTAAATGACACCAACATGTTTGACAAGTAGGTGATTTAAGAGAAGAAAAGGGTTTGAAATTAGGTCAGTGAAGTTATTGTGCCATGAAGCACCTGCTATTAAATCATGAAGCATATCAATTCAGGTACAAATTTTGACACTATATTCTTTTCATGAGTTATACTTACAACATTTGTTTTATGGTTCACCAACTTCATTGACCTAATATGAGAACCAGAAACCTCTTTCTTCTGGTAAGACACCTAATTCACAAACCTGTTGTTTTCATTTCATTTCAATTGATAAAGGTACCACTATTTGAAATTGAGTATTAAATTTTTAACTGTGCAATGTGGTGTATCAGCTAAGTTATAATAGACAACATGTAAGCTTATTTCTTTTTATTTCCCTTTGCATTTGTTTTCATAATTGTTTATACTCCTTATAGATATAACTAATTTTAGAGGGGAATTATATTAGTGTGCAGTGGTTACTAATACATCTTAATAAAATATAATAAATGATTTTAAAGGTAGATGAACAGTTTATAAAAGATTTTTAAATACTTACAGGTGACTTATTCGAGTGGGGTAAATACCAGATGACATATGAAGCTATGGACGATGAACAGAATTCTGTTTTCTGTAATTTCAATATCTATGTACTGTGTAAGTATTTTGCAATGTTAGCATAGAAGTTAGGTCATAAGGTAATTTCAGTATGTAACAAAAGATGAATTACTTGCTCACATTTCACATTTTTGTTATCGACATATAATATTATATTATTACTTGAACTTTGTTGTCATTTGTATTGCATTACTTCTTTCTTCACCAATATAGTACTCTTGTGACTAAAGCCAATAAAGATAAATGAACTGTTGTAACACACTTATTATTAGAAATGTTCATCGACCTAACCTATAAAAAAAGTGTCATAATTTAAGGTACTGCAAATATGTGAATTTTTTTTTATGTTGTATACACAAAAGGTTCAAAGAGCGACAAATTATCTTGTATAATATTTAATTTATCTATAGAATAATGAATCCTGTATACTAGCATACCATTTTATTTAATTTCAAACTTAATTAGTTTAATCAAAGATCTAATTTGCAAATTCAGAACAAAATAAAGAAAAGTTGTACTTTTTTCTTTTAAGCCCATACTTGTCAAGAAGCCAGAGATCCATGGGGTGGTGACCAGACCTGTTCTAATGTTTATAGTCCATACTTTGGCTGTTCTATTTCTTGTAATGACAACAATGAAAGAATCTCAAGATACCACCCAAATCTGTACACATGTGGACCGTCAGGGAGCTGGAACCCATCCAAGAGATTTGTTCCCCAGAAATATCCTCCATGTGGGCGTAAGTATTAATATCTTCTTCATTCGTCTGGTACATTTATTTGTGAGGCAGTTTTTTTTTACCCGTGGATATTTATTTAACTGAGTCATCCCTCTGTCAGTCAGTTCATCTGTCAAATTTTAATTTTTCATATCCACTTTCAGTTGTTGTACTGATTTTTTTTGTATTCAAGCCTACTATGATGGTCTACAGATTAAGTTTGTTCCACTCCACTGAACTTTACTCAAGTTACAGCCCTTAAACCATGAAATGTTCATCATTTGTTTCCTAAATGTTTGGAGATATTATGCTGATTTTTTAGTATTAACAACACCTTGTAAAGGCATTAAAGATCTTGTCCTGGTTTTGGTATGTAGGTCTGTCATGATGGCAATCAGAACTTGTGCAATAAGCATCTAATTGATTTCCACTACACTTTCTTGTGCCCATTGGTTCATGTGGGTATGTGAGCTTGCTCACTTCAGTTCTTTCATTCAGTATGAAAACTGCTTTACAGTAAATTATGAATTACAGCATAATTATGATTGATCATTATAGGTATGTTGGTTTTTTTTTGTATGTTTCTTTATGTTGTATTCTTTTGCGTCAGCTGATTTTGGCATTGCGTTTTTGGACTTCCACCATTTGAATGTCCCAGCGGTATTTTTTTATGTACTTGGTAATTCATTTTAAACTGTTTCCTTTTTAGCTGTACAAAGTGATGCCAGAAGAAGACTTGTGGTTACCATCCCCTATCCTAGAGTATCTACCATCAACTGTGCTGCTGTAACTAGTTTCCTTGAAACTGATATACCAAAGAAGATAGATGCTATCAACACAGCTTACAGCAGCAGACTATGTTCTGTCGCAGATTGTTCTGATGTTGTTGTCACTGTAACCTGTATCAATGCAAACGGCAGAAGAAAGCGGGCTACAATCAGTCCTCTATCAGTGGATGTTACTATCCCCTTGTCACAGTATGTTTGCATCTTAAACGTCTTTTTAGAGTTTTTGGTGTCAGAAATTGCAAAGTCTGGTTTTAGGTATAATAAAAAAACCACTCTAGGTCAAGTCAAGGATAAACATGACAGTCAAGTACTTCGAATGTTCTATACATAGCTTAAAAGTCCTTATTTGGATGATTCTACAACATTGACACCTCAAACACATACTTTGTGTTATTTATTCCAAAACATCCCATGTTTTTCACACGCATGATCTTGTAACAGAGAGGAGCAAGAGAAAAATATTAGTTGAATGATCCCTATGTAAAGGAAACATCTTTTCTTTCTTAATATAAATCTTAATTTTTTTCTCTAAATACGAGTAAACATGTTCTTCAAAATGAAATATTTCAAAAATTGTAACATTATTTATTTCAGGCCAACATTAACAAGCGCAGGTCAATCTTTATCTCCAACCGAAGTCATGACCAGATCGGTACTAGAAACTGATCTGTTTGATTTTTCTGTAAGTTTGAAGATTGTAAATAAAACAATTATTGATATTTGAAGGTCGGGTGTCTAAAGAAGATTTAATAAATTTTGTAAAGTCTTGTTTTCTCAGTCAAAGCTGCTAAAATTTCTTATAGCTATTGGTTCACAAAATTGCAATCTTTTTTTCAGAATCAATGGATTAGAAGTCCTTTGGCTCAAAGGAACCTTATTTTTGTCTGTTGAAATAATTGTTCGTTTTGCATGGTATGAAGTTTGATTCGCGTTTCGTCTATTCAAGACTCATGAGAGGCGCTCTACCAAAATATTGAAAAAGCCAAAAACTAGATGATTATGAAGATCATAGAACCAAAAATAGGTCAACCTATGTCTGGTGTAGGAAGCATCTTTGGGTTTGAAATTGGAGTTTTATTAGTTGCAATGGCTTTTTGCAGAATAGTCTCTGTTGCCTCATTCAGATACCACATGAGTCAAGTACTAATGCAGCATGAGTGAGAGTTCCATTAATTAACTCACAAAAAGAGCTCTTTCATTTGTATGTTGTTAGTTTTGTAAAGTATCTGTAAAAAGTTGGTAGGATTCTGGTGGCACTCTAGATTCTATGTCAATGAAACTTGTCATCCAATGTAACCAAAGAAGCAAAGAGGCACCAATAGGGCATTTGAGTGTCAAAAGTCCCAAGGTGCAACGATGAAACCGGCAAACACGAACAAGAACAGCACGAAGAAACACAAAACACAAATTCAACTAAATGGAAATCATAAACGCAAATTAAAGTTGTAACAAGAGTGAACTCAGGTGCTCCGTGAAAGTAAGCATATATATGTTATATCGTATATGGTTTTTTTTTCAATGGTATCTAATTTTGGTTTGTTAAGCAGAAAATATAAACCCACGAAAATTAAATTTCGTAAATGATTATGTTTAGTATAAACTCACATATAAGTAGTTATTAAAATTGAATTAAACTAAAAAAGATCTTCCATTTTTAAGAAATCTGTAATATTATATAGCTCTTGTGAAACAAAACAACGGTAATTTGTGTAAACATGTGTATCTACTAATGAACTTGTTTCTTTTTTGTCAGCAAAATGTGCCATCAGGAACACTAGATACAAATGGATTTACAATTATATCTACCACAGTATGTCCAGACAATGAGACAGAAATTAATGGCAAATGTGGTATGTTGAATCTTAAAAGTGCATTGGTTAATAGATTTTTGTCTGGATTTCACAAAATCTAGATTTTTAAAATGGTGAATGTCAGGCAGGCTGGCAGATCCAGCAGGCATGTTTTGTAACAGGTTCCTCATTTATAGCACACTTAGCCTCAAGCTCTTGACATTTAAAGTGCATCATCAGCATGTCTCATTCTTTTGGAATTGGATTTTAGGTCTGTTGCTCACCTACTTGCTGTCCTTCTTTTTACTTTTAACAGGTTTTGAGACTATTATAGAGTCCTCCCTTTAAAAGTTGTATTCCTGATCCTACGGACTCTTTTTGTTTAATTTATTTTTGCACTGCAACTTTTTGTTGTTCGCCCAATGCTTGAACATCTCTGATGATCCCTAAATTAACGTATTAAACAAAAATAACATAGATGCAGTCTTTTATTTAAAATTTTGCCTGAATTTTTAGTCCCCTACCGGCGAAAGCCGAAGGGGACTATAGGTTTGCGCTCTGTCCGTCTGTCCGTCTGTCTGTCCGTCTGTCTGTCACGCTTCAGTTTTCCGCACTTTTTTTCTAAACGCTTATATAATGAACTGATTTCTGGTATGTGAGTTAACCTTGATGAGTAACAGATCAAGTTTGAGTTTCCTGCCGGTCCACAATTTTTTATGGGAGTTATGGCCCTTTGAACTTTGAAAATTCACTAACATTTCAGTTTTCCGCACTTTTTTCTAAACACTTATAGATAATGAACTGATTTTTGGTATGTGAATTCATCTTAATGAGTTACAGATCAAGTTTGAGTTTCGTGCCGATCCATAAACTTTTATGGGAGTGATGGCCCTTTGAACTTTGAAAATTCACTAAAATATCAGTTTTCCACATTTTTTTTATCTAAACGCTTATAGATAATGAACTGATTTTTTGTCTGTGAGTCTACCTTGATGAGTTATAGATCAAGTTTGAGTTTCGTGCCGGTCCACAAATTTTATGGGAGATATGGCCCTTTGAAGTTTGAAAATCTATTGCAATTTTCTTTTCTAAACTTTTTCATTGTTCCTTGTAGATAATAAACTGATCAAGTTTAGATATTCATTTGTTTGACAAATTGTTACCAGTGACTGAAATATGAGGCCGGTAGGGGACTAAGTATTGTTTTGCAATACTCTCAGAATGCTTGTTGTCATTTATTTGTTTTCATTATGTTCAGTACTTGATGAAACAATATTGAAGTTTCTCAGAATAGGAATTGTAAATTGAAAAATACAGCATATGAGGTAGGGTAGAATAGAAAGGCCTTCAAAGATAAGAAAGAGATTGAAAATGTGCACATCACAGCATCCAAAACACATGTACAAAATACATAAAATTTGACCAAAATTGTTCTTTCATTTACTTATTATGTCATTTCAGTTAAATGTGGACCAGGGACATATTGGGACATAACAACAAAAATTTGTATTGATTGTCCTAAGGGTTCATTCACTGACCAGGATGGTATGAATAAATGTATTCCATGTTCCTCTGGTTTCACCACAGAAACTGAAGGTTCATACAGCGCCAGTATGTGTTATGGTAAGTAATCAGGATGGTATGAACAAATTAACTTTATATCCTTCAGGGAACATCATAACTGTAGGTTTATGCAGCAAAAATATTTTTACGGTATTTCAACCAATGAAACTCTGGAGATGTTTGAAAACTGTGTTCATTGTAAAAATTCGTCCTGTTGCTGACATCAATTTTAATAAATGTTTGAATCAAGCTCTATCTTAGGGCTTCAAGAGTGGTTGACTTCAAAACATTTAAGAAAAGTATAGTTACCATTACATCGCCGCGATGTAAGAGGTATAACAAGTGAAAATAATCTCACACAGGCTCAATTTTATTACATTCCTGAATTGAATGAGCAGATGGTCAGATACAATTTGATAAGATACATGTAAATATACCTCACACCGAACAACCGATTTTATTTATGGCTTATTTAAGACATAGGACAATTAAGTGAGAACAATGTGCAATATTAAATACCAAATGATCTACCAATAAATACAGTTTACATTATCAAAGAAACCTTCGACATTGTTATCTGCGTATGCATTTATTAATCACTGCTTATAATTTATAGATATAGAAAGAAGAACTTATTTTATGTTTATCTATCCATTTATTTTACATAACTCAAAAACACAGTTTTTGATTATAAACAAAGATGTTTTAATTCAATTTTTGAGTAAAATGAATAAATACATGCGAGTTATTACGGAAATAAAGTTATACAGGCGATGCAACAAATGCAATTGTTTTACAGTTTCTTGCACTACTGGTCAGTTTTTCAATATAACCAGCGTACAGTGTGAGAACTGCCCTGTTGGATTTTACCAGCCAATCCCTGGGCAGTTCTATTGTGACTGGTGTGGACGTGGCCAGTCAACAGAAGATCCAGGATCCACCAGCGTTAGTTCATGCTTTGGTAAAGTAAAAGCAATAGCTATAATTTGAAAAGGTTCAACCCTCATGTTTTATCTTATATAACAGGTTTACGTTTTGCAACTAAATTGTTGTTTAAACCTTTCAAGGAACAAATTCATTTTCTATGCAGAAAGTCTCGTGCACAAGTTTTTATATGCTGCGGCGGCCATTAGGTGGAGATATATTGAATATATTACGTATTTTATCAAAACCTGGATAATTTTGTTGCAATAAGCGGAATTTGCTAACCATTTAGCTGAGAATTTTAAGAATAGTGTTGCTAACTGTTTTTAATTTATGTCCTAAGTTTATATTGTAAATCAGTGTCATTTTTAGCTTGCAATTATGCGTTTCCTGACGTTTCTCTTTATTTTATTCACAAACCGCGGTATTGACTTTTAAAATTTATTTATAAATCAAAATGATTACCTAATATTACCATGTTTTTTTCACAATGATGAGATATTTTTATCCGTTAAACAATTGGTCGATTTGTGAAGAATTTTTTTCCCAATTTATTTGACAAAATATTATCAGTCATAATCCTATAAGTAGCATTTGAAGTTCTTCACAGACATGTAGATTTGTTTCTTATCCACATAAATATATGTGTTTTACATAATATTAAAATGAGTATATTAATAAAACATATATGATTAACTCCAGAGTCAGTGTTAAATTTTTATAGGAAATTTATGTTTATAGATATTGTTGTTATAATATGTATACATGTACATTATTTTGTATTGAAATACTTATATTGTTGCATATAATTTTATTCTTTTAGAAATTCAATTTTGATATCTTATTATCATTAAATAAATATATTCCAACTCAGGATGCAACAAAATCAAATCTCAAATTTGATTTACCTCATCAAGAGTTAATATGGATATTAAGATACATGTAGTTTTACATGTATCACATGTGTATAATATTATGTATTTTATCATAAAACAAATAGTGTAGAAATAACAATAGCTTGCTTTGCTTTAACACATCTGTATTGCCATATTGCTAATCAATAAATGCATGTTTACATTGATTAGATTTTAATTGTGCAAATTTGTAAAGTATAGTTAAGATTGTCTTTTAATATGTTTGTTTATTTTGAAAAGTAATTTTTTTTCAACTAATGTTAAAATTTAAGTATGGTTATGTTATACTTAACTTTTATTTATAAAAATACGAATCTAGCATACATAGAACAGCAAGTAAGTTTTAGCAGCATAGACTAGTTCATGAACAAAAAAGAGGTACCAATGTGCCAATCGAAGGTCACAAGTCCGAAAGGGCAAAGACAAAACGAGTATATAAACACGAACCAGAACAGCATGAAGAAATAGACAAACAAAAACAAAACAAAGAACAAACTAATAGCAATCAACAACACGAACACAAGTCGTAACGAGAGTAAACTCAGTTCCTCCGGAATAATAAGCAGTTTCTGATTGTTTAGCATACCAGCTGTGTTGCTTACGGTCAATTCAGCATGTTAAATTCGGTAAAGGAGGACAGAACAACACTCTATGACAAACCAACATCTGCACTCATCTGAGAGATAGAAATTAATACTTTATTATAGTGCGCGCATGATGTATTCCATTCAATTTTTAAGTGACATATTTTAAACATGTAATTTATCACAAACTTGTTATACATTTTTCTTTCAAATTTAGTTCAATTCTCCGTGAAGTATATTTTTATTCTGCTAAAAAACTGCCGATTAATAAGACGTATTGAGAAAAAAAATATTTTCGGTTTTAACAATTATAAGGTATTCCTATTAATTCCTCTAGATTTATGAAGCTCATAAACAACATGCCCCAGTAGCATCATTAGTACAGCCAAGTAAAGTTCAAAGAAAAACAAATATCAGGTAAGAGTGGAGCCTAAACGTTTGACTTCTATATAGGATATACCAGTGCAATTTGTAAGCTAAATATAAGCATTTCAAAATTTCATTGCTAGGTCTTTCAAATGTACTATTTACCTTCGTTTTTCAGTTCTGTTGACATCAAAATTGAATGACTGGGAAAATCTGGCTACGTAATGCCTACTCTAATACAATGCTTAGCCGAGTGCAGCATGATACAACCACAACATGTCTAACTCTGTACGTTTTAGGCCCAATATGGCTAGTCAATTTCCTTGGACACATGCAGTCCATGGTGGACTGAGAAAGTTTTTTTGACAAATGCAGACTTTGGTGGATTTTCCACCCACATCTCACAAGAATCAAAAGCAGATCTTAATAAATTATAACTACAAAAATGTTACCCCCTTTGCGGGTATCTGCCCTTTTGGTTCCTAACGACAATAAGGGGTAGGGTAGTGTCACAAAATGAATCATCAATTTTGTAAATTAACTACTTGACAAGAATTCAAATAAGCAAAATAGATTTAAACTAGAATGGCATTCTACCATTGAAGACGTATGTCGCCTGCGTCTTAAAATATTCGATCAAAAATATTGATCCACTAAATTCTTTTATCGTATTAAGAGGCTGTCCATGTAGAAATCAGGCAAAAGCCTACAGAACCTGGCACATGAAAAATTTTATCCCAGCAAATTTATTGTTTTAATGTATTGTTGGACTCATATATACAACAAAAATCACCAGGATTCGTTTGAAAGCAACATGGATGACTTGTGATCCAGCCTTAAAGTTCATGAACAAAGTAACCAAATTTTGCAAATATGCAAGAGTTATCTCCCTTTTTCTGCATATTTTCAATGCATTCTATATAAATTATATCTCAGTTATTACTTCCATAAACCAAAAATCTGCATTTGTTGTGGGGAATGGATGTTAACCTGATGTGAAATCAATGAAAATTTGTGAAAAACAAAATTTGTCATGTGCCAGCTATTGCCTGAGTTTTGCTTGGACAGCCTCTTAAATATTATTGTAAAATTTCACATCATTTGGGAAACCAGAACAAAAGTGATTGTGGCAACAAACAAAAAAATAGCATTTTTGATTCCTTTTTGACCCCTTATTTATAAATGAAGAAAAGGGGGTCCCAAAAATTAATCCAATCCATTCTTTTATGATAAGGATCACCATTGTCAAATTTCATAGCAATCGGATAACTAGGACTTAAGTTATTGTGGGAACATAAAAGTTAACAGACAACACAGACGACAACAGCATTATACCATTATACATCTGCATTTAATCGTATAAAAATGGCAGTGACCAAAATGGATCATCAAATTTAAAAAAAAAACTTATTGAAGGTTCTTCAATCTACGAAAGAAGGGAAAATATAGTGCTTGGGTCCGGTCGTCTGTCCCAAATGTAGCGAGATGTGACATAATATCTTGTCGACATATTTTTTTTCATATTATAGCAGTAAAACATTTCTATATTGTACATTTCGATTCTGGAACCTTAATTTCATATGAACGAATCAAAGAGGCACCAATGGGGCATTCCAGTGTCAAAAGTCCGAAAGGGTAACGACAAAACCAGTAAACACGAACAAAACAGCACAAAGAAACACAAAATCATTAACGCCTAATTACATTGTAATAAAACCATGATAAAAACAAATAAAATGCAGGTTCAAGTTTTTAGTTGTCAGTCATATTAAAATATTTTTGTCATTTGTTCCTTTAATTTAAAAAGAGTAACTCAACCCTACAAGTCATTCTTTAATGTAGAAGAACAATTTAACCTTACAGCTAATAATCGAAAATGTTATTCTTAACATGTTTTTATGAACACTTTTTTAAACAGTTTTTATGGACGTTTTAAATATGACAGTGTGAATTAATTGGGCACTTATTCTGTATTGTTTGATTCAAAATCATATATGAACCTTTTAAATGATTTCAGAATATTAATGGGTGGACAGTGTTATGAATTCGAAGCCCTCGTCTGCATCATTTTTGTCTAAACATGGGCTCGTTATATTCTAAAGATAACTCCTTAGTTTAAGCATGTTTTAACAAAATATTTGACAGATTTACGTTACT
>OZ020307.1:26498204-26663463 GCA_963971305.1 Arcuatula senhousia
AAAAATACGTTGTCAGATGATCTGTTTTGGAATAAATGGTTGATTAAAAGCCATATGTTCAGAGAATGTTGAAAAATGATATATTGTCTTATATAAGTTTACTATCAGCTTGTTTTTAATCAGCTATAAAATAAATCACAGCTGGATTTTCTATATCCAGGGTGTTACAGGGCGATATAGGATATATCAATAAATTATTTTTTTGTCATGTTAAAATGATGTCCGTTTCTATATTTATTAAATATAGAAACGGACATCATTTTAACATGACAAAAACAAAAAAGGTAAACTAACTTAATTATGATAAATTCAATAATATAATTCCATATAACGAACATATTCAAATCTTGAGAAAGATTCCATTGCATTCCACTATCTAACCAAAACTTAATGTTATTAATTGTTTCCGTGTTAAAGAAGTTTTTTTCTAGCCTGTCTGTCCTAATAATCTTTATAGCCGACCCCCTAGAACAAATCTAAGCTATAAAGTTATCTTTGTAAATTATAAAATTGTCAAAATTTCCAATGTTTTTTTACCCAGGCCTACATGTAACAGTCTTAATTTGGGTTCCAGTTCGACATATTTTGGCTTTATTGTTTTATGTTGTTGATAATCATACAGTGTTTGGTATTTTCAATAGAGCGGCTTTGGTGAGTTGAAAATAGACGAAAGGAAAACCAGGAGTAGCAAAATTCATTGCCCACGAATATTGTAATTTGTACTACATAGTAATGTTTTCGGTGTTGTATCAGTTAGTCGATCAGATATTGACAAAACCTTATTATACGGAATTGTTTTCGATACTGATTAAAAAAAAACTCAGACCATTTTTTCAGTTCATTTCAATGCACGTCTAGTATTTTTAATTTCAGGATTTCAGAACAAATCCTCTAATTCGTAAGAAAAGCATATTTTGTATAGTGTGCTTTACCATTACAACAATCCTTGTAGCGTTTGTTAACATTTATGATATGCATGTATTTAACAAAAAATTACTTTAAGAACATGTAGATGGGATCTTAAATTTTGTCAATCAATTTCCTTCTCTTGAACTCGGTTGGTAATAAGTAAACAAAACAAAAATATTTTACTACTCCCAGTGAGGTGGGTGGTGGTTGCGGGCTTCTTCTATATTACCAATGGTATTGATTTGTCTCAAAATATGGTCTGTTTTTTTTTACAGTTAAAGGTCTAGAACAGGGTTAAAAATTCAGCCCCGCTATCAGCTACAGGGTTTCAAATATGTTAAAAAACTGAAGTAACATGTAGTTTCGATAAACATGTAAAAGTCATGTAAAAGTGATAGTTGCTGATCTACATTTCAGCTCAAAATGTCCTTCCATGATTTGCGTCATTACTAGTAGTATAAATCAGAGCAGTTTTGGCGTTGTCATTTCATGGTATACATGCAGCATCCCCTGGTATCTTAGGGGGTGTTTTTAGTAGTTTTCTCCATCCTAACGGTCGGGTTCAGAATAGTCCAATAGCACAGATTTACCCTTAATCGTAGAAAATAGACCCACGCCACGACACATTTTAGCTATCTTTAGAGATAAAGTCTGTTTAATTATCATTAGTTGATGCAAATGTAACGATAGTACCCTATCTATCGCTAAAAACGATATAGTATACTGGTAGCTATAGATAACACAGATTATGCTGTATCAAGGGAAAACACACATAAGGGTTGATAAAATACACATGGAATGATGATGAAGGGTGAGAAGATACGGACAAAAGACAATTAGGGTAAACAGGTTTCGACTGCACTGGACAAAGAGGGTTATTTAAAGTTGGGCTTTTGTTGACCCCACTGCAAGGTATCCGACGGTCCCAATACCCCGATCAAAACTTGCAGCATTGTTCTTTAAGACGTAAGAAGCATAGCACAAGATACTTTGTGGGCAAAATAAATTGCACAGCGTTAGCTACTTTGCCTTCTTTTGCAGACTTTGATCGACATTCTTCATGTGCTTAGCGATGCATGCAAAAAGTAGCGAGTTTTTTTTTATTATGTTTTGCTTTGTTCATATTACGAGTAAATTAACGAAACCACGTAGTCTATTTTTACATTGAAAAATTGAAATATTTTACTAGACATATTAAAGAAGAAAAAGGTGTCTGTCCTTATAGATATCTCGAAGAAACAGAAGACATTTTCACGGTCGTTATACTTGTCCTGCGACAACATGTTTTCTACCGATTTTTCTGCACGTTTTCTACCGATGATCCTTGTTTTCTACCGATTGTTTTTTAGAAATATGAAAAATTACGTTTATTTTTAACATTTAAATACATCCTATTTGAGAATATGCAATAAATGATCGTTTATTTGTCAAAGAGCCATTTGATTTTTCATATAACTAACAGGTTTAAAAAAATTGATATGTCCTGGTTTTCTACCGATTAGGTATGTTCTTTACTGTGTTTTCTACCGATGAGTCCTTGTTTTCTACCGATGATTTAAATCCATATAACTGCACATTTTGGTTGTTTTTAATGGCATTCATACACCATAAATGCTTGTGTTTTACAGTGAAGCTTCATCATACTATCTCAGCCTCAACATTTCTAGATATAACAGTAAAATATGGTATATGGAGGATTATATCCCATTATATTAAAGACATAGAACCTATCATTTTGGCAATTTTTTAAAAATAATGAAATTAACACTATTTGAAGAATACATTGTAAAACCTTTGAAGAAACTGTTGAATTTTCAAAAAACCTACCAGAAAGTATACTTTTCGACAGAAAACTGTAGAAAAAAACGCAGTGTCAAAAAAGAGGACAAACTAATTATAGAATGTAAACAGTTGCGGGTGCCTTTAAACTAAGAAACGAAAAGTAACCAAACGAAACGGAGCGGAATAAAAACGATATCGGTAAAGATTGAAACGTAAACAGTAAAATAAGCAACCGAAATCTGTAAATAAAGGAAACGAAATTGAGCCAAACTGGTAAAAAAGAAAACTGAATCGATTTTAGCCGAAACCAGTCTTTTTTCTTAATTTACCTATTTAGTTTTCTCTTCGCCTCGTTTAGTTACATTTCGTTTCTCAGTTTAACAGTACCCTGTTTACCAAATGTAAATATTTATGCTGGACAATACTTAATCAACGCGAATAATTAAAATAAGATTATTTTATAGTAAACTGCAAAACATTGATTTTTAATGTTCGGAAAGTAAGTTTTAGATAGTATTTTTTTTTAATATATGTACTTTTCATCCAATGTAAAAAATTGCGAAATTGATAGGTTCTATGTCTTTAAGCACTTCACAAATCTAATATGAGTGGAAGAATTCTTGATACTTTCATTTTCTGATAAGCCAGCTTTAAAAAAAATACACAATAAATTTTGTAAAAGTGGTCTGGGTGTGTGCAAAACAGCATGTTATATTGCTGCAAAAACTGAACTTGGTAGATTACCATTAGACTCTTTTATTAACATACAAGTAATTTGATACATGTATTTTGCTAGAATAAACTCTTTAGATATAAACCCTCTTGTAAAAGACGCATTCATTTTAAATAAAAATCTCCACATAGAGGGTGTGTATAATTGGCAAAGTTTTGCTATATCTGTAACAAAGAAATTTGAAATAGATTATGAAAATTTTGAGAATGTTAATAAATCTTTTAATGAAATTAAATCAAGCTTAAAAAGAGAAAACAAAAAGACTATTAAAGAAAAATATTATGAACTTATGATAAATAAAATATCCGGCTTTGACGACTCTTCAAAATTACACTTTAAGTCTGATGTTAATATTTCAGACTATTTAAATCTTCAAAATTTTAATAGTTAAAAAATACGTACTAAACTATGATTAGTGAGCATAACCTAGAGATTAAACTTGGTAGATATAAAAATATCACAAGAGATCAAGGACTGTGTAAATCCTGTTAAATTATTGATGATGAAGCTCATTTCTGTTTTATTGTAAAATTAATAATAATATAAGAAAAACATTTATTGACTTTATACAATCAAAATATTCAAATTTTAACCAGCCTGACACTATTGAAAAATAAGTTTTTGTACTTAATCCAAATATGTGGATGTTTTGCGCTTTTGTAAAGCAATCATTTGAGTTGCGACAATTGTCAAATACATGTACACACATATTTGTAAATGCTACTGTTTCATTCTTTGGCTGTATTTGTTCTATGTGTTTATAATTATATGTTCATTAATTTTGTTTGTTCGTGTTTGTAGACCTTTGGGGTTTGTATGCAATAAAGTATATTTATATTTAAACTAATGGCTGTTTAGAAAGGAATGGCAGCCATAAGCAAACAGAATGAACTGTCTTTCTTTCATATGACCATTGTTCATGTCACATAAGAAATTGTGTTTATGCTGTATGATAATTTTATTAACGATACGAGCCCTTAATGTTTTCGAGTTTGTTTAAGATTTCAATGACCTATTTTAAGCATTTGCCGCGCGCCGCAATTGCTCATGAACCGCCATATTCTTTTTATCATCAATATTATGTGCAATAAAATATACAGTTTTACAATTTGTAATGAACATGATGATATGTCATTTAATATATCACATCGGTAGAATACCAGGACCATCGGTAGAAAACCAGGACACATCTTTAGAAAACCAGGACCATAATGTTTTGAAAAATGATCGAAAAATCAAAATTATACCATTTGTAATGAAAAGGGAAATGTCTTTAAAAAGGTACGATAATTTAGAAAATGGAGAATAATTTTCAGCCCAGTGAATGGTAATTTAAAACAGATATTCATGATTATCTGAAAAAAGGAAAATTGTCTCTTGCTGGACAAAATAAACAATACCTTACTGTTTTTTTATGTTCAGACTTAAAAAAAAATAATCTAAATTAAACTAACTTGTTTATAAGTGCCATAATTGCCGGGTATCATTGTTTGGAAAAAATCGTCTGCCAAGTTTGTTATTTTTATCATCACATCGGTAGAAATCTAGGACATCGGTAGAAAACGAGCAGAAACATCGGTAGAAAACATGTTGTCGCAGGACAAGTATAACGACCGTGATTTTATGCAAGGTAAGTGAAATTATCAATAATAAAAATAGTTAAATAAGTATGAGCCATATGGATATTTACCTGTGAATATTTTGGGTTTTATAAAAGATTACTATTCTTGGTCCACTTTAATAAAGTTGTTTTTATTTAGTTAGTTAAATGCAAATCCAGCTGATTGTGTATTGCGCGTACTTTGGTTGTCTCCTAAAGCAATTCTTTTGTAACAGAAGTAGAAAGCCTTTTATTACATCCATATATCTACGAGTTTCTCTGTCGTCTTACTGATAGGATACAGCCTGGTAAGCAACATATTATAATTGTAAAAAAAATTGTCCTAACAACTTAAGTTATCCTATTATGTAAATTATATATCATTGAATAAAGCATACTAAGGTAGTTGGAGGGTCTATAAATTTGACATAAGATTATTTTCCCAAACTTCCATAGTAATTAGATAGCATTTATACAATAGGTCAATTTTAATATACATTTTTTAATAAAAAAAATGTCAGTCCTTTTACCCCAATAATCTCCCCTGAGATGAGGTGTTTTTTTTTAAAAGCTTAATATCATTATTAGTGCTATCATTTTTTTTCATTCATAAAAAAAAGAAATTAATTTCACATCATTTATTCTAAAAGAAGTCATTTAAGTTAGAATATAGAGTGACTGAAAAAAATATGTTGTGTTATAGAACCCCCAGCTACCTTAAACACGTATTGATAAGACATACTAAAACGTAGATAGTAAATTATAGAACATTTTAGTCTTAATATTATTATATTTTTAGAGACCGTTTATTTTCAATTCAACAATAAAGAACCCGTGTTGGTATGACAAAAATGGATCTTTGAAATGTCTACCCTACTTTATGCTGATAGGGATGACCAAATGGGGAACAACTGACCTGTTTTTAAAACTCTTTTAGCAAACATCCAGATATTGAGCGTACCAAACCATCAGTTTATCATAAAGCTCTAGATAACAAGGAATTGCATTTATTTAACCATTATCATTTTCTAAGTAACCAAGGACTAGCTCGGAAAGCAAAACATTTTGAGGATAGCACATTGACTTTAACAAAATATTAATAGACAAAGCAATGTTCATTTTCCGTGATCTTATTCAGCTCATGAACAGATGAGGTTATATCTCAATTTTGCGCCCCTCGTTTGTAAACGCGTGAACTTTTTTTTCCTAAATCCCCTTTACCAATTTGAAAATTAGCAAAGTTATGCTATGTTTGCAACAAACAGTCCCAATTTTTAATGGTTTCATTAAAGAATAAAAGCTATTGTTATCAGGAATAGAACATAGGGTAAAATAACTAAAAATGGAGTTTTAATTCAGCAACTGAAATTAAGGGGCTTATACTTTTTAGAATTAAAAGTTCAGGGAAGGTGTCCATTGAAGGAAGCTGTCAGACTCTACATTTATGAGCTATGGCTCTAACAAGTTAAAAGAAACGTTTTCTCATGGTTTTTACCATATAAAAAAAACATATTGCAGATAGAGAAAAGCTTTTACATTGTACTTGATGAAATCAGCAGATTATAAAGCTATTCAAAAGTCTTCATTGAGTCAAAGTTGGTATATACAATGAAGGTTTATGACCCTTTAAATGTGTTAAATTGTTTTGTGCCCTCTACTATGAAAAAATTTACAAAAAGAATGCTTAAATAATTTAACGTTATTAGACTCTCCTAAAATCTTCATTGGGTTAAAAATATATAAGTCCTTTAAAATCAAAAATATTTCAGGTAGAAAAAAGCTGTTGGATTCTTTAACTTAATGTTAAGCCCATTAAGCTATTAGACATGTCGAGTCAACTGAATAAAGTTTGACTTAAGTTGTCAGGTGTTCCTGTGGTAATAGCTCAAAATTGACCCTTATTGTTAAGCCTTAAGAATCAGGCGAGCTATAAAGTTTCATGAGAACCTCTTGTTTACTTTTTGCATTAATGGTTAAAGCGACTAAAAACACTAAAAACTAAAACACAAAAATGGTTAATTATAACATTAAGGTACCATTAGAGTCAAAATCTAGGACCATAGACCTGTATATTATTAAATATACAGGTCTATGCTAGGACGTACACATATAAAAAACAAGTTCTACAGCTTTCTTTATACATGTTATATCAAATTTTTAAATAAAAAATAGTGACTATCTTCAATTTCAAGTATTTTTGTCACACTATTTTTGTTTGTCTAAAGAATTATAAAAATAAAGATTAAGATGAAAGTTAAGTTTTAGGAATCATACATTTCTAAAAGAATTTCATAGCTTTAATTAAAATATATTTCCAGTGAAAATTGATGCTCATGGATTAATATTGATCCTATAAAGGTGCTCTCAATAACGGATTTTTCATTCTATTCGTAAATAAAGAAATACTCGAAATTAAAGTCGGTGTGTGCCTGATTTTTACCCGCACATGGGTACATTTTGTAACATTTCGGTACTTACAAACAACATTAAAAATTTAAGATTGGGAGCACCTCGATATAATCAATATCGACACATAAGCATAAAATTTGGCACAAAATAGGGTATAATGGAAGCTGTATAATTATTTTAGAAAGTGCAATTTCATATTAATTTGGGCAAAAAAAAGAAGTGCACGAAAACAAAGTTATTGCACAAAGAATATGTGTCAAATTTTAATTATAATTCCATAAAATAAGCTAGATATTGACATTTGAAATTGAAATGTGCATGTCCTAATTCTAGACTTTTATGGTACCTTAAAACATGATCGTTGTATATTTACATAGTGAGAAGTCGACAATATGACTAAAGCATATATTATATCACACTAAGATTCATATCACGACCAAAAAACAAAAGTATTTTTATAGAATAGTTAAACGAAATTACCGGTTTTGTCGTTGCCCTTTCGGACTTTTGACACTCGAATGCCACGCCACATTGGTGCCTTTTTACTAATTTAAGCTTGAATATTCAAAACATATTTTCCAGAATTAGGAACTAAAAGCTATTACGCTGTTGATGACTTCGTCAACTGTTTTGACCCTGCTGCCAATAAAATATCAAAACAAAAGACTTTTGCTACAACTATAACTGGTAGGTTGGACTCACCACACTAAATAAATACAGAGAAATACGTCTTTAATTTTTGTTTTCAACACCGTCTGATTAATAGAAATAAAAATTACAAGAACATTTCAGGCTACGTCTGACTCGCGTTCCGTCTTTTCAAAAAACAGTAGAAAGAAAGAAACACTCATCACAGGCGCTCTATCCAAAAGATTGAAAAGGCCAAACACTCAGTCTGTATGAATACCAAAAGCACAGAACAAGGTGGAACAATATAGAACGCCCTTGCTGTCATACATTTTTGATGGGCATAAAATGTAACGTAAACCAAGAAAACGTACATTTAATATATCATGACGTTGAGTCAAGATAGCATGATGTTGAGTCTAGCTTATACGTAGGGCGTTGGGTCAATATCACATGATGTTAAGCCTACATGTAGATGTCACTTTTTTGTTATTTAACATTTCAATCTACATATTTAACCGTATACCGTCAGTTTATTTAACTTAATAACTTCTTTTTGTTAAAGCGTTATACTGTATAGTTTGTAAAATACATTTGATCAAATAAGCATTTCGATTGGAGAAATTACGACATCGGTATATTTGAAAAAATCATCATGATATCTTGACACAGCCACGTTAAATCTTAAACAACGTCATATAAGCTGGACTCAATATCATGCTAATTTGATATCTTAACTGTACGTTTTGTTGTTCTAGGCTTACTAATGACTAATGTATGACAGCTAGGGCGTTCCATAGATTAATTATTTACATTTTCTAGTGCCCGCCAACGTTTTGATGAACCAGATTTTGTACCTGCCGTCTGGTTCAGTGATCGTACGTTCTGAATGTTTTAACGTTTTTTTAATTCATCCAAGTGCAATAAATATAAGGTCATGTGTAATTTAAAGCAAAATCTAAAGAAATATATTCAACGTCTTACATACAGACCTCTGACTTCTGTCCAGACGTTAAGGAAGAGCTTATAAAATCGGACCTTCTATTGTACGCTGTCTGTTATATTTCAGGAGAGGCTACTCCGGGTTACTTTTGGAAATTTACTAATTGGTATAAGTATCCACAAAATAAGAACTTGACATAACCTAAATATGTCATTCCTCATTTAATACATCATCTAATTCAGCCTGATTACCGACCCTTGATATGGCGGCATGAAATTTTGAGAGGTGAAATTTTTGTGAAAATGGTGTACAATTTACTGATGTTATGTATGTAAACTGGTGAACTGTTATAATTTAAAGTAGCCACAGATAGTGTGT
The DNA here is from genome assembly GCA_963971305.1 of Arcuatula senhousia. Lineage (NCBI taxonomy): Eukaryota > Metazoa > Mollusca > Bivalvia > Mytilida > Mytilidae > Arcuatula > Arcuatula senhousia. The sequence goes on from OZ020307.1 coordinate 26,507,586, forward strand.
CATTTAAATGTCGATTTGAAGATTAATAAGTGGACATTAACGTAATTTGTGTCATTGACTGAATAATGAGATGTAAACAAATATGGCCGGTACCCCAGCAAAATCAGGTTTGAAAAGAGAGCTGTCCTTTAGTCCATCTGATATATCCCCATCCTTAGTACAGCCAGAGAAAACTGCTAAAGTTAGATCTGATTCTCCACTAAACCTAAACAAAACTCTACCAATGTCTGATCCTGCTGTAGCTTCACAAGGTGATACCATTCTCCACCTTTCAGACGTTGTATGTTCAGTGCTGAATAACCCACAGTTGGTTAATGCTATTGTCCCTCAGATAATAGAGAAAGTTGTGGAAAACATCAAACCCCGCATCGAACAAATGGTACTCGAATCTATGCAGCCTTTTATTGAAACTATTGATAAATCAAAACTTGAAATTGAATCCCAAAATCTAATCATCAAAGAGCAGCGTGAAACCATAGCAAAACTTAAAGACACCATAAGCAGTATAGGTAGAAGGGTTGAGGCACAAGAACAATACTCACGTAGAACCAGCCTCCGCTTCAACAATGTACCAGTACCTGTGAAAGCTAATGGGGAAGTAGTAAAACCTGTAGATACTGACAGCTTAGTTCTTAATATCTGCAACGGCCCACTTGGACTAAGTCTATCTGAGCAAGACCTTGGTAGGACACATCCCATTGGTGAGGTAAAGCAAGGCAGGATGTCAATCATTGTTAGATTTCTTTCTTACAGACAGCGTCAGTTGGTATTTAATAACAAGAAGAAACTTAAAGACCACAAAGACAAGATATTTATATCTGAAAACTTGACTCGTTATAGGTTTGGTCTACTCAAGCACTTAAATGCACTACGTATAGAGGAAAAAATTCACTCTTTTTGGACGCATGATGGAAAAATCATCGTAAAAGAAACAGCTGACTCTAGATTCACAGTTGTCAATTGCTATCAGGACATTCGTGATCTGGGCGGTGAAATCTTGGAAGATGCTTTGGATGATTTCTAACTGAATAGTCTTACACGTGTAATTGTTTATAAACATCTGTATCACGTGCCCCTTTTAATCACATGTATTGTTTGCTGTATAGGCAATCTTTCTTTTTTGAATTTTTTTTTTCTTACAGTATCGTTTCAGTTACTTAATTATCAACCATGATTTTTGTAAAGTTTCCATGAAACGAATATGTGTACAGTATTTCCTAATCATTAAGTTGATTCTCGTCACTAGATTAACTATTATTAGTTTGTCACGTTGAAATGTTTTGTTTACATAGTGAAATCTATTTAAACACGTCTAATCTAAAAGTACATTTGAACCTTAAGGTCAACTGAGTTTAAATTATAAGCTAGCGTCACAAATGCAAACCTGGTAAAAAAGATTATTTTCAGAAAAAGTATATAGAATTCTGTATGTTTCAAAATAAGTAATTATTGGTTATTTATACGATATGTAGTATTGTGTTGTGTTTTGTTATTGTTATTTAATTTTCTGATTATTTGTTGTATAGATCTTTCAAAGATGTAAATATGCAACTAACCCACATAGAGTAGTAAAAAATGCTGTCAACTTTACCCCACCAGTACATTCTATTCCACATTTACTTTAACAGTTAATAGTAATACTACCTCGACAGTTTTGCTTTAAAAAAAAATAAAAATCTTAAAATAGTATTTAATAAACACGAGAAATTTAGCCAATGCAATTGTGTTAGACTTTAAAATCAGTATCGAACTTAATTTTTCGCCTTTTTCCAAATCCTAAAAACCTACAAAAATGCAATACTTAACACTTTTGTACATATGTTTTATTTTATATTTGTATTGTGGTTACTGCTCGAGGTCGACAAACTTGTTTGGATTAAGTGTTTTATATTTTCATGAAAGGTCCTTTTATAAATTCAATCTCAGACTGATATTTGACAATGGGTAACGATGCAATAATGCACAGAGTTGCAATAGGACTTTTTTATGGAAAGATAAGTAGAATTGTTTTGGGACGAACGATTAGTATAAACTTTAATATTTATGATTTTGTTCTATTACATTTGATATGGATATACAGACTTGTTAAAAAGGAACTTCTGAGGTTAGAACATTACTTGTCATCTCTAACTCTGTACATGTTATTTATCCTTTTGCTATTAGCTGGGGATATTGAACTTAATCCTGGCCCAGTGGATACACCTGATAGCTCTGATAACTGTTTAACTCTTTTTCATTGCAATATTCGTAGCTTAAGAAACAAAATCGAATACATTCATAACATTGTAGAAGAATTTGATATCGTGTTCTTCACTGAAACGCATCTTGATAATTTTGTCTCAAATGAAAACATAAAACTTGTAGGATTTGAAGCCCCAATCCGGAAAGATAGAAACTCTGATGGAGGTGGTGTCATTATGTACTATAAAAACAATGTCAACGTTAAGCGTCGTTCTGATTTAGAAGAGGCAAACGTAGAATGTATGTGGTTCGAGTTAACGACAAAAGTACATAAGGTACTCGTTAACATTGCATACAGATCCGAACGTTTTGCTCCTGCTAATTTTTGGTCATTATACGAGTCAATGATTAAAAGGGCTCTAGATGAAACCAATCACTTAATATGTTTAGGAGATCTTAACAAAAACTTTCAGAATGATCTTCCTAATTATTTAAGTGACATACTAAACATCAACGGGATTTTCAATACAATTTCAGAAGCAACCCATTTTGATCAAAGAACAGGTAATCAATCTTTGCTTGACCCGATATTAATTACTGAGTCTATTAATTTTATCGATTCGGGTACTATACCAATTGATAGAGTTATAAGTGATCATGAAGGGACTTATGTCACTATCAAGAGTGGTTATAACAACTCAAAAAGTTTCAAAAGGAAAGTTTGGGACTACAAAAGGGGAGATTATAACTTGATGAGAACTAGAGTAAATGATATCAATTGGCATGAAGAACTAAATCATGAAATGGATATCAATGAAACTTGTGAGAAATTTAGCGAAATATTTTTAGATATAGCATCTTCTTGTATTCCACGAAATGAAGTCACAATTAGAGCCAACGACAAACTTTGGTTTAATTCCACCCTGCGTAGAGAAATAAGAAAAAGGGACCGATTAAGAAAAAAATATCATCAGTGCAAAACTGAAGCTAGTGAAAGTAACTATAAAAAACAAAGAAACCGTGTTAATAATCTAAAAAAGCAAACTATCAAGAACTTTTATGAGAATATCAATGAAAATTTAAATGATTTAAAACAAACAAACAGTAGAGTTTATTGGAAAACTATTAATACATTATTAAAGGGAGAGCAATCCACCAATGAAATCCCCCCACTACAAAATATAGAGAACTTTGAGATTTGCTATGAAAGTAAAGAAAAGAGTGACATTCTTAATAGATACTTTTGCTCAATAGCTAGTTTAGATGAAGAGAACAAGGTTTTGCCAGATTTTGATGACAGGGGAATTAATTGTATATCTGACATTATTGTATCAGTAGAAGAAGTCATTGATATTATTTCAACTTTAGATCCCAATAAAGCTGTAGGACCTGATAAAATCAGCAATAGAATGGTAATAGCTGTTAAAAATGAAATTGCATTACCCTTAAGTATAATTTTCAACAAATCGTTGAGACAAAGAAAATTTCCAACAAATTGGAAATTAGCTTTTGTTATTCCCTTATTCAAAAATGGTGATAAATCATTGCCATCTAACTATAGACCTGTGTCTCTCTTATCTTGTATTAGCAAGATTTTAGAAAAGATTATTTTCAAACATATTTTTAACCACATGAATGATAATAAGCTATTATACAAATATCAATCTGGTTTTATACCAGATAGATCAACTTATCATCAGCTTATAGAGATGTATCATTCTATTTTGTCAACCCTCGACAACAAATTTTTTACAAGTCTAACGTTTGTTGATGTTAGTAAAGCATTCGACAGGGTGTGGATACGAGGGTTGTTACTTAAAATAGAAAGATATGGAATCAAGGGCGATTTACTTGCTTGGCTTAAAAGCTACTTAAGCAATAGAACTCAGAGAGTGATATTAAAAGATGCTGTTTCTGAATTAGGTAATCTTAGAGCAGGTGTTCCACAGGGTTCAGTATTAGGCCCTTTACTATTTCTAATTTTTGTAAATGACATTGCTGATGACATGATAGGATTGACAAGAATGTTTGCAGATGATACATCTATCGGCCACACTGCTCCTGACGACGAAACACTTAAATATATGATAAACATGGACTTACAAAATATATCTACATGGGCTAACACATGGCTAGTTAAATTTAATGCTAGTAAGACTGATATAATGATATTTAACTTGGCAAATTCAAATAACATGCTATTCGATTTTGATGGAGTTGAAATAGAATCAGTTAAGATACACAAACATTTAGGTTTGCACTTTAGTAGCGATTGTAAATGGTCAAAACATATTGACTATTTGATAGAACGAGTGTCTAAACAAGTAAATGTTCTTAGAAAATTAAAATTTACTTTAAAGAAGGAGTATTTATCTAAAATATATTTAACTTTCATTAGACCTGTTCTAGAGTATTCTTCTGAAGTATGGGATAATTGTGGAATTTTAAACTCGGAAAGGTTAGAAAAATTACAATTAGAAGCAGCACGAATAGTCACAGGACTAACTAGTTATTCGAGTGCTGAATCATTATATTTAGAAACTGGGTGGGAAAAATTAAAAGTTAGACGGGAGGTTAAAAAATTGACACTGATGTACAAGATAATGAATGATGAAGCCCCTGACTACTTAGTGGACTTAGTTCCCCCTATCGTTGCAGAAACTAGTACTTATAACCTTCGGAATAATCAAAATATTTATCAGCTGCCAACTAGATTATCATTATATCAACAATCTTTTATTCCATCAACAATTAAACTTTGGAACTCACTTGATATAAGTTTGTGAAACGATCCATCTTTAAATTCTTTCAAGTTGCGCCTTAAACAAAAACTTTATAAAAATGTTAGTCCCCCTTCTTTTTACACAATTGGGAACAGATATTTAAGTGTTTTACATTCTAGATTAAGAAATAAATGCAGTGGCTTAAATATGGACTTATATCAATCAAACATAAAACCAACCTCAAATTGTTCGTGTGGATATCATCGTGAAAATAGAGAACATTTTTTACTCTCTTGTAATAACTATATTGATCAAAGAAACACTCTTATGTCTGAACTCAGAAGACAAAACATACCTTTTGAAATCAACACTCTTTTATATGGAAACAGCATGTACAGCTTCGACACGAACACATTCATTTTTCTTCAAGTGCAAAAATATATTAAAGATACTCGTCGTTTCTCCTAATTCACTTATTCACTATATCCTATTTGACAAGGCGTGGCGATCTCGAGCTGGGAACACTTTTACAGTATAAAACGACATAGTTCAGTGATAATCCTCTTACTTTATAAATTCATCAATGATTTAGCATGCTTTTGAAACCTAGTATGTACTTAATGACCCTATAATACAGTATTGAGCTGTGTTGCTCCTCCCATCGTATGATTGTATTGTTTGTATTGTTTTATATCCTTTTGTGTCACTTTATTAAGAGTCGTTCAACTTATATAAAATGTATGATTGTATATATAATTATGTTCATTATATGTAATATATTGTATGTAACGGAGAAGACATCCTAAGTTGCAAAACTTGTGTCTTATCCTTTTGTCTTGATTTTTGGACAATAAAATATGTTTAAATTAAATTAAATCTAATTCCAGCAGTAAAATTAATTCTAAGTTTTCGAGACCCAGTTGAAAGGTAATCAAATCTTTGTATTGAAAGTTCATGCATGGGCTCTATATATCTATTAACTATGAGAAATAAAATTTTGTATTTATGGTTTACGTTAAAGATTTATTAATCTTGGTGTTTTGTATAAGTTGGATAGAATTCTATGGTTTTGTGCTTCCTTATTGGCTGGATTTCACTAGTGAAAATCCGAGTTATGAAACGGTGAATGTTGGGCGGGCGGGAGGCGGGCAGCCGGGGAAATTACTTTCGTAACAGTTTTCTCATCAACTACTAGTCACAACCTCTTGATATTTAGTATGCAGCATCAGCATGGGCTCCCATAATGTGGAATTCAATTTCAGGTCTGGCGCTCACCTACTTCCTGTTAACCGACTCAGTTAATGTTTGAAATAGAAAATTATTCGTAACAGTTTTCTCAGCAACTTCTAATCACAGCCTCCTGATATTTGGTATGCATCATCAGCATGGGCTCCCATAGGGTCTCAGATCTGTGGCTCATATACTTCTTGTTAAACGAAATCCGACAATTTCTGTCTTTGGCCCATTTTTTTTTTGTCTTATCTTTTAAGACGACAGATATAATCTTGCCATGGCTTTTTTCGAATTTATGATATTAAAATAACTTGTTTTGTTTTTATGTAAAAGGTTTAAGTCGTCGATAGGTATGGTTGTGCGACATTGTCACGTCTATCTCATTAGCTTCTAACAGTGGTTATCAGGCCTTGATTTCACATCTCTGGCACTGTGTTGATTACATGCTTTTTTGCTTTTTATGCTAGAAGTGAAAAGTATGGGTGCAATTCATTACCATAATTAATTCCGATTCCTGTATTTTCTTAAACTTTTGCTCCAGGACAAGGTCTCATTACATCTACATGCATTATGGAAAGACAACAGCAGAGGATTATAACCAACATATAGATAAAGAACTCAGTGAAATAGAAGGCTGTCTTCAGAACCATGATCTTCATTATTGTATGTATTGGAACCGGTCAGATATTTTAAAGGTACTTTTTTAATATCTACGCGTGTAAAACAAACTTAAATGTTTTGATTCAAATGCTGCTGATGAGAGGTTACTCCTTTATATATTGATATACAACATAACCAAATTAACCGTTTTATACCCGTTTTGGTATTGTATTTTCAAAAGTGTTGATTGGAATTCTCCTTTCAATTATTTTCAGAGATAATAGAATGGCACGCAGTTGTACCCTACCATATCCATTATCTATTTCATAAATTAATTTCAGCTTAGCATAAAATCACTAATGTTTCAGCATTGTAGTGCTACCATTCCACGGAATCAAGCACGTCTAAAATATCAATTAGCACAGTTGATGAGACTAAGACTTACAATGTATTTAGTATATATTAAACAAACTAAGAGGAGCATAATAAAAATCGAAATGCACAACTGCCATGTAGACATCATAAATAGTTTTTGGAGGATTTCATTTTGAAGAGACATTTGTTGGTTATCTTCTGTTGTTTATTTAAATAAAGAAGACTGTAGCCTTGCTCCGTTCTTCAACCTAATTCTCTGTTATTTTGATGATATCTTTTTGTATCGTCTAATTACAGACTTTATCCACTCAAATATAACAAGCCAAAGTTGAAACTATTGGCACTGCCGATTCTAAGAAGTAAGCTTCGTTTTGTATATACATCTCGATATGAATACTCAAAAAAGACCTTTTACAACGCTCTATGACACGTCGTGACTTCATCTCTTCAATTATCAACATTCCCTTCTTATGTAGCACCATTTCACCCGCTTTAGTTAATAGAGCTAATCTATTTCAACTGATTCGTTATTACAGAATTTCTAGGAGATATAAAAGAGCGTCGCGTCTTTCAAAAAGAATGCATTCCGGATCATGTTGCCCCTCGGTTGTTGTATTAAGGTTTATCGGGACAGATTGAATTTTTTAGAGAAAATCTTAGTATTTTAGTATATGTAAGGCAAAAACGACACATTATAATGTAAAAAAAGTGTAGTAGGACCTAGATATAAACAAACCTTGTAATATTGACAGATGCTTTAGTTGAAGATAGCGTAGTTTTTTTTTCGGTCATTTTTATTTTGTCCAAAATCTATTTTGAATAAGGACAAAATATAACCTGGCACACCTGGTCAATATCCTAAGCGGCCTTGGCTTCCGGCCGACGTAAATAGATATGAAGATATGAAGATTTTTACCCAGGATCCCAGGTTGGGACAAAATATTTCTATTGTACCTCTCAACTCACATGTCGGTGAACACTCTAAGTAAAATATTATTAAATGTCGTATGATGAACCTCAGGAAACTCATACAGGATTTCAGTCTCTCAGATGAGTACAGAATTAGATGCTGCTTTGTTATTGAGTTTTTTGTATTGTTGTCCTTTACCGAACGTGACCTACGTTAGTTCGCAATGCAATGCCGTTTACTTGTGCAATGCCTGTATGCTCTGTTACATGTATGTTGTGTGTTTTATTATAATTATACTCCACTCATAAGAGAGGGGCTATATTGCAATAACCTTGTCAGTCTGTCCGTCCGTCCGTTCGCAACAAACTTTCGTAACAGATTTCTCGGCTTTTACTGAAGGGATTGATTTCAAATTCGGTATTCAGCTTTATTATGATGAGTTGTATCGTGTCTCTCCTTTCCAGATTACAAATACCAAAACGCGGGTATAAACGGTTAATTTGGATATGCTATATATCGATATTTCAAGGAGTAGCCTCTCATCAGTAGCATTTAAACCAAAACATTGGAAGATCAAATTCCAAAACAGTTGAAAACGAAAAGTACTCAAAACCAAAACGTTCGAATAAGGAAGCCAAATCCAGCACCGAGGATATCGACCATGTGCATTACAAGGAAAGAAACCTGGTGTTTTCATCAATTTTGAATTTAACAATCGGAAATTTCAGCGATAATATATTAGAAATTTTATGGTAATTCGTGTCAGACAAGTCTGACTACCAGGCTTATGATTAGTCGCACATCTATTTCCTGTTTTCTGAGCCGACTTTGACTTTTCTAAGGGTCATAAATAGACAATTTTTCATAACAGATTTCTCGGCTTCTACTGAAGGGATTGTTTAAAAATTTGGTATACAGCTTTAGCATGGTCGTTGTATCGTGCATCCCCTTTTTCAGGTCAGTCGCGCATCTTCTTCCTGTTATCTGAGTGGCCGAGTTGGGGTATCTTTAGCACGACTAAGTGCAACCCCTTGTTGTTATTGTTTTCAGTGTCGATTTTCGTCAGTCGAATGCCAAATTGATAATTTTAATATGCTTTTTTCAGAATCAATGCATAAGACCAAGTATTTATGATTTCAAATTCGGTATTCAGCTTTATTATGATGAGTTGTATCGTGTCTCTCCTTTCCAGATTACAAATACCAAAACGCGGGTATAAACGGTTAATTTGGATATGCTATATATCGATATTTCAAGGAGTAGCCTCTCATCAGTAGCATTTAAACCAAAACATTGGAAGATCAAATTCCAAAACAGTTGAAAACGAAAAGTACTCAAAACCAAAACGTTCGAATAAGGAAGCCAAATCCAGCACCGAGGATATCGACCATGTGCATTACAAGGAAAGAAACCTGGTGTTTTCATCAATTTTGAATTTAACAATCGGAAATTTCAGCGACAATATATTAGAAATTTTATGGTAATTCGTGTCAGACAAGTCTGACTACCAGGCTTATGATTAGTCGCACATCTATTTCCTGTTTTCTGAGCCGACTTTGACTTTTCTAAGGGTCATAAATAGACAATTTTTCATAACAGATTTCTCGGCTTCTACTGAAGGGATTGTTTAAAAATTTGGTATACAGCTTTAGCATGGTCGTTGTATCGTGCATCCCCTTTTTCAGGTCAGTCGCGCATCTTCTTCCTGTTATCTGAGTGGCCGAGTTGGGGTATCTTTAGCACGACTAAGTGCAACCCCTTGTTGTTATTGTTTTCAGTGTCGATTTTCGTCAGTCGAATGCCAAATTGATAATTTTAATATGCTTTTTTCAGAATCAATGCATAAGACCAAGTATTTATGTTTACTTTATCAGGGCATGGTTTCGCATGTTTCCTAGAGAACAATTTCATTTCATCAACTTAAAAGACTATGAAAACAATAAGCATTCTGAACTGGATAAGGTGTTTAAATTCTTAAATCTGCGTAAGTATAAATGTGTTCAAATCATACATTTGTTTATTGGTCATTCAGAAACAGTACATTTGTTACCCCATCTGTCTTTATCATTTACAACTCGGCGCTACTGGAATTTTTCGGCGAACAACTACCTTTACAATATCTTTATAAGTACAAAAATAATTTGAAATAAACATTATGCGACAAAACTACATATAAACAATGTATAATTTAAGAACATTTTAGTCCAACATGGACTATTGCTCTTGCCAACAGATTTTTTTAACAAGAACAAATTCTAGGTCCCCGCCCGTTGAGTGGGAAAAAATCTAAGTCGGCTCTGAAAACGCATCCCACCACATGGGTTAACGTATTTAACGATTCCAAGAAACTTGATAAAGGAACAGTTCTTTTGTAATGGTAAGGTTTTTTGGTTAAAAAAACATAATTGATCGATGAGAATAAGTAAGTCTATATAGTTCACTCGAAGGCAGTAATTAAATGTATTCTATAGATTTCAAAACATTTAAATATAATCAGCATATCTGCATAATTGTTTCACAGTACTTGCATAAAACCATATGCATGTAAACATCAACTGATTTCTTTTTTGTAGGTGAATTGACGTCAGAGGAGTATACAAAGCTGAATATCGCTTTCAAGGGAAAGGATAACAAAGCAAAAACTGTTTTTAAAATGGAGAGCATCAATGGAACTGCAAATAAGCTTAAACAATTCTTTAAACCATTCAACGAACAATTCGTTAATCTTGTTGGGGAGTGAAAATTCAGCTCATTTCTCGATTAATAATGTTTTTACATGACATATTAAATTTGTTTAAACATTCAAACGTATTGCATATATCATCCACGTGATGTTTCCATTTTAAAGTAAAATAAATGTCTATTTAAAAAAAACAAGAGGCTCCTAGGAGCCTAGATCGCTAAACTGACTTTTGCGCCTAATTATAGGCTATAGGGCAAAAAAAATATTTGACATTGAAAAGATCATAAATTTATTTAGGGGTCATATGGCAACATGGTTAACTAAATAGACTAAAGTGAATGTAATATTTAGCAATTGAAAGCATTCTTTTTTTTCTTCTTTCAATTTGACTTTTTTTAGTGAATTACCCCTAAAATGAATGGTCCTCGAACTTTTACACAGCTTCATATTAGCGGGCATCGCAGATGCGAGCCCAACGGCATTGTGCATGTTTTGAGATGTGCCAAAAATATACTGACGAGAAAACTGGAACACGTCTACTTTTACAGAGCAAATAATTTAATAGGCATGGAGCAAGTAAACAATCAACCCATTGGGCTTATAAAAAATACATCATATTATGAAATCTGTTATGCAAAGATAAAAAAATAGAATATCAAAACCAGTGATAAAATCCTCATTCATCCGCTTGTTTATTTTTACACAAAGAGTTTTAATTAAACACCACTCGGTCTTTTCCGCTGAAAAAAACGATTTTCCGGAAATTACCGAGCTAGCTTTGGGCAACTGTTTCGTCCCATTGACTAGTCACAACTAATGCATGATAAAGAAATACATAAATTAACTGAATTAAATCTACTTACAACCTTGCACTGACAACGACTCATTCATAATAATAAATGAAAGGGTCTTACCTAAAAATGAAAGTAAAATCCCATCTTGCTGGGTTTCACTCACTTTCGTCAATCCTGTATGATACTTTTACTTTACCGTTTTTTTTTCGCCAGGTTTCTAAATGTACCTTCTATTACCAATGCTACAAATTAAACACTAATACTCAGAAAATCTCACAAAACCTGACAGAATCTGAATATTGTTTTGGTCTGCTGAAGAACCACGAAATACTCGGACAAGAAAATGACGTCACGGAATCCATAAAGCGATAATTTCGTCCCCGCTAAATGTCGTCCCAAAATGTTACAGGGATTTATTATTTGCACAAATAATCGAATGTTTAATAAGTAGCTATTGGTCCTAGATAATTACAAATTTTTCAAGTGCATATGATTTGGGTCTGACTTTGCTACTTTCTAATTCCTTTTTAAACGTTCCCTCTTAAGGATGTTCGCTGGTCAGTTTGGAAACAACAAGGTATCTAAATTTGAATACTTGATGAATAGATCATAGGTAACGGTACAAAATAAGCTTTAAAAATTCATAGGTTGCCAAACTCGTTTTCGAAATAATAAGCGTTCAAAATTTGGCGGGATAAGGCTTCCTCTGGCTTTTTCATATGTTAAGCATTAGGCTAGTTTTAGTGTAAAAACCTTTGAAAAAATAACAAGAAGTTTATAAAACTTTGTAAATTAGCTCTTCATGACCAAATAAACCTTAAAATGAAAGAAAACTAGGGGATTGCTGGGCATCAAATATATTCCTATTTAAATGGTAAAATCCAGAGGATTCCGAAAATCAGACAAAATCTGAAAAATTGACCAGCGATCATCCTTAACGCTAGACCATTGAGTTATGATCTATATCATAACTCCATGGTTAGACTAAGCCGGTCGAGCACATGGATATATATTTTTTTTTCGCTTAAAAGGCAGGGCCTTAATCATATTTTGTAGATCGTAGTGTGTTTAACAATTTGCCATTTCAACTTCTCAAATATCTTGTATAAGTAGTTTTTTAAATTAAACTTAAAATATAAAAAAAAGAAAGGCAATATATAACACCTAAATCGGTTGTTGGATCTTCTTCAATATTTCAGGGTATGTATATCTTAAGATGCTAATCACTTTTATTCTCCTTCAGAATTCAAATATCTGTCACTGTTTTTAGCTCATGTGAGCTATTCCCATCACTTGGCGTCCGTCGTAACTTTTCTTCAAACTTCTAAAACGGCTGCACAGGTTCAAACCAAATTTGGTCTGGTGGTACTTTAGGGTATCCCCCACAGAACTGATGTGGGGATTTTTGATTCGTCAAAAAGCAGCCCCAATGGCTAAAAATAGAACATAGGGGTAAATTGCAGTGTTTTGCAAATAACTCAAAAACGGCTACATATAACAAAATTCTGGTAAAAATGATCAGCACCTCAAGATCTACATACCCTGAAATTTTGAAGAAGATCCAGCAACCGATGTAGGAGTTATTGCCCTTTTTCTTTATTTTTTATTTTATTTTGAAATTATAAAGTTCAATAGCTGAATAACTATACAAGATATTAGAGAAAAAATAATTGCATCTTGTCAAGCACACCATGATCTACAACATTTGAAATAAGGTCAACATTGTAGGACCATTCCTTTTAGGAGTTATTCCCCTTAGAATGTCGAAATTGACCATTTTCACAGCATTTCCTCATTACATTCAAAACGTTTACTCCTCTGACACCTTAATTCCAATTGGAACCAAAATTAATAAAGTTCTTTATAAACATTAGGTGTATAAAACATGGCCATCATGCCTAAAAATAGATCATAGGGCTAAATTGCATGTTTTGCTAATAAGTCAAAACCGGTGACAGTGACAGATTTGACGGCGAACAAAAGTAATCAGCGCCTCAAGATCTACCTGCCCTAAAACTTTGGAGAAAATCCAACAACCCTTGGTTATTGACCTTTTTCTTGATTTTGTTTTAATTTTCGCTGATTTACAACAATATCTATAAGACTCTATGAGATACTAGTATATAAGAAATTTAAGTTGCATATTGCTAATTATATAAGCACATCATGATCTACAAAATATATAATAAGGTCAACATTGTAGTGCAGTTCATTTTAAGAAATATTCCACTTAGAAAATGTCAATGTCAAGTAGTATTTGCTTAATAAAGAAGCAAAGGTGTACCAAGGGGGTAATCAGTATCATAAAACCGTGAAGACAAAGGCAAAACCGGCAGACAAAAAATCATCACAAGAAAACAAACCACAAAACAACATAAAACACACACACATAACAACAAAACCGCATTCAGCAACGCGAACTCAAGTCGAAACGAGAGTGAACTCAGGTGCTCCGGAAGAGTAAGCAGTTCCTGCTTGCTATAGCACACCCGTCACGTTGCCAAAGATCGATTAAGTGTTGGTCAAATCCGGAAAGGATGACAATACAAAACTCTTTGTCAAACCAACATCTGTGCTCATCTGAGAGATAGAAATCCCGTATTTGCATACAAGCACATGATGTCGTCCGTAAAATTTCTTGAGTGATGACAACAACCTGGGAGCAACGTACCCCTGTGTTAACAATTTGCTTGTCAGCCGTGTAGCTCTATCAAGGAAGTCGTTGTACTCCCCACATGCTCTGGAATAACGAATCAATTGTGATACGTAAACTCCATATGCTGGAGCGGACGGAATGTTGCTACACAGAAAGGGAAAGTTAACTATTGGAAAGTTGAAGTCATCACGATTGTCATAGAGCTGTGTACAAAGCCTTCCTTGTGTCAATTTCGAGAAATAGATCCAAATATGAAGCAGACCTCCTAGAATCTGTGGTGTCCTTTACCTCAAGTTCCTTCGGATATATGAGATGTAAATAGTCACCAAATCGAGGATTGTTTAGTGAAAGGACATCATCAATATAACGAAATGTGAGATTGAAGGAAAAGGCAAGTTTGCGGTCCTTTTTGTCTAGAAGTGATTGTAAGAAGTCTGCTTCATATGAATGAAGAAACAAATCGGCAAGCAATGGTGCACAATTTGTGCCCATTGGGATACCTATTGTTTGCTGAAAAACACGTCCACCAAACTGTACAAATATGTTGTCGATTAGAAAGTTGAGCATTTCTATTATTTGATCTTCTGTAAATTTGTTTTTCTTGCTAGACTCTTGGATGACAAAGTAAGTCTTTTTATAACCGACTACCAAATACTTGTACCTGCGTTTTCCATTCTTTTTGATAAAGCTACGTTTAATCAGCTGTGCCAAACGAGATTTTAATTGTGAATGTGGAATTGAAGTATATAATGTAGAGAAATCAAACGTTTTAATGCTATTACATGATGAAAATGACTTAGAATGGAGATTTTCCATCAGTTCTTTAGAATTTTTGAGAATCCACATTTGATTGACGCCATTTCTAGAGTAACAACAATCGAAATACTTTTGAAGGCTTGATTTTATTGCCGTCAATATTGATGTTAACAAAACTGAAAGAGGCTTAGTTGTACATTTAATAGCCTATAGTTCAGGCACACAAGTCATGTAAGCGATTAAGGATCTTGTGTGCCTCTTGTAGAGTTATTAGCGAAAAACAACAAAAAATTCCCCTATGTTCTATTTTAAGTCACGTCTGCTGTTTCACAACCAAAAAAATACCCACATCAGTTCTGTTCACCTAAGGCTAATAAACAACCATATCAAGTTTGGTTTCAATTGGTGTCAGACGAGTTAACGTTTTCAATTATTAAACTGAGGAAAGGTTGTGAAAATGGTCAATTTCAATTCTAACCGGAAGTACTCCTAAAATTAATGGCCCTACAACGTTGGCCTTATTACATATTTTGTAGATCTTGATGTGCTTTACAATTTTCAATTTAATTGTTTTAAATGTCCTGTATAGTTTTTTTTTAAATATTGAACTTGATATGTGCAAAATTCATAAAAAATCACCGAAAGGGCAATAGCTCCTACATGGGTTGTTGGAGCTTCTTCAAAAATCAAAAGGAAGGTAGATCTTGAGGTGCTGATGACTTTTTTCCCATCAGAATTTATCACTATGTTCTATTTTTTAGCAACAGCAGTCGTGATTTACAACCAATCAAATATCCCCACATCAGTTCTATAAGTCTAATGCTAATAAACAACTATATCCAAGTGGTCTTAAGCTGGTTTTAAGTAATAGTTATTACATGAGGACGCGGTGTGTCAGTAAAAGATCACCCCAACGGCCGGAGGGGGTGATCTTACTGACACACCAAGTCCGCATGTAATAACTATTTTACATCCCAGCCTTCAATATATGTCATGTAAAATTTAAATACAAACATTAGAATACATTCTGTGCGTTTAGAATTAAATAGAAAATATTTTTATAATATATATTATAGAGTATCCTTATTGGGCCCCTTCAATATTCTTTATGTACATTTTTTAGCGTAGATTTTCCATCGGTTTCGTGGTCTAGAGGATATGAAGGTAGATTTGGAACAAAGAGATCCGATGTTCATACCCCGGTGGAATCAATGTTATTTTTCAATCTTCAAAAAAACTTTGTTGATTTTATAATATTTCTATGTTCAACTTAGTGAACATTTCTCAAAAACGTGCTTTGAAAAACAAAAGAAAAGGAACAATAGAGTTGAAAAAGTAGAACAGGGTATTCCGAGGGATGATCCGGCTCAGATCACCCCTGTTAGAACAAAGGAGCTGGGATGTAAAGAATGTGAAAATGCTGTGCAGATGGTCAATTGTGATGTTCTTAGTGGAATAACTCCAAGAGTTGTTTTAACAATGCCGGGTCGCTCACTACGAACCAATCAATGTCAAAATAAATTTTACATGTGCTACCTTTCAATGAACTGCGTTAACTACTAATCAACCAATTGTAGTTACCTTCTGAATAAATCAAGTTAGTGCTTGGACAATTTGTAAAAAGTAATGACAATAGCTTCGGGTCAGGTGACCTAAAAGAACAGAAAAAAAAATTATATGAATATGTTCACCTTACATGTCTTCTGTATTTCTCAATGTATACGAATCAGACATGATTCTTTGTCAGCTATCGGGTAACCGGTCAAACATGGAAATATCATCTTTGAACTACCTAGAGCTTTGCTGTCAACCGATGTACCTTCCTCGGGTCGATATTACATTCTTTAAATGTTAAGGCATTTTCCCACATTTCATGGAACTTTGAAGCGACAATCTGCTATTATGTAGAAGCAATAAAACATGATTTATCACACACAAGGTTATATGACCAATAGCCTAGTGTGTGGCATCTTGAGCAGAACATTTAAAACATATAACCTATCTATTTCGCAATTTTTAAAACTGAATGAAATACACACATATGAAAAATAGACTTTCTAAAACTTACCTTTACCGGCATGAAAGAAGCAAAGAGGCACCAATGGGGAATTCGAGCGTAAAAAGTCCGAAAGGGCAACGACAAAATCGGCAAACATGAACAAGAACAGCACGAGGAAACACAAAATCAACCGAACAGAAATAAACAACGCGAACTCGTCTTTAAATGTTCAGCTCAAGATGCCACACACAAGTCTATTGTTCAATTTGTCAGTTAACCTTTGGTAAATCCTGTTTTTTATTTATACAACTCTTAATAAAAGCAGATAGATTCGGCTATATATCCAAGAGATGAACATGAAAGGGATGATACAATGAACATGATTGATTGATTGATTGGTATCTGCTTTATGTCCCGTCGGCGATATTGCAGCCATCATCGGGACAAAAACATGTTATAACTTAATAAATCTTTAAAGTAAAACTAAGTCAAAAGACCGAGACTAAAACAAATTGTTATTGCTAATAAATAAATAAACGTAAACACTTAAAATAATTTAAGTAAAAGTTAAAACTAATATTATCAAACGACAATTGTAAATAGAACATACAAAATTATCAGGTGAAACAAATTAAATGTTTATAAATAGTAAAATATTTAAAAAACAACAAAACTATAATTTTGCATACAATCCAACTTCCTTAAGGAAGTGGATGATGGCATCGTTTGGAGTGCCGCTGAACAAATCGTGCATAGAAGCACAGGTGAAATACTTCACACGTATTGGAGCTACATCAACACAGTCAAGGAGAACATGCTTCACCGAATACGGAGAGTCACAAGGGATGCACACAGGTGCCTCCTTCTCTTGTGTCATCAAGTGGCCATGAGTGACTCTAGAATGTCCAATACGACATCTAGTGATGACCACTTGGTCTCGACGGCATCGGAATGAAGCATGATTCTCCCCAAGCTGTGGTTTTAACTCATGAAGTTTGTTGTGCTCAGCGGCAGCCCAAACCTCATCCCATAAACTTTGAACATATATACGGATTGCATTTCTGCAGTCCGAATAGGGGATAAAACATTTAGAAATTGGTTTGCGAAGGGCTTCCTTCGCAACCCTGTCCACGACTGAATTCCCATGAATACCAGTATGACTGGGTACCCATAGGAAAATCAATTCTGCGCCACCTCTCATCAATTGGTGAATCATGTAAACAATTTTACTAATTAATGGATGTTTTAGTTTGCAGTTCTCAATTGCCAAAAGACAAGCGAGAGAATCAGAACAGATAAAGAATTGTGCGTGCTCTGAAGCATCAATTAAACGAAGGGCTAAAATGATGGCTCTTACAATGAACATGAAATGATGATGAAGTGGGAAAAATGTGGACACAAGTCACATCGGGGAGATTTTGAGTGCCAATGTGAAAAGACGTAATGGATAGAGGCGGGAATTTTTTCCTCCTGCCTTTGGATCCTACGGGTCTTACTATTATCGGGTCCTACAACAGGGTTCTTTAACGTAAGAGGAATGTGGTATTTTTTTCCAAAAAGATGCACCACTCTGGTTTGCAGTCAGGTTTTCCGCATTATTGCTTGACAACCCCAGTATGCTGACCCAATCTACCACCTGGGGCACACATCTCAGTCGCTTTGTAGGCAAAGCGGCCTGGCCCGATGTCAGGTTTCTGAGCGCTCTTTAGTGGATTCCTACTGATAAGCTTAGCGCTGCTGTGGGCCTATTCGCTACCCGGAGAGAAGCGTTTATGCTATACTATCACTGATGAGTGGCAGTCAAAATCTCAAATTCGGAATGTTTGCCGTATAAATGTTTCCATTATTATAACATTTGTGAATTATTTTTTTATGCTGTTGTACCTTATTTTTCCATTTGTACTAAACAGCTTTTTATCAATATTTTATAAAATGCAACAATAGCCTTTTAAACTACATTAATTGCCTTCAAATTATCTTATAAATTTTTAAACATATCAAATTTCAATTTGATTCAAAATCGATATTCACACGCAGTGAAATTTTGCTTTTGTATATTTATCAAAATCATTTCAATATGTGGATCGTGTCTTTCTGGCACATATTCCATATTCTTTCGTTTTCAATATTATTTCAGAGTTTGACTTTAGTGCCGTATGAAGGTCGTAGAAAACTTCCCCGTGCTTCAGTTGTATGCTCTTATATATTTTTGAGTACTGGAATGTGTGTTGGAAAGACACAATTTACATATTTTCAAAATTTGACAACGTTTGGATCTTTCTTTAAAAATTGATAAATTTATCTGTAAATCCTCACCCATGTAAGCCGGGTCGCTAACTACGAACCAATCAATGTCAAAATAAATTTTACACGCGCTACCGTTGAATAAACTGTGCTAAGTACTAATCAACCATTTGTAGTTACCTTCTGAATAAATCAAGTTAGTGCTTGGACAATTTGTAAAAAGTATTATTACATGACTAGAAAATTGCATTAATTTGATTGGCCTAAACCACCCTAAAAAGTTTTGATGTAGAGTGAGAACAGCCTAAAAATGTCTAAATATAGTAAATAAACAGGATGGTAAGCGATGTTTCCCTTCTATTTCCTAAAAATAGATTCCAGACGCCTGAAAGTGACTAAAAATAGATCGCGTGATTTCCCCCGAACAAAGTCCAAAGAATCTGTGATGTGTACCAAACAATTTTCCAATGCCAGTGTTTCATGGCTGTTCAAATATCACTGTCAATTTCAACTTTAAAAATTAATATGTGATTAATGTCATAATCTTGTCAGAAGAATCTTTGGTAAAATTTGTTTATGTTGAAATTAAATTTTCAAAATTCAGTTTCTTTTTGAAACAAGATTACAGGTGATTTTCACAAATTTTCATGTATCACTGTATGTAAATGGTATGAGCATACAAGTTTTCATGTAATAAAACAATTATCGACTTTGGTATTGGTTGACATCAATTTTATCAACCCTCAAAAAATATATTAACCTCGCCTTCGGCTCAGTTAATATAATTTTTTTTCAGGTTGATATAAATAGATGTCAACCTATATCAAAGTCAATAATTGTATAATGTCAATAGCTTCCGGCCAGGTGACCTAAAAGAACAGAAAAAGAAAATTAAATGAATATTTTCACTTGACATGTCTTCTGTATTTCTCAATGTATATGAATCAGACATGTTGTTTTTTTTTTGTTTTTTTTTTTGGCTTCGGTTTTTGTTTTATCAAATCTAATATAATATCGGTTTTTCCAAGTTTTCTACTCCTAGCGTGTCTGATGAAGGTTAATCCAGAAAAGCGCTTCACACGCAGTGAAATTTTGCTTTTGTATATTTATCAAAATCATTTCAATTTGTGGATTGTGTCTTTAATATTCTTTCGTTTTTAATATTTTTCCAGAGTTTGGCTTTAGTGCCATGTGGAGGTCGTAGAACGATTCCCCGTGCTTCAGTTGTATGCTCTTATATATTTTCGAGTACTGGAATGTGTGTTGGAAAGACACAATTTACATATTTCCAAAATTTGACAACGTTTGGATCTTTCTTTAAAAATTGATAAATTTATCTTTTTGGTCATTGTTGAATTATTTTTTGGCTTCTGATTTTGTTTTATCAAATCTAATATTCTATTGGTTTTCCAAGTTTTCTACTCTTAGCGTGTCTGATGAAGGTTAATCCAGAAAAGCGCTTCACACGCAGTGAAATTTTGCTTTTGTATATTTATCAAAATCATTTCAATAATTATGTGGATCGTGTCTTTCTGGTACATATTCCACATTTTTTCGTTTTTAATATTGAATGGACAAAAATTAAATGCATTTTTTTTTAAAAACACGTACAGCATATACTAAGGTTAAAAATTAGATGTAATAAAATTTTATAAAAAGTTTTTAAAAATATGGAGAAACAAAGATAACTCGGTAAAAAAACTATGAACGAATTGACCCTCTATAATTGTAAAAAAGCAGTTTTTATACCCCGTCACACGAAGTGGCGACAAATTATGTTATACCCTCAATTTCTTTCGGTGTCTGTCCGTCCGTCCATCCGTCTCCCGAAGGTTTCCGACCAATAACTTGAAAACGCGCCAAGGGATTTGAATTATATTTTGCACTGCTATTTAGTACAATAAAATACAGGTCAAGTTTGATTTCCAGCATGATCCGAAAATAAGTTTTTGAGATAGGCCACTTTGAAAAATCAAATTTCGTGAATTTTTTAGTTTCCGACTAATAACTAAAAAACTAAAAAATGTAATAAAATTTTATAAGAAGTTTAAAAAAAAATATGGAGAAACAAAGATAACTTGGTAAAAAAACGATGAACGAATTGACCCTCTATAATGGTAAAAAAGCAATTTTATACCCCGCCACACGAAGTGGCGACGTATTATGATAAACCCTCAGTTTCTTTCGGAGTATGTCCGTCCGTCAGTCCGTCCCCCGAAGGTTTCCGACCAATAACTTAAAAACGCGTCAAGGGTTTTCAATGATATAAACGATAGTTTGCACAGTACAATAAAATACAGGTCAAGTTCAATTTTCAGCATGATCTGAAAAGAAATTTTTGAGATTGGCATCTTTGAAAAAACAAATTATTTGAAATATTGATATTATATCGTGGCAGGGTATCATCTATTGTCTGATTAGATGCCCTTTTTTTCCCTTGTTCGTTTTCTCCCGCGTGTATACCCTAAAATTTATTTTCATCCGTTCAGAAGATAGAACATAACAAGATCTGGAGTAGCTTCATATGGTGGCATAAGCGTTGATACTGGATTAGGTTACTTATTGCTTCACTTGAAGGCAGCACGAATTCGGCTTTACCAGGTGGATAGACAGAAACTAATGATTAAGTGGGATGGAGACACAAGGGTAATCATCTCGTGTGAGTCTCAATGTGTATATTAGACCAGCAGCTGAGTATTTCAGTCAAATTTATTAAAGAACGCTCAGAACCTAACGTCGGGTCAGGACGGTTTGCCCATCCAGCCACTCGGATGAATACCCGATGTGGTTGAATGAGACAACCCAAATATTTCGCTTACCAAACATGCCGAAGTCGTGAGATAATGCAAAATTAAAACCATACCGCAAACCATAGTGATGCATCGTGGGAGGTGTGTCACGCTCTTCTCACGCTAAAGAACACAGCCTGTTATAGGCTTAATTAAGTCTCCCAAACGAAGTTTGGAGACTTATTGTTTTTGTTGCGTTTCTTATTATTATTATTATGTCTCCCAAACGAAAGTTTGGAGACATATTGTTTTTACTCTGTTTCTTATTATTATTATTATTATTATTATTATTATTATTATTCTTTTTCTTCTTTCTCCCGCCATGAACGTGTCCGTACCCTTTCTTTAAAACGCCTCGAAGGATTTTAACGAAACATTGTAGGAAGGTAGATGGGTTACTAGAGTTGTTGAGGGACTTTTAAAAAATTTCAAAATGCTGCCGTTTCCGTGTAAATGGCGAAATTTCATAATATAGGACATTGCAATATCTCGGTTACCTAGGTGCGTAGGAGGCTGAAATTTTGTAGGTGAATAGAGCAAAAGGAGCTGTTCAATAATACGAAAAAAAAATTTTGAAGCGATATTTACGGTTTTTGAGTTATTTGCAAAAATGTGATTTTTCGGGCCCAAAAATGCGAAAATCGTCAAAATGCTTTGATATCGACAAAATTTTGTATTTAAGGGTTTTAAAAGATAGCGAATCATAATACGAGGTCGAAATTGGGTTCGTTTGGGAGCCATTTTTGTGTTGGGCATCCCCAACACAGTCAGCACTTGTTATTATGTCTCCCAAACGAAAGTTTGGAGACATATTGTTTTTACTCTGTTTCTTATTATTATTATTATGTCCCCGACCACGAAGTGTCGTCGGGGACATATTGTTTTTACTCCGTTTCTTATTTTTCTTATTATTATTATTATTATTATTATTCTTTTTTCTTTTTCTTCCGTCAACCTGATACACGAACTTGTCCGGACTTCTTCTCGGAAACGGGTGGACGGATCGATCTGAAACTCGGAGGGGTGATAGGTCCCAAGGTCATTCGCCTTAGTTGGGGTTTTCGATTTCAAAATGGCCGCCATTTCCAAGATGGCCGCCAAAAACCGAAAAACTATTACCTTCGTTTTCTCGGAAACCACGTGATGAAATTCAATGAAACTTGGTATACATGTTCAGAAACATGATTGGAAACTTTGTGGCGAAAAAAAAATTTCGCGAGTGGCGGCCATTTTGAAAAATGGCCGAAAAACGCCGAAAAGTGTAAACATTGTCCGATTTCAACATAACTTGGTATACAGGGTATATGGGTGATGGCGACTAAGGGCGCATTGTCAGAATTTCCGTATTGGTCGCCATTTTCAAGATGGCCGCCGAAAATTGCGAAAAATGTAAACATTGTCCGATTTCAACCAAACTTGGTATACAGGGTATATGGGTGATGGCGACTCACGGCGCATTGTTAGAATATCCATAATTGCCGCCTTTTTCAAGATGGCCGCCAAAAATCAAGACAAATATAAACATTGTCCTATTTTAACGAAACTTGGTATACAGGGTATATTGGTGATGGCGACTCACTGCACATTGTCGGAATTCTGTTGAAGAGGACAGACATTAAATGAGAACGGGAGGGGACATCCCACGTTTCGGGAAACGTAAATTTTAATTATTATTATTATTATTATTATTATTCTTTTTCTTCTTTCTCCCGCCATGAACGTGTCCGTACCCTTTCTTTAAAACACCTCGAGGGATTTTAACGAAACATTGTAGGAAGGTAGATGGGTTACTAGAGATGTTGAGGGACTTTTAAAAAATTTCAAAATGCTGCCGTTTCCGTGTAAATGGCGAAAGTTCATAATATAGGACATTGCAATATCTCGGTTACCTAGGTGCGTAGGAGGCTGAAATTTTGTAGGTGAATAGAGCAAAAGGAGCTGTTCAATAATACGAAAAAAAATTTTGAAGCGATATTTACGGTTTTCGAGTTATTTGCAAAAATGTGATTTTTCGGGCCCAAAAATGCGAAAATCGTCAAAATGCTTTGATATCGACAAAATTTTGTATTTAAGGGTTTTAAAAGATAGCGAATCATAATACGAGGTCGAAATTGGGTTCGTTTGGGAGACATTTTTGTGTTGGGCATCCCCAACACAGTCAGCACTTGTTATTATTATTCTTCTTCTTCTTTCTCGCGCCGCCAACTTTGTCCGGGGCCCTTTTGTACTATATACTTGACCGATTTATTTCAAATTTGGCACAGTGGTAGAACCATATGAGATGTGGCTGCTCCCTGAAATTCAAGTATGGGGACCCCCCAGGGGCTGTGCCACGCCCCCCCAAATTCCCCAAAAAATGATATTTTTTTAATATGTCGAAAATAGTTCAAATAACTACTTTATAACCATATATATTATTAATCCTTATGTTAAGACGAATCATTTGGTACCATAGGGGGGTCCCAGGGGGTCATGCCCCGCCCCCTCAAATTACAAAATCCTTAATATCTTTAAAATTATTGAGATCCCCACCCTATAACCATATATATTAATATTCCTTATGATAAGACGAATCATTTGGTACCATAGGGGGGTCCAAGGGGGTCATGCCCCGCCCCCTCAAATTACAAAATCCTTAATATCTTCAAAATCATGGAGATCCCCACCCTATAACCATATATATTAGTACTCCTTATGATTAGACGAATCATTTGGTACCATAGGGGGGTCCCATGGGGTCATGCCCCGCCCCCTCAAATGACAAAATCCTTAATATCTTGAAAATTATTAAGATCCCCACCCTATAACCATATATATTATTATTCCTTATGATAAGACGAATTATTTGGTAACATAGGGGGGTCCCAGGGGGGTCATGCCCCGCCCCCTGAAATTACAAAATCCTTAATATCTTGAAAATCATTGACATCCCCACCCTATAACCATATATATTATTACTTTATTATTATTATATTGTTTTTCAGCAAACAATAGGGATTCCAATGGGCACCAATTGTGCACCTTTGCTTGCTGATTTGTTTCTTCATTCATATGAAGCAGACTTCTTACAATCTCTTCTAGACAAAAAAGATCGTAGACTAGCTCTCTCTTTTAACCTCACGTTCCGTTATATTGATGATGTCCTTTCACTGAACAATTCTCGATTTGGTGACTTTCTCCATCTCATATATCCCCCGGAACTTGAGATAAAGGACACAACGGATTCTAGGAAGTCTGCTTCATATTTAGATCTACATCTCGAAATAGACTCTCAAGGAAAACTATCAACAAAGCTCTATGACAAACGTGATGACTTCAACTTCCCAATCGTCAACTTTCCCTTCGTGTGTAGCAACATTCCGTCCGCTCCAGCTTATGGAGTTTACGTATCACAATTGATTCGTTACTCCAGAGCTTGTGGGAGTTACATCGATTTCCTTGGCAGAGCGTCACGTTTGACACAGAAATTGCTAACACAGGGTTATGTTGCTCCTCGGTTGCTGTCTTCACTCAAGAAATTTTACGGTAGACACCATGTACTCATAGATAAATATGGGATTTCTATCTCTCAGATGAGTGCAGATGTCGGTTTGTCATAGGGTTTTGTTTTGTCTTCCTTTACCGGATTTGACACACTGAATTGGAAATTGGCAGCGCGGCGGGTGTGCTATAGCAGGCAGGAACCGCTTACTCTTCCGGAGCACCCGAGTTCACTCTTGTTACGACTTGAGTTCGCGTTGTTGATTTCTGTTCGGTTGTTTTTATGTTTTGTGTTTCCTTGTGCTGTTCTTGTTCATGTTTACCGGTTTTGTCGTTGCCTTTTTGGACTTTTGACACTAGAATGCCCCTTTGGTGCCTCTGCTTATTACTCCTTATGATTAGAGGAATCATTTGGTACCATAGGGGGGTCCCATGGGGTCATGCCCCGCCCCCCTCAAATTACAAAATCCTTAATATCTTTAAAGCCATTGAGATCCCCACCCTATAACCATATATTTTATTACTACTTATTTTAAGAGAAAGCATTCGTAACCATAGGGGAGTCTGAGATTGGAGAGTCATGGGAGTCAATTGGGAAACTTCGTTTGGGAGACTTAGTAACAGTTTCACTGTTACACTTATTACTTGTTATTCTATTTTTCTCCTTTTTTTCTCGTTTCTTTGTTTGGTTTCATTCACTTTATTTCATGTTCATGTTTATCTCACTAATATATAGCAGACATTGCGCTGGTTACAAGTCAAGCAATAAATATCCAAAAAAGTGGAAAAGTTGAGATTGGCAAAGTCGGGTTATATACATCTTCGCTAGCCAAGGGTTACGATCCGCTATCTCTCATCTTCACCCTTGGCAGATCTAGAAGGTTTTTGTAATCTCAACATTTTAATTATCTCCCTTGAAGCAATATCTATTCCAAGTTAAAAAAAAATATTTTCATCCAGATAGTTGCAAAAATAGGAAATAGTTTATTTCATTAACGACAAACATTTATCTAAAGATAAAATAAAGGTAATTTTGGTAAGATTTGATCAAAACTGCTAATATTTTTTGCAAAAATAATAATTATTTCTTACCTTTGTAAACCCACATGTTTGTTAACAGATTGTTTAAAAATGGAAGTATGATTGGGTGTCTTCCAGAATTCCGACCAGTACCTCCCCGTGGTGGAAGACGGGCCCTGCTCCAGCGATAACAAAGGATTCTCTGGAGCAGCTAACACTGGCGGTGGTGTGTCATGGGCTGGACGACCCATGGCACATAGCGAGTCTATACCTGTAGAGGTATAAGTCGACGCAGAGGGGCTTTCCCCTAGTCGCGACTATAAATACCCATCAGTCAGATGATTGGGTGCAGCCAACTTTCACTGTCTCCAATCAGATGAGAGATTCTTGTCGTATTATCAATAATTCGTCAACATGTCATGACTGAACTAGCAGATGAAAAACACTCTACCCTGACCGTAGATGTCTTTACCATCCTACATCTTCTAGAAGACCAATCCGCCAGCTGGGATCTATCAGCGAGGAACGGACGTTATAAGTTGGTAGTAAGATGGAACACTACGAAACGGGAACAGAGCATGACAGTTAGACAACAAACACCCAGGAAAAGGTCATCGAAGTCAAAGGCAGACCGGAACCACCGTCGTCTACAAGACTTCATCGCCAGGAAAAGACAACAGCAAGGTGAACCATCTGCTGTAGTCACCAGCGTTCCAAATAATGACCCCGAAGTGACAAGCCACGACAGCGATTTACAACCAGTTGCTAATCAACCAGATATACAGATAGAGAATGGAACCAAAACCGCTCACCTGTCTGGAGATGGCAACCTGGAAACCAAACCAGAAACACCGGCGGAGTCTGGAACAACACCGACCCAAACTACTGGTACTTTGGACACCATGGAAACAGCCGATGTCCAAAAAAACGATGACCGTGTCACGAAAAAGCTAGACGAACAATATCTACTGAGAGGGAAGAAAAGACACCGGAGAAAACTGAGATAAAAGAAAAGACAACGAAGAAGACTGAGAAGGAAGAAAAGACACCGGAGAAAACTGAGATGAAAGAAAAGATAACGAAGAAGACTGAGAGGAAAGAAAAGAAAACGCAAAAGGCTGAGAGGGAAGATCTAGAGAAATACAGAGTAAAAAAAGTTACACTAGATGTGCCACAGAACACCTTCATCTTTGAGCTAGTGAACAGAAAGAGCTATCTACTAGTTTTCGAAGACTCGTGTTCAGCATACAAAGAAGTAACAGCAGAGTCAGACCTGGAATTCTACAACCTCATCAAAAGAAGTCATGACTACTGGCACGATGTTAGACAACGAGGAAACTACGTATACAGCGACGAAAGAGCCCAGAAAGTCGAAGAAATAGCGAAGAAATACAGACTATTGATAGAACACTACTCGACGATTTGATTAAATGAATGTTGTTCAAATAAAGGGCGAGATAAGCCCCTGTCCCAAACTCCCATTTTCATTGTTATTTGTTAAATGTACTTGCCCCCATACCCGAAATACCTGAAGAAAAAAAAAATCAGATGAGAGAATGTATGACCTCAAAAATCCTTCTATACCTGCCAAGGATAGCGGATCGTAACCCTTGGCTATCGAAGATGGGTTATATAAGTACTGCATAGGTTCTTTTACCGAACACTACAGCAGTCTTAATCAACGTGGCATTTTCGCTACACGGTGTTCCACTACGGTTTGCATATTGTGCGGGTTCCGGATGGCAAGGAGGCCTGGAACAGGGCTAAGCTTGTGAGTTAAAGTCCACTAAAGAGCGCCCAGAAATCTGAAATCGGGTCAGGCCATTTTGATGAAAAAGCGACTGGAATATGTGCTCAGTGTGGATGAATAAGGCAATCCTGTCAAAATGAATGCCAGGGTCGTCAGGCTAAAATGCAGAAAACCTGAACGCAAACCATAGTTGTGCACCGTGTTGGGAAAATGTCACCTTCCTACACGTGGACGGGGGCCACCCGATTTGGCCACCTATGGTTCACACATTGGCCGCTCTTTGGGCAAAGCACTATCCCAACACCAAAGTCGGCTCTTACAGCAAGTTAGGCTCTGTTGGTTGCCTGTGTTTCACCCCGGGCCCCGCACAAGACTGTCAGTCTTTAGCTACAATAATGAAGCTCGTGTGACATATTTGATTGTGCCCATTTTGATCCACCAGGAGATGTCAAAGAAGCTATATACAATGTGTAATTGTAGCTGGTCTGTGTTATGTCGACAAAAACAAATTACAAAAATACAGGTATTAAACATGTTATATGAATTATTAAAAAAATGTTTTTAAGGTTTTTTTTAAGACAAACTACTTGGTTATATATGTTCTATTTGCACTTTACTTGATCTCTATAATAAAAATGTAATTTTTGAAAGGTAATATTGATTACATGATATTAATTGTGTACCTTTAAAACACGTGAATTTGCATTAAGACATCTCCACTTAATATAAAGACTAAAGCATTCAATATAAAGACTAAGCACTCAATATAAAGACAAAAGAACCCAATATAAAAACATAAACACTAAATATAAAGAGATAAGCACTCAATATAAAGACATAAACTGAATATAAACTTGTTTCTATTGCATATAATGTCAATATCACCGAATATAATAAAATAGCTCAACATAATACGTATCCACTTAATATAAAGACTAAAACACTCAATATAAAGACCTAAGCACTCAATATAAAGACAAAAGCACTCAATATAAAGACATAAGCACTTAATATAAAGACATATCCACTCAATATAAAGACATATCCACTCAATATAAAGGCATATGCACTTAATATATATAGAATATAGGACTTTTTTATGTTGAAATCGATTTTATCACTTGTTTTGGTGAACCCTTGGGTAAGATTTCTTTACATCTGCAACTCGGCAGAGCCTCGTTGCAGACTTGAAATCTTACCCTCGGGGTGTCGGAGATTTCCTTATCTTGCCCTAACACCGGTGTTAGATTCTTATATTCTCTTTATCGGTAATTAATTGTGACGTAACGTACTGACCCGATAATTTCGGTGATACATCCCTGTTCGTGAGACAGACTTTATCAGCCAGTACACATCAAAGGAAAAATGTACTAATTACCGATAAATACATACATTATCACCTGATAAAAAACATACGCACTCAATATAAACTTCTTTCTACCGAATATAATGTCGAAACTACCGAATATAGACAAAATTCGTATGTAAAGACAGCTACGGCGTTCCAAAGTTTGGTGTGCATTTTTTGTTTATCAGTTCTCCAAGGTTTGGGGCAGCGCACATCTTTTGGTGGATAATACTTAGTGTGAAGTGGCTCACAAATGCCTGCTAACGAGTTTTGATTTTGACCACTTCAGCTAATTCTGCTATATTCTGTCATTCTTTAAACTACAAACGTTTTCACGGGTCCTAAACTGATAGAATAATTTATACGGTTACTCCGTAACTTAGCCCTCTCGCTGTTGGAAACCGTACAAAACAACCGCTTCAGTCATGACAAGGTAGGGCATTTCTTTATTTTTTAATACTAGCAGCTCTAATAATTCAATTCAAAGAATGCCTATTCTAAGGAAAACAGTTATAAGATTTGTCCAGTGTAGGCACTTTTTCAAATTGTTTCTTGTAATTTTCGTGAAAAGCGGACAAACGTTGAGTTTTACGATAAAATTCTGAACTATGTGTCAAATTATTGAAAAAAAAACAAATAGATTTCAAGACTCAAAGTGTCAAATTTATGTATTTATAACACAAAAAGGAACAAATACTTACAATCAGGCTGTTTATTTATTTACATTGTTGAAAGTTCATTAATTATGACGGTATAATCAGAAATCTTTTGAGAAATTCTTAGTGTAAACAATATTTTATTAGTAAACTAGATAACATTATACATACGGATGACATTGATTGGGATTGGAAAACAAGTGACCAGCACTTTTACAAGTTCCTCTCCCAAAATTCCTGGAATAAGCTGCTAAGAATTGGGGAAAGTTATGTATCAAAATACATGTTGTTACGTTTTGGACAGATGTCTCGAAAGATGGGACTAAGCCAAGGTATCGTGATTCATTCCGCTGGCGTCGGCGTTGATAATAGTTAAAGTTTTTGAAGAATTAAGTCTGTATTATGCGATCAAGTAATGGTAGACCATTAATATTGATATGAAATTTCTGGTATGCAGTTACGTTAGCATAAGTACAGATGAAAAGCAATATATTTGTATGCTACTGCAGTCACGGTCTACTGGCCCTTGAAACTTTTTTTGCTGATTCGGTCAATGTGAACCTTTTTTCTTAAGTCTGTAAAACATGAAACACTTATTGGACACCATAAATATTTGGCACTAGTATGCATTTAGCATCATTGCATATCAATTTCAATAAAAACTGTCTGATCTTACTCCAACAGAATGTTAACCTATAAGAACCGTCCGAAGATGAATCAATTTACCATCACAACTAATGGAATACTAGTAAATAAATTACTCAAACAACTCATAATATGTATGTATATCTGATTATGGATACCAGAAAAGTACCAGCTTACTGGCGCAAAACTAACGTTTTATCAGCCTACATGAAAGGATCTTAAACCAAAGCAGAAAATTATACACCCAGCATAGCCAGCAGCATCACAAATCATGGCGAATCCAATAAACTGTTAACACAGAGACATGTCTCGCCTGTCACAACTGGACACAGTATAAAATGAAGTAAAAATCCTCCTTAAACTGATCTTAACTGATGCTTAAGCAGCTGCATACCAAATATAAATGGTGAACCATACCTGCTTTATCTAAAACGCTCATAACATAAGTAAAAAGTTAAAAAGTGTAAAATATCAAAGTCAGTAGACTGTGACTGCAGGATCATACAGATAAAATACTTTTGAAACTGATCTGTACTGATGCTATTGCAAGTGCATACCCAATATCAATGATGTACCATAACTGCTTCATGTTAAACAGACGTAAGAAAAAAGGTTAACCTCGGCCAAATCGGTGTAAAATTTCAAAGTCAGTAGACCATGACTGCAGAAGCATACAGATGAAATGCTTTTGAAATTGATCTGTACTAATGCTAATGCAAGTGCATACCCAATATCAATGGTGAACCTTAACTGCTTCATGTTAAACAGACTAAAGAAAAAAGGTTAACCTCGGCCAAATCAGTGTAAAATCTCAAAGTCAGTAGACCGTGACTGCAGGAGCATACAGGTGAAATCCTTTTAAAACTGATCTGTACTGATGCTGATGCAACTGCATACCAAATATCAATGGTGTAACATAACTGCTTCATGTTAAACAGACGTAAGAAAAAAGGTTAACCTCGGCCAAATCGGTGTAAAATTTCAAAGTCAGTAGACCATGACTGCAGAAGCATACAGATGAAATGCTTTTGAAATTGATCTGTACTAATGCTAATGCAAGTGCATACCCAATATCAATGGTGACCCATAACTGCTTCATGTTAAACAGACTTAAGAAAAAAGGTAATCCTCGGCCAAATCAGTGTAAAATTTCAAAGTCAGTAGACCGTGACTGCAGGAGCATACAGGTAAAATCCTTTTAAAACTGATCTGTACTGATGCTGATGCAACTGCATACCAAATATCAATGGTGTAACATAACTGCTTCATGTTAAACAGACTTAAGAAAAAAGGTTAACCTCGGCCAAATCAGTGTAAAATTTCAAAGTCAGTAGACCGTGACTGCAGGAGTATACAGGTGAAATCCTTTTAAAGCTGATCTGTACTGATGCTGATGCAACTGCATACCAAATATCAATGGTGTAACATAACTATTTCACACAAAACAGACTTAAGCAAAAACTTTAACCGATTGTGGACGCCGCCGCCGTCGCCGGAATCACCATACCTAAGTCTCGCCTTTTGCAGGCAAGACAAAAACCTATCTTACCTTCTCCATTACGGTTT
Source organism: Arcuatula senhousia (assembly GCA_963971305.1). NCBI lineage: Eukaryota > Metazoa > Mollusca > Bivalvia > Mytilida > Mytilidae > Arcuatula > Arcuatula senhousia. The sequence continues at coordinate 26,539,994 of OZ020307.1, forward strand.
TAGACATATAAGCCCCTGATTATAGACCTCATAAAGGCATTCGATAAAACTAACACTTGCTTTCTCATACATTTATCTTAGCATTATGACATTGTTAACAAAACCGTAAAAATGGCCCCAAAACTGACTATCAGAAAGTAAACAAACCGCAGTAATGCTAGTAGATGGAGTAGCATTCGATCAATGCAGTCAGTGTAGACACTGGTGTCCCCAAGGTTCAGCATTAGGACTAAGACTCTTCATCTACTATATAAACGACCTACCTCCACAATACGCTAATTCGCTGGTTATACGATTGCATTTATAAACCTGCCAATATCAAATGCTCAAGATGCGGAAGCAAAACAAGAGGACCTTAATCAACTAGACCGGTGGGATGACGACTGGTGAATGAAGTTACGCCCTGATAAATACACAGCCCGAATTATCATCAATATGAGAAACTTTAAATTATAGAGCCAAACAATCAACTTCATGGTCATATTTTAAAACTAGAAGAAGTAAAACTACTTTGGCAAGAGCACATAAACAACACCTGTAACAAATCTGACAAAACCATCAGCTTCATATGCAGAATTCTAATATCATTAATTGATATGGAAGAAATGGCACATATTTCACTCGACAGACTCCTAATTGAATCAGCCAGTACTGTTTTGACCTATATAAAAAGTGCAATAAAAATTAAATTGAGTCTGTAAACCAACAGTTACAAAGAAAGATCCGGTGTAGGCAATATCATACTCAGTATAAAGTGATAACCCCTACAAGAACGTCGAAGGGACTCGAAATTCCTCATAATGTATGAAATTGATCGAGGGCTTGTAGCCATACTTAAACTCAACAGGCTAACATGACACCTTAGAACATTAAGAACAAGGAACATTAGAGTATTTCAAATAGAAAACAGCAGAATCGATACCAGGAAATTTACATTCCTAGCACGAACTGTTATGGGAAAAAAATTACATTTCCTACCACCAGACATTGTAGAACTGGACAATTGAAAACTTCGAAGCTAAGATAGTGTCCATGTGAACAACATGTTTAATGTCCCAATTATGGCTGCAATATTGCTGACGGGACATTAAACAAACAACAATCAATCAATGAACCGTCAGACTAACCTGTAAATAGTTTTAAACAACTTAAAAATTTTAATATTAACAGTATTGCTGTCTCCAATTTATTATTTTGTTTAAACAAGAATAAGTCATCCACATGTTTAAAAAGACCCCTTAGCCTATAATTTAGCCTATAATTTATATAGACGAAACGCGCGTCAGGCGTAGCAAAATATATTGTCTGGAACTTTGTTGTCATTTGTATTTCGAACACACGTGAAGGTTAGCTCTGCTGGTGGAGTTTAAATTCCCCGAGGTTAGCCCGCTCCGGCACCAACACTTTTGAGTTGGAGAATACATCAAAGCTTTAAATTATCCGTATAAATTTCAAAATTGTCTAAACCCTAAGGTTCTTCCTACCCCAGACATAGGTTGAATATCTTAGTAATAATTTGGTTCCCCAGTTTGGTATTTTTGGTTATACTGTTCTATGCTCTTCATATTCATTCAGTGTTTGGCATTTTCAATATTTTTGGTAGAGCGCCTCTGATGAGTCTTGAATAGACGAAACGCGCGTCAGGCGTAGCAAAATATATTGTCTGGAACTTTGTTGTCATTTGTATTTCGAACACACGTGAAGGTTAGCTCTGCTGGTGGAGTTTAAATTCCCCGAGGTTAGCCCGCTCCGGCACCAACACTTTTGAGTTGGAGAATACATCAAAGCTTTAAATTATCCGTATAAATTTCAAAATTGTCTAAACCCTAAGGTTCTTCCTACCCCAGACATAGGTTGAATATCTTAGTAATAATTTGGTTCCCCAGTTTGGTATTTTTGGTTATACTGTTCTATGCTCTTCATATTCATTCAGTGTTTGGCATTTTCAATATTTTTGGTAGAGCGCCTCTGATGAGTCTTGAATAGACGAAACGCGCGTCAGGCGTAGCAAAATATATTGTCTGGAACTTTGTTGTCATTTGTATTTCGAACACACGTGAAGGTTAGCTCTGCTGGTGGAGTTTAAATTCCCCGAGGTTAGCCCGCTCCGGCACCAACACTTTTGAGTTGGAGAATACATCAAAGCTTTAAATTATCCGTATAAATTTCAAAATTGTCTAAACCCTAAGGTTCTTCCTACCCCAGACATAGGTTGAATATCTTAGTAATAATTTGGTTCCCCAGTTTGGTATTTTTGGTTATACTGTTCTATGCTCTTCATATTCATTCAGTGTTTGGCATTTTCAATATTTTTGGTAGAGCGCCTCTGATGAGTCTTGAATAGACGAAACGCGCGTCAGGCGTAGCAAAATATATTGTCTGGAACTTTGTTGTCATTTGTATTTCAATTTTTAGGATAAATAGGGCATGCACATCAGTCAACATTGCATAATCTTTAAAACGACGAAGGAGGCAATTAAAAGGCAGAAAAATAGGCAGATTTAACAACAACATATGATTCAGCAAAATCCGTTGAACGGATTCAAAGCAGATATGTCTAGAAAAGATGACATACTAAGTCCCTCCGTTGTGGTGCAGCGATAGACCATTTATTAATATGAATCATATAAATCTTACGGTGTTGGAATAGCACATGAATATCAGTTTTCCATATCATATGGGCTTAATATGGCGTTTCCCAAATTTTTTATGCTTATGTCGTTTTATTGTTCGATAGATATCATAATATCACAAAAATCATTGCACATATAGAATATACCTTAGGCAACTTCAAAATGGTTAATATCTATTAATTTACTTTTAGGTGTGCGTCTCGGAAACCTTTGCCCTTGTTTCACTGTTTAACTTATTGACCCAGATTTTTCCTTATTTATTAGTTACTTTTTAGAACGTATTACCTGCAGCTTCTATATATTTTTATTTTCATATGTAACAATTTTCATATGTAAAATGCACTTTTTAAGAGCCGAATCAATACGTTTTCCAAAAATTTAAAGCTGAACAAGCCATTTACCAACAAAAGAATTCGAGCCTTATAATCCCTGATTAGTCTTGAGTAATCTTCATGCATATCAAAACTTTGTGGTAAACAAGTATTTGATCTATAACATCCGTGATGATTAGGACCACTGATGGAGTTTTGATTCCTAGCAGTTAGCTAGCTCCGGCATCAGCAATTTTTTTTATGAAGAACACATCAAAGCTTAAAAATTAACATGTAAATTTCTGAACATTGAGTTTCTCTCTACTCCAGGCATAGGTTGATCTCCATTATAATTTGAATTCCAGTTCGGCATATTTTTAGTTCTATCAATTGTTGCATGCTATTCATATTCAGAAACGGTTTGATAGTTAAGAATATTTTTATAGAGCGCCTGAAATAAGTCTTGAGTAGACGATACTGGCGTCAGGCAAAACAAAATTAGTTGCCTGGAACTTTCCCCCGAAAGGCATGTGTTACTTGGTTATATATATTTTTGTAAAAAAATGTTTCATGGGTCTGTTCCGTGTAGCTGCCCAAAAAAGTGTGACAGATTTTTTTATGACGCATCAAGATGCATTACGACGGATAGTGCAGTTATAACTTAATGTCACTTCTGTACCACATTGTACACACAAAACACACAAACCAACATCGCATCTACAAAATTGAACACAGAGTAACATAAAAGAAGTCAGCTCCTTCTTGTCTCAACGCACAAACCATTGCGTCCGAATTCCAGCCATTATTTCGATTAGGCTTTAATTGTCCCTTTGGTTCTAGTTCCATGTGTAAATAAAAGATGACTTACATATATGAAAGTTTTGGTTTTGTTGAAATAAGAGAACATTTGATATAATTATTTTAAATCACCCTTAAAGATAAAAGTACCATTACTATTGAGATTATAGAGATTCTTTTACCACGATGGAGATTCCACCGGAACTGATGGAGATTCTTAAAACTAAATCAGTTTAATCTTGTAGCAGCATCAACACTTTCGATTTCTCCACACTTTATACTCCTATTCCACATGAACAACTGAAATCACGATTGGTACAACTGATTATTAGCATAAACGCAATTTCTTCAAATAATAGTTTGAGAGGCATACAACGCATAAGAACTGTCTATGCATGTAGAGTATGAAAAAGCCTGAACCGCTCTTGAAAAGACCTTTCAACGTTTCTTGAAAAATTCTGGACGGACATATTATTTTTTAATTTAAAAGATGTCAGATGTGACAAATTTGCATGAATTTCAAAGATGCCATAGTACAATATTGACGTCAATTAATATTGCCTAGCTATCTGTAGATGTGCGGGTTTTTTTTATCTTTTAAGGTACGAAATATGCAAAGAGGTAAAAATTCCTAAAATACCCCATATTTCAATTTAGTAATCATATTTTAATAAGAATAAGTGATGTTAAACTATGCCATACTACTAATGTACATTCACCTCGGTGCCATTAGTTTTTTTTTTTGCTTTCAGAAAAAAAAATATTTATAGCATTATCCTTTTCATTTTGATTTATAATTCTCTTGAAAAAAAAAGGGACAATTAAAATGCCTCTCGAATAAACACGTCTCTCCCCGGACACTGTACCTACCGTGATATGCTCGTAGACAAATATGGAATCATTTATAGATGTTGGTTTGTGGTAGAGATTTGTGCTGTCCATTACAGGATTTGACACATGAAATCGCCCTAAGCAACGGGACGCTGTTTTACAAAAGACAGGAACTAAATACCCTCCCTAAGCAAATTTGTCTCTGCCCTTTCGGACTTTTGACATTCGGATACCCCATTGGTACCTCTGCTTCTTCCACGTGTTATGACAAACTCAGTTCTCAATTCTTTTCTTCGTGCTGTTCTCGTATTAACAGGCGTTTGCCCTTTTTGACCTTTGAAATTCAAATACCCTACTGGCCATGGTAATTCTCTACATGTATTTCTATTGAGTATTATTTTCAAATTGGGTTTTAATTTTTAAACGTGCCTTTCTAAGCCAGGAATCTTTATTTAAGCTTATGTTTGTATTTCGTAGAATTTTCTTTTTTTTTTTTGGTCAAAAAGAGGGTCTTTCACTGCACTTTAGGATTGGGCTTGAATCATATGTATGTATCAAAAACATCGAGAAGCGACCACTGGTCACATTGAAGACTGCTGGTCGTTTTCAATTGTGTTTTTTTTACATTTTCGTTTATTGTAGGTTGTGTCGCGTACACTTATTCCACTTCTCATTATTTTCTATTGCATTAAAACTTAAATTGTCGATACTTTGTATAGATTACACGTTATCCTTGTAAAAATCAAAATCCCTTTAAAGGTATATGGGTCAACACTTTAAAAGTTTAACATACAACCCGATATGAGATATATTTAAAAATGATTGAATAATTTGATTTTCACCCATTTTATACAATTAAGTTCATTAATAATAATAATAAAACTAAATTCTACCTATGCCAACCTTACTGCTCCTTTTAGAGATTTCTAATTTGTCGTAATTTTGACATGTCATATACACGAACAAGTACTTTGTAGCTGCTCAAACAGTGTGTTAAATAAAATGCACCTTGTTTAAATATCAAATGTATTTTTAATATCTATAAGCAAATAAAATATATCAGGTTCTCTACTAGTTTACTTGTGCTGTTCCTGTATTAGGCCAAAACAATAAATTTTTGTTACCTGCTACCATGCATGCTATACAAAAAGGGTCGGTAGGGCGGAGAATCACTTTATTTAAAAAAAAAATATATCCCTTGAATCAATAGGTACGCAATCGAGACTTACAGTTGAAATAAAATGTTTAGGGTATGGTAAAAAAAAGTTGGGTAGCAAGAAACAAGACTATATTTTTAGGCCTATAAGATGCAACACTTGAATGTGCAGTATATTTTGTTTTTATAATTTTGTAAAACATATGTGACTAGAGTGATTATTGACTACAAAAAACAAAGACTACTTGTTTTTTAAAATGCCCGAATTTCTACTTTCTTAAAGCTTCTTGAAGACTAGATTTCTACAAAATTGAATACATAATTTGACTATCTGACAAATATGTTAGCTCCCAATATAGGAACATGATCTTATATAACAGATCCAAGCATTTAACAGATCACCACGATCTCCAAATCCATGGCTGGATATGACTTGATCTATTGATGTAGGTGAAACGTTATTTGCGGAAAATCCTGGATGGTGATATAGCGGTATATCCAAATCTTTTGCTAGAATTCCAATATAAGCGTCGTCTATATGAACAGATTGTACATAAGGTGCAGCAGTAAAAAGTTTCTTTATAACGTAAATGTTTGTGAATATACTTCCTCCCATAAGATATTCTGGCCAAAAGAAAGAGCCGTATTCCCGAAATGGGACATACCACTTTGAACTTTGAAATCTTCTTGGCCTACACCATTCACATTTATGTCCAAACATCCAAAACTTTGGTTCAAGTAATTGAACATGATTCACGAAACCAAGTAGATTTTGAATATTAACGAAATAGTCGTCATCAACTAGTAATATGTATTTCACATGTGAGCAATACCTTACAATCCACTTCCATATCATTTGTGTTTTGATTATATTGTTGTTGTATTCATCTTTAAAAACTGCTTGGACGATATCAGAATAAAAGAAATGCTCCTCATTCACAAATTCACCCGTATGTGGCTTCTCTCCAACAAAAAATACAGTTTTAATATTTCTAGCGTTGATCCGGCCCCATGTATTTCGTATAGACATTCGTTGTTCATAGTTTCCAACATAGGATTTGACAGCAAGGATAAGAGAGGAATCATCCGATTCGTTGAAAGTTTTACATGTGTCCTTTGCCGTCTTAACAAACTTAAGTCTTGAAGGAACTGAATTGACAACTTTTCTGCTTAGTTTTCCTTCTATTTCTAAAATATCAACATCAAACTTTATGTCTGTTTGCGAATAATAACTATTTAAGCTTATAAAAATGAATGTCTGTAAAAAAAGAAACGTTAACAATAGAATTATACATGGCGATAAACCACTTCGTAAGATGCATACATAGATTCTTACCGCTGTCATTTGCAAAATCGATCCTTCTCTTCAAAATGCATCCAAAAATAGTCGCAATCCTATAAGAATGACTTATTGAACGAGTTAGGATTCGATCTCAGCTGTTTATTCTTCAACTACAAATATTTCGTGCAAAATACAAGTTTGTAATAGATATAATGAATTTTATTTTATTCCATGGACACATTTTTTTTTAGCAATTATTTACTTTAGTTATCTATTGAAAAATTTAAATGTTTTATATAAAGATTGTTTGGACCTTCTTTAGGTTAACTAGTAATTAACTATAGGGGTTTTAGTTTAAATTAAAAAAATCGGTGCTACCATGAGTCGTTGGATTTTTTTTCTATTTTCTTTTGTCAATTATAATTGTATTTTTGAATGTTAAGGCAGTGATGTCAAAACTGTGCAAAAAATGAATATGGATTAAATGATACAATTACTTTTTATGATTCTTAAAACAAAAAAAATCTGATTTATCTTCTTGTATTTATAAATACAACAACGAAAATTTTGTAGGAGAATGAACCAGTTATGTACCCGTCAAAGCATTTCTATAAAGGGTATCATTGTAAAAAATACAAAGAACTAAAAATCCGTAACATTTAAACTAATATTTTATGACCTGCTTTGTGTTCGGTTTGGTATAGGTTACAAGTTATCCTTGTAAAAATCAAAATAATTTAAAGGTAGATGTAAAACACTGAGAAGTTTTATTTATCAAGAATCTTGAGCCCTCCCCCTCCCCCCACCCCGGGAACCCGAATTTCTAAACTTGTCTTAAATGTATCTAATCGAATGAAAAATACAACAAAGTTCCAGACAATAAATTTGTTATCATCTGACACACATCTCATGAAGACCAAAAAGTTTCAAAGTCCCATTTCGAGAGTATGGTCATTTTCTTTGGCAGGAAAATCTTATTGGATGTAGAATATTTACAAATTTAAAGAAACTTAATACATAAATTGTTGCACCTGATGCTTAATATGTTCATTTAAATGATGATGTTGGGTTTTAGTAAATGATTTGTATATACATCTTTATGACTATCCAGGGTTTTCCGTAAACAATGTCCCCCCAACAACTACTGATCAAGTTATATCTAGCCACGGCTTTGGGGAAAGTAGTGATGCTAGGTTGGGGGGTCTAGGTTCTGTTAAATAAGATCACGTTCCTTCGTAAGAAACTACGATCTTATCAAATTTGATATACCTATAAAAAGTAGCCCGTCGACCCGTCTGTACACACAAAATCACTGAATCAATTCCAAAAGCAACGTCATTTTTTTACTGCACTAATTCTGTATTCCATTATATTGAAATCTTTTTCAACACGAGAAAGCAATCGATTAACATGGAGTGGTCATTGACGGTTTTGTAGTCAATAATAACTCGAGTCACATGTTTGGACAAAATAAAAAAAAATTAAGCAGTATACTGCACATTCAAGTGTTGCCTCTTTAAATATACACTCAACTACTAGCAAACTTAATCCTGATAAAATTTGTTTGCCTACCGATTTTATTTTATTTTTTACATTTGATAATTAAACAAAGTGCATTCTTTTTGACAAACTGTATGTACAACTATAGTGCAACTGATTATTCATATGAATCACCCTCTTCCCTTATAGCCTATTGTAATTATCAATCGGGCTTTGATTAGAATATCAATTGTACTGGTGGGTCAATATCAAATTACTAGCTCTCTCTTTTAACCTCAAGTTCCGTTATATTGATGATGTCCTTTCACTGAACAATTTTCGATTTGGTGACGTTCTCCATCGCATATATCCTCAGGAACTTGAGATAAAGGACAAAACGGTTCCTAGAAAATCTGCTTCATATTTAGATCTACATCGCGTGACTCTCAAGTGAGACTTCTTTAAAACAAGAGGCTCCCAGGAGCCTGAATCGCTCACCTGGTCTTGATGTCAACCCTATGTAGAGCTGAATAAGCTGAACATTTAAGCAAGCAACAGCTTATCTTTTTCAGCAATAGTTTTCATTCTGTAAGCCAAAAACGTGCAAAAAGTTATTTTAAGGGCCGTCTGAACACTTTGACTCTATAGAGACTTTTATCAAGAGCTTAATGAACTGCAGACTTTAGCAAGCAACCACTTCTCTTTATTGGCTATAGTTTTCATTATATAAGCCAAAAACATGAAAACATGTTTATTTAGGGGCTGTAATCCCTATTAGGGGTCATCTGACAACTTCAACCCTATGATGACTTTTGTAGAGCTAAATGCGCTGAACATTTAAGCAAGCAACAGCTTTTCTCTATCGGCAATAGTTTTCGATCTTTAGCCCCAAAACACTATTTTTTGCCTTTAAGGGACCGTAACCCCTATAAGGGATCATCTGACAACTTTGACCCTATGAAGACTTTTGTAGAGCTAAATGAGCTGAACATTTAAGCAAGCAACAACTTTTCTTTATCTGCAATAGTTTTCATTTTATAGGCAAAAAACACTATTTTTCACCTTTAAGGGGCTGTAACCCCTATAAGGGGCCATCTTACAACTTTGACCCTATGAAGACTTTTGTAGATCTAAATGAGCTGAACATTTAAGCAAGCAACAGCTTTTCTCTATCAGCAATAGTTTTCATTCTGTAGGCCAAAAACACTATTTTTCGCCTATTGGGGGCTGTAACCCCTATAAGGGGTCATCTGACAACTTCGACCCTATGAAGACTTTTGTAGAGGTTAATGAGCTGAACATTTAAGCAAGCAACAGCTTTTCTTTATCCGCAATAGTTTTCATTCTATAGGCAAAAAAACATGAAAAAAGGCTATTTTTTACCTTTAAAGGGCCATAACCCCTATAAGGGTTCATCTGACAACTTCGACACAATGGAGACTTTTGTAGAGCTTTTGATTCAGAAGAGCCTAAGATCCTTCGGATTTTTTCTATCTGTTATAGTTGCTGAGTTATAAGCCATTTTAAGTGGTTTTACCCTATGATCTATTTTTAGTAACGGCAGCCATGTTTTTTATCAAATCATTTCAAAATGAGGATCGTTTGTTGCCAACATGTCATTAACCATTCATGCAAAGTTTCAGTTAAATTGGTTCAGTGGTTTCAGAGGAGAAGATTTTTGAAATTGAAATTGTTAACGGACGACAGACGACGGACGACGACGGACGCATAGTGATGGCATAAGCTCACATGGCCTTTGGCCAGGTGAGCTAAAAAACTCTATCACAAACGTGATGACTTTAACTTTCCAATCGTCAACTTTCCCGTCTTTTGTTCCTTTGTTTTCCACCCCAACCCCATATTTCATTTATCATCACCATTTCATGTTCATTTTATCATCCTTTTTCATGATCATCGCCTTATTATAACCTTTAGCGTTGCAAGGGCCAATTAGCTCACTCATAAACTCACTCACTCACTCAAAATGTTCTGTATTGAGTATTTTTTTCTTTAAAATTTTAAATTTATTCAAACCATGTAAACTGTAAGACAAGATTGTTAAAATCGCAGTTATGTTTTGGCCTCCTTCAATCTAATTCTGTACTTTTAGCGACATCATTTGCGGGAACATGCTTATATAAACAAGTTACTACATCTGATAGTAATACAAATGACAACAAAGTTCCAGACAATAAATTTTGTTACGCCTAACGCGCGTTTTGTCTATTTAAGACTCATCAGAGGCGCTCTACCAAAAATATTGAAAATGCCAAACACTCGATATGATTATGAAGAGAGTAGAACAGTAAACCCCAAATACCAAACTGGGGAACCGAATTATTACTAAGATGATCAACCAATGTCTTTATAAGATCCTTTATAAATTTTGATGACACATTACAGTAACACACTTTTGTATTACAACAATAATTGTTAATTATAAGTTTACCCAAGGAAGTCCAAACAGATATTTGTATAAAGCATTTAAATTTATGAATAGTAAAGGCCGAATAATAGAAAAAAAATATCTCCACTATGAACGGAGATTATTAACTTGAGTTTGGCACGAAATGTTTGTAGTTTAAATAATTAGCTGATGGGATAAAATTACTAAATGTGAATTGTCCTATCAAATATAATATGAATGTTTTACATGAAATGATTTTTGAAATAAACCCCACCTGATTGTACATGTTCTCTTAGCACAACACACTATTCCCGTGCAGGGCCTGGGAGGGGAATATGCCCGCAGCAGCGCTAAGCTTTTCGTTATGGTCCACTAAAGAGAGCTCATAAACCTGATCGGGTCAGGCCGTTTAGCGACTTGGATGTGTGTTCCATGTGGTTGAATGGGACAGCCCTGTCATAATAATGAATGCCGGGGTCTTCAGGCTATAATGCGAAAACCCTTACCGCAAACCATAGTGGACCAACTTGTGTGGAGATGCAAAGATCCCTTTGTGGACTGCCAAGTAGTTCACCACATAGGATAAATTTTGGCCCCTACCCACGCTCCCTTATTCCTTGGGCTCTTCAAAATTTGCTCTCTCCTCATCCCCATATTTCTCATCATCCTTTCATAGAAGCAAAGGTGTACCAAAGGGGTAATCAGTATCATAAAACCGTTAAGACAAAGACAAAACCGGCAGACAAAAATCATCACAACAAAACAAACCACATAACAACATAAAACACAAACACACATAACAACAAAACCGCATTCAGCAACGCGAACTCAAGTCGAAACGAGAGTGAACTCAGTTGCTCCGGAAGAGTAAGCAGTTCTTGCTTGCTATAGCACACCCGTCACGTTGCCAAAGATCGATTAAGTGTTGGTCAAATCCGGAAAGGTTGACATTACAAAACTCCATGTCAAACCAACATCTGTGCTCATCTGAGAGATAGAAATCCCATATTTGTATACAAGCACATGATGTCGTCCGTAAAATTTCTTGAGTGATGACAACAACCTGGGAGCAACGTACCCCTGTGTTAGCAATTTGCTTGTCAGCCGTGTGGCTCTATCAAGGAAGTCGTTGTACTCCCCACATGCTCTGGAATAGCGAATCAATTGTGATACGTAAACTCCATATGCTGGAGCGGACGGAATGTTGCTACACAGAAAGGGAAAGTTAACTATTGGAAAGTTGAAGTCATCACGTTTGTCATAGAGCTTTGTACAAAGCCTTCCTTGTGTGTCAATTTCGAGAAATAGATCCAGATATGAAGCGGACCTCCTAGAATCTGTAGTGTCCTTAATCTCAAGTTCCTTCGGATATATGAGATGTAAATAGTCACCAAATCGAGGATTGTTTAGTGAAAGGACATCATCAATATAACGAAATGTGAGATTGAAGGATAAAGCAAGTTTGCGGTCCTTTTTGTCTACAAGTGATTGTAAGAAGTCCGCCTCATATGAATGAAGAAACAAATCGGCAAGCAATGGTGCCCATTGGGATACCTATTGTTTGCTGAAAAACACGTCCACCAAACTGTACAAATATGTTGTCGATTAGAAAGTTTAGCATTTCTATTATTTGATCACCTGTAAATTTGTTTTTCTTGCTAGACTCTTGGATGACAAAGTAAGTCTTTTTATAACCGACTACCAAATACTTGTACCTGCGTTTTCCATTCTTTTTGATAAAGCTACGTTTAATCAGCTGTGCCTAACAAGATTTTAATTGTGAATTACGATATTTTGGTCCTTTGGCCATAAGTAACCTCTCTTTGTAGATATTTCTTTATTTCGTCCGGAACAAAACGTTGTTCCGATATTGATTTGTATTTAGTGGTTGTTGAAAAAGTTAGAAAAGAAATGGAAGTTCAAAAAAAAAAATGGTGGAGAACTCAAACCGATGAACGACAGAATCATTCCGACATCGTCGATCCGCTGCTTCAACCGCTAAGGACGCCCATTCTTTTGTCCGACTACAACAAGAGGTACGTGTTAAACCGGAAACATTAATTGAATTTAGATGTGAAAATGGATTAGATTCAGATAATCATCTTCGGTATTTAAAAGACAATTTAGCATCTGAGATTAATAAATATGGTAACATTTGTTTGTTTATTTGAATTGGCACGTTCGATCTCTGAAAAAAAATGGCAAAGTCTAGAAACAATTCATCAGTTACAAATCTATGTCACAACCTCAAAGAGATATACCACTTTTTTGCAGAGACAATTTTGACTCGCATCAGATAAAATTGATATTTTTGCATTTACCAGTGTACTCTATTTTTGAATGGAACAGCTCAAAAGACTATGGTCGGGGCGTACATAAATTTCGACATAACGATCGTAAACTGCAGCAACAAATCGCGGATGTAAATAAGTTTGTTGACAATACCAACAGACTGTTGCATGTTCACTCTCCTAAGTTTTCCGAGGACTTGTGCCGTAGCAGACGGAGAGGCACTCGAAGTCATTCATTTACAATCTACATTTACAGATTTTGTTGTTACACTGATGGCATTCACCCGAATGCACTATTGTTAAAATTTTGGCTTATAAAGCTTACTCGCCTTGTACATGTACATGATTGTTGTTATTAAAGTGAGTAAATTGTATTTTGTATCACTTTATATTGATTGGGATTTTCACAGTTTCTTGTTTAACATATGTGTTTTAATTTGGAAAAATCCGGTTTTTCCCACGAATCCTAACCTATTATTTTGGAATGTCCTGTCTTTCTACATGAGTTTCCTCATCAGTTCCGCTGGCGATTGTGACAATTTGGACTAAGATCACATTGAATTCTAGATGACGATTTTATTAATGACAATTTATTTTCCGAACCCGACAAAGTGATTACAGGCCTGCACACGGATTCATTTGATAACCCTCCAACTTTGTCTTATCACGGCCCCCTTCAAAATAAACCAAAGAGAGATTTGCAACCCCTTTCGTTTTCTTGAAATCATAAATGCAAATTTTCAACGATGGATTAATTTAGTAATTGTACAAAATTTTCTGGACATACACACGACAACAGAAAGAAATTTTTAAGGGAATTCGAGTCGTATGAAACTTTACACAATTTTGACCATGACGAGCCTAAGAACCTAAGAAAATCGCTGCATTACATTTGCAACTTCAGGGACCAGCGATAACATGGTTTAACAATTTAGAGCCTCAGATAACATTGGATGAGTAACGTAGATCTTTTTCGGAAAAATATATTGAATTCGGCTGGCAGCATCCATCAGTTGTAATTGAAGCAGAACTTTTTCAAAATTTACGCCTACTGCCACCCCAATATATTGAGGATTATTTCGGGCTAGTCGTTGAAAAGGGAAGTCTACTGACTCCGTAAACCGGAAAATGAGATCATGTCCAAATTTATCCAAGGTCTTCCCTAGCAACTAGCATTCTACGTCAGGGCTAGTAATCCAACAGATGCCAATGAAGCGTTTTAATTCGAAAAAGCCGGCGAAGCCTACAAGCACAGGCATCAGGACAAACCACTAGCTGCTACGAAAATGGTTCAATCGTCGACCGGAAGTAGCACCGAGCTACAAGATCTAAAAGAAGAGGTTGCCAATCTTACCAAAGAAGTGTCCAGATTTAACATTGGAAAATCGGAAGGAAATACAGTACAGATACAGGACAATCCACGAAAATCCCGAGCTCCATATCGTTCCTTTGACAATGATAAATGTTATGCGTGTGGACAACTTGGTCATACCAAGCGCTTTTGTAAAAGCCAGGGAGACGTATTTATTTGTCAGTTATGCGACAAGTCAGGACATATCGGGAGTAATTGTAATTTGCTCCTACAAAACCAACAAGAGGCTCACAGGAGCCTGAATCGCTCACCTTGTATTCAATGATACTTATAAGCTGGATATTTTTTACAAAGGACTACGATCAATTTTAACGTTGAAAGAGAAACAACTCCTATCAAGAAAAGTCTTACAACTTTGATTCCATTACATAATTAAATAACTCCTACAACCTTTGTCAAATCTTCTTCAAAAGTTCAGGACAGTTAGATCTTGATATGCTGATCACTATTAATTCAAACAGAATTTTAATATATGTTACCATTTTTTAGCAATTTGCAAAAACTGCAATTTACCCTGATGTTCCATTTTTATCCATGGTGGCTATATTTTTTGTCCAATCAAAATTTCGAACAACTGTTTTGTAGAGAACATACTACAAAACAACCCTCTCTAGTTTCATTACATTTGGCCCAGCGGTTTCAGAGAAGAAGATTTTTGAAAAGTTGAACAAAAAGCTGTGAAAAATGTCAATTTTTACGATCTAAGGGGTATAACTCCTAAAGGAACGGTCCTACAACTTTGACTCTGCTACAGATCTTGATGTGCTCAACCATATACATTTTAAATTTTTCAAATATCCTGTGTAGTTTTCAAGATATTGGTCTGCCAAAATTGTGATATCTGTTACGGTTTTTGAGCAATTTGCAAAAAAAAACCCTGCAATTTACCCTTATGTTCTATTTTTAGCCATGGTGGCCATGTTTTTTGTCGAATCAAAATTTCGAACGAAAGTTATGTAGAGGACATACTCCAGAACAACCCTACCAAGTTTCACTAAATTTGGCTCAGCGATTTCAGAGAAGATTTTTGAAAAGTTGGACGACGGACGCCAAGTGATGGCAAAAGCTGACATTGCCTTTGGGAAGGTGAGCTAAAAACGAGAACCTGACCCTGTTTGTCAGATATGTGGAACCAAATGTCATATTGCAAAAGCATGTTAACGAATCCATGGAAACATAGTCAACCCGCGGCATGACAGGCACAACCCCACGGGCAATATATGAGTGCCAACTCAGTAAGCGTTGAAAGTGATGGTGACACTGAAAACTGTAATTTTAAAAATGAAATTGACAGTGGCGAAGATAATCCTGATTTTGATCATGCTGAATCAGGATCGTTATTTTTATTCTTACCGGTCCGTTTTCATACTGTTCGTGTGGTCGCTCTTTTAGATTCCGGCGCAGATATTAATCTTAGGTCAAGTGAACTTTTTTATTCTATTCCGAAAGAAGGCAAAATCTGAACTTAACCAGTATGACCGCCATTCATTGAATTTAGCTGATAATCAAAAGATTGACATTTTAGATTCCACGACAGTCGAAAATACTACATGACAAAACAAAAACAAGGTACTTGTAAACGTCCTGGAAAATACGTCAACACCGCTAATTTTAGGAACACGATATTTGGTTGCAAATAAGCTGTTTGTAAATTTTGCTTGTCTTACTATTCATGCAGCAGAGGCAAATGTTAAGTGCACAGAAAAAGTGACCATTCCGCCAAACACGGAAATTATTATTACAGGACAACTGCCGGACAATATTATTCATGGTTTTAGTGGAACTTGTCGTAGTTCCAAGTATATTTTATAGCAAGGTCTATTAGTGTCGAAATCATTGGTAACTGTTTCAAGTTCAAACAAAGTTCCGGTTAAGATTTTAAATCCAGGAAATTTTCCGGTCGTTATTAGGAAGGGAAAGTGTTTGGCCAATTTTAGCAGAATAGCACCTGACGAGCGCATTTTTAGACTTAACGATCAGTCGCACTTAGTTAATTTTGTATCTAAACTGTCCGAAGAATCTGATGAGCAATCCGAGTGCAATGTTGAAGACACTTAAGTAGTTGAAGATTCAACGCGTCTTTGGATTACGATCAGAAAAGCAAATTAGAACAGTTTTTAATTAAAAGCAAGAAAATCTTTGTTACGAAAGAAAATCCTGAATTGGGTCACAGATGTAGTGAAACATCATATTGTGCTAAAGCACGACTTTCAAGTGAAACATCAAAGACCGTATCTATTACCGCCGAAAAAGCGTGAAGTGTTGAGACATCGTTTAGATGAAATCTTTCGCCAAGGCATTATTAAACCGCTTGAACCAGGAGAGGTCGCGTCGATATCAAGCCCTATTGTATAAATACAAAAACGCACGCGCAAATCGACCTCGATTTTGACTGATCGTGAAAAGAGTTTATCTGAATACCGTTTTTGTGTGGACTTAAGATTTTTAAATTCGCAAACAAAACAGTTTAGCTACTCGATTCCGGATTTACAAGAATTGACTGAGTCTTTCAGGCAAAGAACGCAGAATTACATAACGTCTATTGACATGTCTTCGGGATTCCATCAGATGGA
This sequence comes from Arcuatula senhousia, assembly GCA_963971305.1. Classification (NCBI taxonomy): domain Eukaryota; kingdom Metazoa; phylum Mollusca; class Bivalvia; order Mytilida; family Mytilidae; genus Arcuatula; species Arcuatula senhousia. Next base: position 26,557,127 of record OZ020307.1, read on the forward strand.
TATTGATGCTGACAGTAAAAAAAATACTGCGTTCAATACATGTTTCGGTTCTTTCAAGTTTTTACGCCTACCGATGGAATTGTCGTCATCTCCGTCATTTTTTCAGTTTTTAATTGACAAAGTCCTAAGAGGACTAACTTTCAAGTCATGCTAATGTTATTTGGACGATATACTGATATTTTCAGAAACATTCGACGAGCATTTAGCCGACCTTCAAGACGTGTTTGACCAATTGAAATCCGCATGGCTTAAATTGAATCCACTCAAATGTTTTTTTTGCTGAACAACCATGCGTTTATCTTGAGCATCACATTTCGCGAAATGGAATTAAACCACCACCTGACCAAGTTCAGCATATTCAAGACTACCCTTTTCCGACAACTGTTCAACAATTGCGCCCTGTTTAAGGCTTGTTTAACTGGTTCCGGAAGTTTATTCCCAACTTTAGCGCGGAAGCGGAGCCGTTGAATGGGTTACTTAAGAAAGATGCAAAGTTTATTTGGTCTGAGGAACAAGACAGTGAATTTTTGTTACTCAAGAAACTTTTGCTAAATTCCGAAGTCCTTGTGTTTCCTCGCTTCGATATTCCGTTTTCATTAGCAGTTGATACGAGTTCAAAAGGATTGGGATATATGCTTTATCAGAAACACGAAGCCGAAAGCGGAAAGTCTGAAAACATCAGAGTCGTGCGATTTGGTTCAAAATCGCTCAATAAATGGCAGCGTACAAACGGTCCGAAGAAATAAGAACTGCTTGGTTTAGTAACTAGCACCATAGATTGCTCTTTATATTTTCGCGGTACGAAGTTAATTGTTGAATGCAATCAACAAGCGTTACGTCCACTCTTCCAGAAGCAATTCAAAGGCGCCATATATGAGCGATGGCTTGCCATCTTACAGCGATACAATTTCGAGATTCAATATAATCCGGCTTCTCAAATGCAAGTTGCAGACGCATTGTTGCGATGCAAAGAGGATGACATTAACGATGGAAATTCTAGTCCGGACGAGATCGATCCATATTTTACTTACATGTCGGTAACATTGCATTTCAAGACGGGACGCCATTAAGTTCAATTTTCCATATAAAAGCTGCGACCGTTTCAACCGTTGCTAACGGACTAGATAGATGAAGTCGTAAGTACAGAAGTTCCATAAATGGACCAACACCGAGCGAAGCGATTGTTCAAAGAGGCGTGAACGGAACAAACTGTTGTTCCCCTAATCATGAGACGACTGTATCGGGAGTGATAAGTGATAACAATGGAACTGAGCAGTTCCACGGAATCCAGTCTTGACCAAAGGAATTACATGTATATTGAGGTTGATATATAACAAAAAACTAGCGAGTCGCAAGGAACTAAATGTAGTTGCACAATTATGGATAAAATTCGCCGATTTGATACTTTAATGGTTGAGTTTCGGGAGTCCAGATGCTGACAGCATCTCCATCAGAACAAAATTATTAGAGCCATGGTTAACTCCATCCAAATACGGAACTATTTGCAGTTTCAATGTAAATGCTGGGGGTAAAAGTGTACAATTAGAAAATACAGAAATGGTTGTAAACAATTCCGTTGCTAATGTCAATGCGGTAAGTGAACAACATATATACCGACAATGACAACCCGAGTACAACTGGAAGCGAGCAAACCTCTGACGATGACTTAAATGCGGAAAGTATTGAACTTTTCAAGAAATCCGATTTTAGTCCCAAAAATGTCCAACTGTTGCAAAAGAAAGACAATAAGCTAAAATCTTAAATAGACTATTTTGAAAGTGGCAAGCTTATAGAATTACAGAAGCACGGAAAATTCTGGGTCGAGCAGCTGACTATGCAATGTGTAATTCACTTTCATTTCAGATTCGAAATGCAATTAGTATTGCCATATTGGTAAAACCCGTGCTTGAAATATTTCATGACTCGCCCATGCATGGGAGGTCACGGTGGCATACAAACAACGATAGACTTAGTCAGTGAACATTTCTACTTTGAACAACTTCCGTCGCAGGTTACATCGTACGTTCAGTCTTGTCATGCTTGTCAGTCGAGGAAAGTCAGCAAAGCGCAGTCTAACATTGTGTCATATGTAACTCCTTCTGGACCCCTTCAAGTTTAGGAAGTTGATTTGTATGGACCTTTGCCAATGACAAACAAGGCCAATACTTATATTTGACAGCAATTGACTTGTTCAGCAAATTGATGTACAACGTACCTATTCCAAATGGAGATTCAATGACTTTTGCACATGCTTTTTTTATATGTTTTGTACATATGGAGTTTGTGACACTATCATTTCAGACAAGGGAGGTAAATTCATTGCAAGTTGCACAAGTACACTATGTACATGACTTCAAGCACGCCAAGTAGTGCACCACATGGGCTGAATTTTCCGCCCCTGCCCACCTCTCCCCTTTTTCTGTGGTTCTTCAAAATTAACCGGTCCTTTGTCTCCCACCCCACCCCATATTTCATTTATCATCATCATTTCATGTTCATTTTATCATCCCTTTCATGTTCAACGCCTGTAAATAACCTATATAGCGTTGCACGGGCGTAAAACACCAACTCACTCACTCACTCACCAAATATGATGCACCATTGTCTTGGTGCATGCGAACGAACTCATCGAACGCTTGAAGAGCGCCTTACACCATAAATTCAACAAGGCAAACAATGGGATAGTGTTCTTCCTGCTGTTACATTTGCGGTGAATGCATCAGTGCATACTGCAACAAAGTATTCGCCGTTTGAAGTAGTGCTTGGCATGAGACCGAGATTTCCATTGACATTCGAAAGTCAAATAGACTTCGCTACCTTACAAGAAGATTATTCCGTATTTATTAAACAGCAAGCGGAAAAACAAATTGCTATTAGAAATGAACTCCAAGTGAACGCGGAAAAAGCAGAGAAATAATGGTCGATAGATGTAATAAGAAGACAAACCCTTTGACTTTATCAGTTGGCCAGAAATTATTCAAGAACGACACGCATTTGGACCGACTGAAATCTGCGTATGGAAGAAAACGGATGTCACTAATATTATCAAGGATTTGAAAGTTCCGTCTAAATGCAAAAGTTTGGTTGTACCACCCGTGAATCCGGAAATATGGCAGTTTTAAGAGAGGAAGACCAAAAGTTCAGATCTTTGCATTCAGTATCTCCAGAAGTTAATGGCCTATGCCCTAATTCCAATTATCACAGTAGCTGCAGTACTGAAAACTAAGAACCCAGGAAATATAAATAGTAAAATTAAGTAACTTTGAGATTCAGTGTCCAAAGTCATGACAATTCTTTGCAATGCTCACTTCGAGCTTTCGGTGAAGGGAAAACTCATGCTGAAACCGCACTCTGACAGAAAGTTTCATCAGTTATGCAACAAGAATGAAGAGATAGGAAAAAATCTTTTTGGTGATGACATTGGTAAAAAACTTACACAGATCAATGAAAATAAATTAGAACATTTCTGGACAAACAGGTCGATTTCAATATTCAAGGGGTTCTAGAGATAGCAGATATATGTATCCTACCTATCAGACACAAGGCCGTTTTTTAGGAAGAAGAGGCCAAACAAAACAGGGAAATCTGAGGACATACTCGAACAGCGGCCAAGGAAAATCCGCAGGATTCAATCAGAAAAGATTCAAATATTAAAGGTAAACAGTAAGTAAGCTAAGAGATCTAATACTGCTGGAAATCTCAGAATTTTCTTACATCAGTGGAAATATTAAGCAAATGATAAATGGGTTTTATCTACTGTGAAGGGATACAAAACAGTATACCCTTTCAAAAGAAAATTCCTACTCCTTTAACTTTTGCAATGTAAATTTGATTCAAAATGTGGTGTCAGAATTGTTACGGAAGGGTGCAATTAAAGAAGTTGCACATGAAGACGAAGAATTTGTTTCTAATCTTTTCCTAGTAAAAATAGAAAAATGGGAAATTTAGACCAGGGTGAGTTAGTGAGTTGGTGCGACAGTGTTACACCCTTGCAACACTGAAAAGGTTATTTTCAGGCGATTAGCATGAAAAGGATGATAAAATGAACATGAAATGATAATGATAAATAAAATATGGGGATGGGGTGACAAACACAAAGGACCTGTAAATTTTGAGGAACCACAAGAAAAGGGGAGAGCTGGGTAGGCGCAAAAAATTTAGCCTATGTGGTGCACTATTTGGCAGTCCACAAAGGGGTCTTTTACGTGCATGAAGCGTGACACTCTTCACACACGTTGGCCCACTATGGTCGGCAGTCAGGGTTTCCGTATTATAGACCTGACAACCCCGTGGACGAGGGCTACCGTATTCAGCAACCTAGGGTACACATTTGGTCGCTCTGTGGGATGAGCACTGACCCTACGTCAGAATCTTTAGACCTGTCATTAATTTGAATAATTATGTTACATATCACAATTTTAAACAAGAAAACTTAGATTGAATCCTACATGGTATAAGGGGGGAAGCTATTTTACATCTTTGGATATAACTGATGCCTATTTATCAATCCCAATTCATGAGTCAGATAGAAAATATTTAAAATTTGTTTGGGATAACAAATTATATGCATTTCGATATTCGGCTTTTGGTTTACCAAGTGCCCCTAGGGTGTTTACAAAAGTTTTGAAGGTGGTTTTTTCACATATACGAAAAATGGGAATCGATTCATATTTTTATATTGATGATTCTTTATTACAAACAGAAACTTAAAATTTAAGTGAAAGTAACACAACAATAGTTCAGAATTTTATTCAGTCAGTAGGTTTTGAAATTAGCAGTGAGAAATCAGTTTTTATCCCTTTACAGAGGATAACATTTTTAGGTTACATCATAGATTCATTATAAAATTGTTCAAAGTTTTCTTTCATGCAGAATCATTTTTTCATGCCAGATGTTGATCTCTTTGCTACCCGATTGGCTCTGTGTCCCCATTTCCTCCACTTCATCATCATTTCATGTTCATTGTATCACCACTAGGAGACGGATTAATAGAAGCAAACTTGCTTATTTCTGAATCCTTACGTGTTGTATATATTGTATGTTGTAAAAAGATGTATGTTTATTTGAAATAAAATATGTTTAAACTATCACCACTTTTATGTTCATCTCCTGGATATAGCCGAAATCGTGCTGCTTGGGAGTAAAGCAATAACTAACTAACTAACTTTGCATCAAGGTTAAACAGACAGTTACAAATATATGTAAGTTGGTACCCAGATCCCGAAGCCTGGGAAACTGATGCTTTTTCTATTTCATGGAATATTTTAAAACCTTATATTTTCCTCCTTTCAGTCAGATCAGCAGAGTACTGGTGAAGATAGAAGCCGATCAGGTGAGGAAGGTTTAATTAGTTGTACCAATTTGGACAACACAAGTATGGTTTCCAAAGTTATTAAAATTATTGATTGCTTCACCAGTCAAATTGCCTCAATGTGCAGATTTGTTAATGTTAGCACACAGTCAAGAAAGGCGCCCAATGGACTAACGAAATTATTTCCTTTTCGAATGTCTTTTATCAGGAAAAGCCTCATTAATAGAGGATTTTCAAGCAAAACTGCACAAATCTTGTCTCACTCTTGGAGAGGATCTACTAACACACAGTATGAATACTTTTGGTAAAAAAATGGTTATTGTGGTGTAATAAAAAACAAATTGATCCCTTAAAACCAACTGAAAAACAGTTTTTGGATTTTGTCAATTTTACACTACAGTCAGTGACTTTTTTTACCTTCCCACTCGTCCACAGTGGGCAAGAGGTCACTGTCCACCAAGTTTTTACAAATTTTAATTTTCAAATTGGGGAAAACTAAATGGAGTTAACCACTTCAAACTTTTTGTATATTATTGAGGAATATGTTTATTCTATAAAAATGTTCAGAACAATGGTCTAATCTTTCTGGTAAAGTCTATATGTCTGTTTTAATTTGATGCCCACCACTGTCCACCTTCTGCCCACGTCCATGGTGGGCAAGTGGGCATGTCAAAAAAGTCACTGACTGTAGTGTACATCATAATGGAAGGTCATATAGTTGTGTCAATTCTCATAAATCAGCCATATGTCAGACTCTGACAATGATTGGAAATACCTCTTTTAATAATAATTATTTCATTAAAGGATTTATGAATGGGATTTTCAATTTGAGACCTCCTGTTGCCATATATGTATTTACATGGAATGTTGGTCAGGTTTTGAACCATTTAGCATCTTTATATCCACTGAATAATCTTAACTCTTAAGATGCTCACTTTAGAATGTGTAGCTTTATTGGCTTTGGCAACGACTCAAAGGTCCCAAACTCTTGTTAGCTTAGATTTAAGGTTAGCGTATCGTTCTGAGAACTGTATTGTTTTTAAAATTGGTACTTTACTGAAAACTAGCCGTCCAAGTAATTTAAATCAAGAAGTTACTGTTGCACCATTGTATAGACCAGACATTTGTCCTTTCATAACATTAAAACATTACATTTTAAATACACAGAATTAAAGGAAAAGTAAAACATTTTGTCATTTAAAACTATTGTCTGTTACCAGTTGCTCTATAGCCAGATGGCTTAGGGTTGTTCTGTTGAATTCTGGTATAGATATTTCTAAGTTCAAAGCACATTCATATAGATCAGCTTCAACTACTGCTGCTAGTAATGCAGGTATGTCATTAAATGATACACTCAAAACAGCAAATTGGGCATCTGCTCAAACTTAAAACGTTTTATTATAAGAATATTGAAAGCAATAAAAAAAATCTCACTATAGGGATACTGTTTTCAATTCTAATTTGCAATCTGTCAGTGCCGAACGATTTGGGGCAGCCATCACAGAGGACATGGAGGATGCTGTTTAGTTCCATTCGACTGTCTTGTTTTGCGTTACTTTACTCTACAGTATTAATGGTATTAGTGAGGAATACCTCTGAGGACTGTTGGATTATTGAACATTCTTTTGGATTTTAATAATGTGGAGTTAACATATTTTCGTCGGAGGAACCGTTCAGATTTTTTTGGGTTAAAATGTTGTACTGTGGAACAACGATTTATGGAATTAAGGACTTGTTCACATATAGAGTGGAAGCAGCTACCGTACTATAAAAGTGATTTGGTTTGAATTAACATTTTTTGCTTCATTTAATAATGAAGATAATCAAAGTCAGCCTTATGGCAGTTGTTTTTTTACGGTGAAAAAATATAAAACTTTTTGTTTTGTTTATTAACTGAAAGGAACAACATTATTGAACTATATTGGCGTGCACTTATAGATGATTGATGTGTTGAATTTGGTTCTGTTTCATCAGTGCGCATTTATTGGGGCTTTAAAGAGTTCATTCTTACCCCGAGCAGAGCCCGGGATTATGAAATATAATGTGACCTTATCCAAGCATCATCAGTGATGTGAAGGTTATGGTACATTTTATGAAGAAGCCTAAGGGCTTCGAGGGTTAATAACTACAAATGTACCCTCCCTTACTATTATTTGTCCCTCCCAGTCTTTTTTGTCAATAAATGCTTATTTTAGGCTGTCCACTGGTTATAACAGCCTTTAATTAAAAAGAGGACGCACACAGGTGTGTTCATGTTTTTATACGATTGACTTTTTAAAAGGCGTGCAACCTTCACCTAAAGTAAAGGTTCATTATTAACCCTCGAAGCCCTTAGGCTTCTTCATATAATGTACCTTATCCTTCAAATCCCTGATGATGCTTGGATAAGGTCACATTATAGATAAGATCTGAAGATGCACTCTTACCATTTTAAGTAATTCAATTGCTTTTATTATTTCTTCACAAGTGAAACCTTTGTTTAACTCATTTGATACAGAAAAGGAATTAATATTTGATTTTAGATTCTTAAATTTCTGTGTATTTTTTTATTGTCCATTTCTATATGAAGCGTCAGCTTTATTTAGTTTTTCATAACAAAATATGGAATCATCCTTAGGAATATCAGTATCTTCATTTCATTACAAACAATAAATGCATGATTCTTTAGATTCTTTGCTCAAATGAGCGCAGATGTTTGTTTGACATTAGGCTTAGTATTGTCTTCCTTTATCAGATTTGACAAACACTAGATCGATCCTCAGCAACGTGACGGATGTGCTATAGCTATCAGGAACTTTATCACCTTAGTTCACTCTCGTTTCGACTCAAGTTTAAATTGCTTATTGTGGTTTAGTTTTATGTGTTTTCGTATTTTGTGGTTTTCTTGTTGTGTTTTTATGTCTACCGATTTTGTCCTTGTCTTTTTGGATTAACGATATTTGATTGCCCCTTTTGTACATCTTTGTTTATCTGGTAATGCTATAGCCAGCTACCCCAAAACCTGCTAATTCGACGAAGATTTATATTTAATGAAGTTGACTTCAACTTTATGAGGTACACTATTAAATACATTCTTTTTATCGACTTAGTCAATAAGTGTCGCAAAAATTATAAAATTTGGTTTAATTATTTCTCATGACCAGCAAATGTAAATTACATTAACATGATACTTGGTGTGCAATCACAAAATATAATTCTTATAGGATTTTAGGGAATCGTATATCTATTTTGTTGGTAGCTGGGGCTAATTCACAATTCAGATGCGTAATTTGCTGTTTATCAAAAGGAGGAAAAAGCGTGACTAAAAACCCATAGTGGTGCACCGTGTTGGGAAAAATGTCACGGTCTTTGCACTTTTAAGAACCATGCTGCAGGTCTCGATAAGAGTAGGACCCACAGGATCCCCATCAAGGAAGGTACAATTTCCGATCCTTCCCATACCTCTTTTTTCAAGTGATAGTCAAAACTCCCATCCCCAATTGGCCTTGTGTCCCCATTTTCTCCACTTTATCCTCGCGAGATTTTATCACTTCATGTTCATTTTATCATCCAAAATAGCTGAAATCGTGCTGCTTGGGAGTAAATGGAAAAAAAAAACTTAGCTGAGCTGATAACGGTGCGATGGCATGTTTTCTTATAAGACAGATCACTGACCGCATCCCCATTCTCTGCTCCAATTTATACTTTTTGCCTCAAGCTAATCAGTACTGGTATGACGTCATCCCGGCTGTGATGGAATCACACTGACATAATGGACAACCCCACAAAAACTGCAGTAAGAATTTTAATAGAAAGCGTAGCACGTCCTAGATATTTTTGTTATTTTTTGTTAAGGGTTATTTCTATTATTGTAAGTTTTTTTTCCACAATTATTATCGAGTGAATTGCAATCACAAATCAAATGAAAAGCGACATTTACAAAACTATCAATTTACATAAAAAAATCAACGCCATGGGTGTTAACAAAATAACTGTTAATTTTAAGATAGAAGCCGAACCACAAATGAATGGCAAAACTATATGTTTTTTTTAAATCAGTCGATTGATGATTCTCAGCCATCTGACAGTAACAGCGAGTGTTCTATAGATAGTTCCTTTATCGTCCTTTCGTTTATTTTCTTTTTGTCTTTATTAAGTTCTCTCTAGTGGAATTGAAACTTGATCGATTTGATTTTGATTGTGTGTTTTGGGTTTTGTCTATGAACATTGATAGGGGGAAGTTTGGGTCCGAAACTAGTTTAACCCCGCCACATTTTATATGTGCATGTCCTAAGCCATGAATCTTTGACAAAGCTTTGTACTTGTCTTTTTTTGTGTTTTCAGTTTCATGTTTAGAAGGGGGTTCTATCTGTGACTATTTCAGGGCTGGATTTGAATTATATGCATTTTATTTAGACCATGGGCCAATTGCAGAACCGCAAGCAGCGCCTCAATTGTCCATTGTTTTTTCTAACTTGTCGCATGCGGAGACGTAGACACCAATTTTCAAACAGCTGATACAACTGAACGAAAAAGCTTATTTCTGGACCTACGACAACATCCTTGTGTGAAATTTGCAATCCATAACGTATGAGAAATCATATAGATACATTTATCTCCAGATCAGAGATCAATTCTAAAAACAATAAACTTTTTTATGTGAAGAAAAACGTACTCGCCACTATCACTACTCCATATAAATCTCCGTTTCCGGTGTAAACATAAACAACCAACAAGCATGCTGTACCAACTTATAGTCGTAGTACTAGTGTTACTTACAAACATTCATCGTCAACAACAGCAAGATGATGTAGAAACCTCAAGGTTTGATCGTAATGTGCTAATTTTTTCAATACAAACTGATGTAAATATGTTTTTAACTCAGTCTTATGATATCAGACTAGCCAGTGAATTAGACATTGGGACCTACACAATGATTTTGTACCACATAAAATTCTCTAAACCTCCACTTCCCAAGAAAGCAGTAGACTTGTCGCATCGTTGTCACAGACAATTAATAATACTTATAATAAGTGGGGACATCGCAATGAATCCAGGGCCTGTAAAATACCCCTGTGGAGACTGCTACTAACCAGTTAAATCAAATCAGAAAGGAATCATGTGTGATGAATGTGATTTCTGGTATCACCTAAAATGTACGGAATTAAAACATGACGAGTATTCACGTCTATCTCAATCGGAGGATTACTGGTATTGTAAAAAGTGTACTTTTCCATTTTTTTCCGACTCATTCTTTGAAAACAGTACTGATATACATTAACAACTTAACACATCAATTGCATCTGAAGAGAACAATTCATACACAAAATCAGTCTTTGAGCCACTTTTAGAATCTAGAAAATCTAATCCTAGGAATTTTACTGGCGGCACATCTGAATATCAACTGTGTAAGACAAATTTAAAAAAAAATTAGAGAACTTTTAGACGATAAAATAGCTGACATCTTAATCATATCTGAAACGAAGCTAGATGAAACATTCAATGACAACTTTTTCAAAGTAGATGGTTATAAACTGTTCAGAAGAGATCGCAACAACCGAGGTGGTGGTATAATGGCAATAATAAACTCTGACTTTCATTCTAGCAGAAAAACTTATATGAAATGTAAAGAGTTAGAAATGCCTCATATCGATTGAAGTATATATAAATGACAGAAAATGGCTTGTAATAGGGATATATAAACCCCCATCTGTTAATGACAGTGATTTTTCAAATATGTTAATAAAAACAGTGGACAAATGTTTTATTAACTATGAAAATATTATTATTTTAGAAGACCTGATTTTGATATGCTAGATGGTAAAAAGTGTACACATCTTAATGATATATGTGATGTTTTCAACTTATCACAAATAGTAAGTAAACCTACTTGTTTTATGAAAAATTGTAAACCATCTTTAGTTTGATGTTATATTGACCAACAAGAAAAGATTTTGTTTTAATACTTTGAATACACCAACAGGTATCAGTGACTGTCACAATCTTATCTCTGTCACATTAAAAGGTCATTTAAACCGACCCAATCAAGAGTACATTAAATATCGCAGTTACAAAGACTGAAATCACAAACTTCAATAAAGACATATAAAAAATCAACATACATATACCAAAACTAGAAACATGCTCAAATGTAGAACAACAAGTAAACGATATGTATGAAAACTATGAATCAGATTTTATTGGTGTCTTAGACCAACATGCACCTGTCAAAACACGGAAACCAAGAAAATAACCACTTCCTTGTATGAACAGTGAGCTAAGATCTGCCATTCATAAAAAACACATGCTGCAGTCCCAGTATACTAAGTATCCAAATGATAAAACACGGGAAAAATACCGAAAAAAAAGAAACCTGGTCCAAAATCAAGAAAAAGTCTACAAAAACTATTTTCTTGAACGCTGCATTGGTGGATGTAAAAACAACAATTTTTGGTCAACAATGAAACCTTTTTTCTCTAAAAAATCTGACAAAGGTGAACAGAAAATTGTATTGTGTGAAAACAACAAAATTGTAAACAACAGCAAAGAAGTCACTGAATGTTTTAATTATTTTTTCTCAATTGTAGCAAATGATATTGGAAGTGATGTTTTATATGATTCAGAAAGCCATCCAAGTATTTAGATATAAAGAAAAAAATGCAGTTAAAACCTGAAAAAAACTTTGTATTTCAAAAGGTAACAGAGAATAATATTGTAAAAATTGTAAACAATATTAATGTTAAGAAAGCTACAGGTGTGGATGGTATACAAGCATAAGAGGTTATTGTACCACAGCTAACAACGCTGATTAATGTATCTGTTGAAAGTAGTTTCCTGATCGGCTGAGACAAGCCCAGGTTACTCCATTATTTAAGAAAAAAGTCCATTAGAAAAGTCTAATTATAGACCAGTCAGTGTATTATCTATTTTTTCCAATTTTATTTTAAAAAGTAATGGAAATCCAACTTGCAGATTATTCTATATCATAAGCCATTCGGCTATTCTCTGGTTAAATTGGAATATTTCCTTCATTAGGCTGTAGATGACCTTTTTTACAGGTAAAATCGATCACCTGTGAAAATCACTGAACCATGTCCTATAAATAGCCAAGTCACCCTTGCTACTGTCTCATTTTCTTTTAAGGCTGTAGACGACTACAAGTTTAATTATATAAGTAAAACGCGCTTTCTACCACGACACGTGGACCTGCGTATAGTTATGCCGAGATTATCGGACTCCGAGTCAGACTCTGACAATGTTGATATTCCTAGCTTAAATGATGCAGAAGTTATGCAGTTATTTGTTTCCGACGAGGAGGCTAGAGAATTTAGTGGCTTTTCTACTGTAGAAGACAGTGAGACTTTGAGAGCGGACTCCGTTAAGAATACTCTGAAAGTTAATAAGAATGTCGACACGGCAAAGGCGAGTTCGTCAAAAGGTCCAGGGAAAGGTCCTGGGAAAAACAAAAAAGGTAAAGCTCCAATGAAGAGAAAAGTAATTTTAGAGGACGATACTGGTCCCGGTCCATCTTCTGGTAAGAAAAAGAAAGTAAATGACAAAAGTCGGCCAGATAATTTTGATAATTTATATAATTTATTGGGTGAATTTATGGAGACGTATTTTGACAATAGTAGCAATAAGTCGAACGCACCCATTGAACCGGAAGTTTTGACTGACGAGGTTCCGGTTGATGTAAATTCATTTAATATTTTTGGTAACAGTCAGGAAAATGCCCAAAATGAAGCTGTGGTTGCCCATGAGAACGTGCAAATGCAGGACGAGTTTAAATTTGAGTTACCAAAGATCTTTGAAGATGATGTTGTATATGGCGAGAGCGCCCAGGATAATATTGCCGAAATGGTAAATGCGATAACAAGAAAGAAAACTAATCTAGAAAATGTAGTCAAGGACATAAAAATTCCCTCAAATTGTAAAACTATTGTCCCCCCACGCATTAATGCTGAAATTTGGGCCTTTTTAAGGAGGAATATCAAGTCTATAGATCTGCTCATGCAAAATAATCAGAAGTTGCTTGGTACAGCTATTGTCCCAGTAATTAAATTGGCCGAGTTGTTATCTACAAGGAATGTAAATGTTACTGAGCTTAGGGAAAATGTTTTAAAGCTCATGACTATGCTATGTAGTTTGTTTTTCGAGCTATCATTTAGTAGGAAGATGATATTGAAGCCTCATTTGGAGACTAAGTACCACATCCTTTGCAATCGAAGCGAGGAAATATGGCAGAATTTATTTGGGGATGACGTGTCTAAAAGAATTAAAGAGATAAATGAGACACAAAAACTACAAGGTTGTATGAGAAGGAGATATGGTAACTACTCAAAAAACTTGAATTGGCCCCGGAGCTCCGGGGCAAGAGGAAACATGAGGGGTGGAAGCAGCCAATACCAGAATCAGCTGGGTCAAAGCAGCTTCAGCCGTTTCAGAGGGAGCTTTCGTGGCAGAGGCCAAAGTCAGAGGGGACGATACCCAAGGAAGTTTTAGAGACTTCTCAGGTAATTGTTGATAGATTTATTGCTGGTTCAACAATGAATTTTTCTAATGCTTGGGAAAATATAACCTCTGATTCATGGATTTTAGATACAATTGCAAAGGGTTACAAGATTGAATTTCACACCGAACCATATCAAAAATTTGTGGCTGCTCCAATAAATTTTTCAGAAAGTGAAATCAAATTGATTGATCATGAAGTTGAAGAGCTTTTATTAAAAGGGGCCATTGTGCCGTCGAAAAACGAAAAAGGTCAGTTTGTTTCAAATTTGTTTCTAGTCCGTAAAAAGAATAACAAATTTAGACCAGTCCTAAATTTAAAAAGTTTGAACAGATTTGTTCAATATTTTCATTTTAAGCAAGAAAATTTGCAATCTGTTCTGAATGCCACATCTTGAAATTGTTTTTATACAAGCATTGACCTTTGTGATGCTTATTTTTCATTTGGAATCAGAGAGAGTGATAGAAAATATTTGAAATTTTGGTGGAAAGGTACATTATATTCTTTTACCTGTCTGGTATTTGGCCTTAGTACAGCGCCACGTGTTTTTACTAAAGTGATGAAAGTAATATTTTCCCACATTAGGAAAGTTGGTGTTAGTTCATTTTTTTATATTGATGACTCCTTGCTTCAGAACGTCTCGTGTGACAAATGCTTCGAGAATACTGTGTTATTAAGAAACTTACTCGAGTCTTTAGGTTTTAGAGTCAATAAAGACAAGTCAGTCTTCATTCCAAAATTACAAATACCAAAACGCGGGTATAAACGGTTAATTTGGATATGCTATATATCGATATTTCAAGGAGTAACCTCTCATCAGTAGCATTTAAACCAAAACATTGGAAGGTCAAAATCCCAAACAGTTGAAAACGAAAAGTACTCAAAACCAAAACGTTCGAACAAGGAAGCCAAATCCAGCACCGAGGATATCGACCATGTGCATTACAAGGAAAGAAACCTGGTGTTTTCATCAATTTTGAATTTAACTATCGGAAATTTCAGCGACAATATATTAGAAATTTTATGGTAATTCGTGTCAGACAAGTCTGACTACCAGGCTTGTGATTACCCTCGGGGACCTCTGGTCCACCAGCAGCGGTTATCGCCCAGTGGTTTCAAAATTACAAATACCAAAACGCGGGTATAAACGGTTAATTTGGATATGCTATATATCGATATTTCAAGGAGTAACCTCTCATCAGTAGCATTTAAACCAAAACATTGGAAGGTCAAAATCCCAAACAGTTGAAAACTCAGAGAATAGTTTTCTTAGGTTACATCATTGATTCAGTGGAATTTAAGGTGTTTTTGCCTGATGAAAAAATTCAAAAAATTATTAGAGAATGTCAGAAAATGCTAAACGCAGTTCTTGTTTCAATCAGAGAGGTTTCGGCTTTGGTAGGTCTACCTAATTCAGCAAGATGTGCTGTTTTACTTGCTCCAATTTATTGCAGGGAACTTGATATAGAAAAAAGTACTTCTCTACGGTTAAATAACCTAGATTATGATAAAAAGTTTTCCTTGTCCCCTTTAGCTAGAACTGAACTTAGTTGGTGGATTGAGAATGTTGAAAAGTCACACGGGAAGCCTATTTCCTTTGGCTCACCAAATTTTTATTTAGAAACTGATGCATCATTAGTTGGTTGGGGAGCAATTTTTTGTCAAATTGAAACTCAGGGAAGATGGAAAGCTCATGAAACAGAATTTCATATAAACCTACTAGAATTATTAGCAATAAAGTATGCATTATTAGCTTTATGTTCAGACAGAAGTGATTGTCATATTTGCATTAAATCAGATAGTGCAACAGCAGTTCATTATTTGAATAACATGGGTGGAAAAGTTCAGTCCTTATTTCAATGCACCAAGGAAATTTGGATTTGGGCTGCTATCAGAAATGTTTTTCTCTCAGCAGTGCATGTTGCAGGTACAGAGAATGGTTGCCCAGATAATCTGTCGAGGCTTTTTAGCGATTCTTCAGAATGGAAACTCCATGAGACGGTTTTTGAACATATTTGTACAATGTTTTTTAGACCTGATATTGATTTATTTGCTTCCAGGGTAAACAAACAATTGGATAATTTTGTTTCATGGTTTTCTGATCCAGAAGCTATGGCAGCAGATGCTTTCTCTATTTCTTGGTCAGATCTTAATCCATATATTTTTCCTCCTTTCAGTGTGATTCCACAAGTACTGAGGAAGTTGGAGGAAGACAAGGTAAGCAGAGCTTTACTGGTAGTCCCAATGTGGCACACTCAGCCTTGGTTTCCAAGATTGTTGCAGTGTTTAATCTCTTATCCAGTAAGCCTTCCATTCAGAAAAGATCTGTTGCGACTCGCACACAACCAAGAATTGCACAAAATGAACAAAAGAAAGTTGTTTTTAGTCGTTTGTCAAGTATCAGGAAATCCTATGAAAACCAAGGGTTTTCAGGAATCGCTAGAAACATTTTGCTCAGATCATGGAGACCTTCCACAACAAAACTTTATGAGTTTCAATGGAGAAAGTGGTGTATTTGGTGTGTTAGACAGAAAGTTAATTCGGTTGCTCCCAATGTCTCAGATTTAATAAATTTTCTTGGGATGTTATTTAGGGATAATAAATCCTATAGCTGTATTAATACATATAAATGCGCTATTAGCCAGACTCTGGCTTCATTTGGACACTCTAATTTTATAGATAATCATATGTTGTCAAGGTTCATGAAAGGTGTTTTCAATTTGAGACCCCCTTTGCCAAGATATCAATTTACATGGGATGTTGGTAAAGTTCTTTCTTACCTAAAAAGTTTGTTTCCATTGGAAAGTATAAGCTTAAAAGATCTTTGTTTGAAGTTAGCAGCAATTTTAGCATTAGGTTCAGCTCAAAGAGCTCAAACTTTAGTCAGTTTGGATCTTGATAAAATGACGTTAACTGAGAACTCAGTATTTTTTGTTGTTACACCTCTGATGAAAACTTCAAAACTTAAAAGAGTTGTTACCAATTTGTCTCTGGACAAGTTTGAGCTGAAAGAGCTTTGTCGTTTATACACATTGAAGTTCTTTATAAAGAAAACAGAACAGATAAGAAAATCAAGAAATTTGTTAATATCATTTAAGACTTATAATAAAATTTCTACGAGTACACTAGCCAGATGGCTGAAGTTGGTATTGCAGTCTTCTGGTGTTGATACAAGCATATTTAAGGCACACTCTTACAGAGGTGCATCTGCTTCTGCAGCATTTATGTCAGGGGTAACCTTAAATGATATTATGAAAACTGCGAATTGGCAATCAGCAAAAACATTTCATAAATTTTATTTTCGTCACACTTCGGAGGCACCAGCAAAATCAAATGATTTTATGAACAAAGTTCTTTCTGTTAATACTCAATAGAGATTGCATTATTTGATTTGTGCTTCCTATTTTATAGTAGTGGAGATCATCAGATGGACTGTGACTTATGGATGAAATATGGGTGGATCTGTGGAGTTCACGGCTTAATACATGTACAGACGATCAGTTGAGAATGGATTCCGTTTGCCATGGGTCAGCGTATAGACTAGGACTTTTATGAATAGTGAATTATGAACTCTATGGACTTTGATGTTTTGATTTCTTTGTTAATCAATTATGCTTTATATAAAGTTGAATTATTTTGTGTGTTTTTTTATTATTACATAGCTTTAGCTAGAGCAGACTCTACTGATATGTCATCTTAATCATTCTTCGTAATTATTGAATTAAGCTTTAAAGATTCCAATTTAACCAGAGAATAGCCGAATGGCTTATGATATAGAATGACCCATTATCCAAACAGAATGTGAAGGATAAGGGACATTCTATGAGGAAGCCAGTAGGCTTCGAGGGTTAAATTACCCTCCCTAATATCTTTTGATATTTTGTATGCATATTGTATGAAACTTGGTATGAAGAATCCCACCCGATAGATTCAATAATTACTTTTTGATCTAGATTCATAGTCATAATCTGCAATGTCAGATGGTTTAGATATAGGTAATGCATGAAACTTAGTAAACTATGCTATGTATGAAACTTAGTATGTAATTGTTCAGTTCAGGCATACTTTATTTGTTAGCTTGATGTCAAGTGGAAGTAACAAATTATGGTTTCTTTGTTGGTAGATTATTTTACAGGTTTGTGTTCATTCATAACCTGGATTTTAATGAATGCTTTATTTTCTATCCTTGATTGGTAATTGTCATCCTTTTGCTCTTGTACTTTAAAATGAGACAGTAGCAAGGGTGACTTGGCTATTTATAGGACATGGTTCAGTGATTTTCACAGGTGATCGATTTTACCTGTAAAAAAGGTCATCTACAGCCTAATGAAGGAAATATTCCAATTTAACCCTCGAAGCCTACTGGCTTCCTCATAGAATGTCCCTTATCCTTCACATTCTGTTTGGATAATGGGTCATTTTGATGCTATATTTAATCCTTATTTATGTGCTTTTTGAAAGGGACATGGATGCCATACCACCTTGCTGAGATTGATTGGCGTACTGCCTTAGACAGTAATCAATATGTCGCAGCAGTTCTTATTGATCTCTCTGAGGCCTTTGACTGCCTCCCCCACGAAATTTTGTTTGACAAATTGTCAGCATATGGTGTTTTACCAAATTCGGTCGCCCTCCTCAAATCATACTTAACAAATAGAAAACAGAAAATTAAGCTGAACAGCATTCTCAGCAACTGGGCTGACATCCAGAAAGGAGTACCACAAGGTTCCATTCTAGGTCCTCTATTGTTCAATGTGTTCATTAATGATATTTTTTCAGTTGTGAAATATGGTACTCTGTACAACTATGCTGACGACAACACTCTATCTTTTTGTAACCCAGATTATGACAACTTAATAAGTGCTTTGCAAAATAACTCAATTGAGCTCATTAAATGGTTTAAGATAATTAGGCAGATCCTGATAAATTTCAATTTCTAGCTATTGGTAAAAAGCATTTTCTAGAGATCCATGTATAGACATTCAAGGCTCAAATATTTCATGTGAATCTACTGTAAAATTATTAGGTATAGATATTGATTATCAGTTTAATTTTGATGTACACATTAGCAATATCTACAGGAAGGCATCACAGCAATTAAATATTTTAAAGCGTTTGGGGCATTATTTGGATAGACTTACTATTTTCCTTACTTTTATACATAGCAACTTTAAATTTTGCCCTTGGCTGGGCACTTCTGCACAGAGAAAAATTCCAGGAACGAGCACTCCGTTTTGTGTATGATGAGTATTCCAGCACATACGAAATGTTACTAGAGAAAGCCCTGATGCCATCCTTACAGATAAGACGCCAAAGAACTATGGCACTAGAAACATATAAGATTGTTAACAAAATTGCACCTGTATGCTTACATAATCTTTTAAATGTTAAAGAATCCAAATATTCTTTCAGATATAGCAATATTCTGGATGTACCACATGTAAAAACATCTACTTATGGTAAGAAAAGTTTTAAATTTGTTGCAGCTGTAATGTGGAACAACCTTCAAGACCATTTTAGGAATGGATGCAGTTTTTCCCATTTCAAAAGCCTCATTCAGTCCTGGAATGGATCTGTTTGTCACTGTTCTGCTTGCAGGTAACTTTTAATTTCTGCTTTAAACTGCTTACTTTTTGTTCCTTTGAGCTATACCTACTCTATATGCTGCTTGTGCATGTTAGTATATATTCTTGCTTTTTATATGTATGTTGCTAATTTAATCTGCTTGACCCTGTAGTGCTTTTATTAACATTATTTATTTTACTGTATTTGTGATGTCATTGTATGAATGAAATTTTATGTTTGTCTAATCTATATTCGGTAAAAAGCTCTTCAGAGCTTGTGTTTATTGTTTTATATATGTGCCGAATTGAAATAAAGTTTTCGTATTGTTAATTGAGCTGTGTCGCGTACACTTATTCCACTTTTCATTATTTTCTGTTACCAAGCGTCGCAATGAAGGCATAAGGCACAAGGGCATGTACGTATATTATATACTCCCTTTAACAATCCCGGGTACACATCGAAGTAAGTCAGTCTGTGGACAAGGCGTTCCAG
Source organism: Arcuatula senhousia (assembly GCA_963971305.1). Taxonomy (NCBI): domain Eukaryota; kingdom Metazoa; phylum Mollusca; class Bivalvia; order Mytilida; family Mytilidae; genus Arcuatula; species Arcuatula senhousia. Next base: position 26,576,983 of record OZ020307.1, read on the forward strand.
CTCGTCGTGTAACATGGCTCTATTTAGTGGTCTGTTACCACTTTCACAATCAAAACGTGAATATTTTCAATCCATCCAATTCAAATTTCGCTTGATTTATTGTTATTTTCAGTGCGATATAAATTCACGTGAGGTGATTTTTCGAGAGTGAGATTAGCTCACGCAAGGTAATTTCAAAGTGCTAAATTGCCCAATTGATAAGAACCGTGTTTGGTCTATTGATATTGACTGTTGACGTCAATATATATAGATTATATAATATTTTCATTTAATGCTTCCGCAACATGTCGGGGAAAGGGTGCATTAAGTTTTACTAATGTCCTTTCGTTCAACCTTCCGTCAACTGAGCTTTCCCAGAAACCGTAAATGAGAATGAATTGCATGCTAGGAAACCCGAATTAACAAGCAATAGTAATATTTGTGTAGTTCAACTGCACTCATGTCATAAACATACGCCTTTTCCAAGAAACCATGTAAGAGCCTATAATTCATGATAGACTAGACTTTGTTAAATTATTCTAAAAGTTGTCGGTTGACTTAAAACAAAGAGCGCTTTATAAGTAATCAATATGTGAAACAATTTCTCGTTTATATTAAATTAAAATGCGTCATGTTCAAACTTTCTGAGCAAACCCATGCGGGTTTCGGGTAGTCTCGATCACCCAGACGATAATAGATGATAAGAGTCTGGAAAAGTCCCATTACCTATTTGTTATGTGTACGTTCGGAGTACTTTCAGGCTTTATCATAGTGTTTGACGAAAATCATTCAACCGTATGTTCAGAATTCCGTGCCTATGGTTCAGTGAATTTATGCAAATACAATAGCGAGATAACTTATCGAATTGATGTGAGTTGTTCTCTTATAACATATAATTTCTTATTTTATAATAAGACATCATATTTTACATTTTTGAACACAAGTTGGTTTTGTTAACAATTAAAAAAATCGTTTTATCGTTAAAATGTACTCACGGGCGTCTACCTGGTTTTGGAAATTGTTTATGTTTATTGGAGTTAAAAATTGGGACATTCTTGATTACAGAACCATACACGTTTGACCAATCCGATTCTCGATTTTGCAGAACCAGTTGTCAAAAACCACGGAAGACCAATGAAACGTTGAGTTTTTAAAGTTGGTTCATTTCAGATTGTAATGAATCTTGTATGCTAAACACGTCATATACACACGTGGTAAAGGTTAAAAGGTATAACGATCGCCACCTAGTGGTTACGAGAAATCAATAGGTGTTTTCCCAGACTCACTACCTTGGTAGTATGAGTTTGGGTTCGAGACTAGGTTTCGGGTGGCCAACAGTAGCGATACGCTTGTCGGTAAAAGTCCACTAAAGGACGCTCAGATGCTGACATCGGGTCAGAGCACTCTGCCTGCCAAGCGACTGAAATTTGTGTCCTAGGTGGTTTAATGGGGTAGCCCTGTCATGATGATAGTTGTGGTCTTCAGGCTATAATGCGGAAAACCTGACCGCTAACTATAGTGGTGCACCATTCTGTGGAAAATGTCACGTTTCTCATAAAAGACACTTGCTGCATGTTTTGGGGAGGATATGACCCGTTGTATCCAAATAAAGAATTCTAAATTGTTTTATCTTAGCTACTGTACCCAGCCCTCCTTTTAAGGTTTTGAGTACTTTCCGTTCAATACTTTTGGTTTTGATCTTCAAGTGTTTTGATTCAAATACTGCTGTCGATATACAGCATAACCAAATTAACCGTTTCAAACCTGTTTTTTTTGTATTTTAATAGATGCTGTTCAAACTCTACAACCCGATTTGCATTGTGTTCTATTTCCTTCACTTCATCATCTTTTCATGTTCCTTTTATCGACCCTTCGCCTTCCTCATCCTGAAATAGTCGAATTCGTGCTCAGCTTGGAAGTATAGCAATAAAGAACTTACCCGATGTCAGAACCGCAAGACCTTTCTTTTACGAAAAATTAGGCTCTGCTGTAGGTGTATTCGCCAACGGATCTCGCATCATCTCTTTTATCATCTTTTTCATGTTCATCGTCTGTAAATAACCTATACAGCGTTGCACGGACGTAAAACACCAACTCACTCACTCACTTGCACGTAATGCCAATGTCTGACAAGTGTAATTCATAACCACAGGTAGTAATGTGTCATATCGTATAATGTTTGGTAAAGGGATTTGGTCATGGTATGGTAAAGGGAGGTCATGGTTTGTACAAGGAATTTTTTTCTAAAATATGTAAAAATACCTTTATTTTAGTATCAAATTGTGTGAAGAGCTGAAAGGAATTGAACATGACGATAAAGGTTTACTGTGTTAACTTATATATCTGCTTAGTTGTGCTTATTAACCAAATTAAAATTTTGTCATGGTTTGGTAAAGGGAACAGAAAATTGTCATGGTTTATACCATTATGTCATGGTTTATATTAAGGAGATCGGGCAAAGTATTAGGTTTTTTCTGCTGTTTTATTGTGTTTGACGACATACCGCGTTTCTTAATACGCCGCTTTTAACCCCCGAAATAATCATTGGCTCGTTTCTTGGAACTTCTACTCTAGACCGTCACTAAGCCAACAACATATACTAACCATCAGGATTACCATTGGACAATTAAATATGAATATGGTTAAGGTTCATCTTTACCCTTTGGAAAAAATGACTGATATTTCACGTCTTTTTTTTCAGTCTATGTGGAGCTTAAACTACACAATAAGGCGTAGCAGCGTCTAGATAAATATTTTTGCATAAAATTTTAGTATTTTGTAGGTGTAAATTGATCCGTTTTGCCGGAGCATTTTCTTTGCGTTTTTCAGTTCACCCAAATATAGCCAAATATAAACTTTGTCCTGTCAAATGGCCTCCAGGTGCAAGGTATTTCTATTATTGATGTTATTAATCTACTCACAATCAGTTTTATGGAAGGTTATTAAGGGGTAAGTCGTGCTTTATTTAAGGTACAATTTGAACGGAAAGAAAATGAATAGAGAAAACAACAAGATTTTTCTTGTGAAATAGAAGGGAAAATGATCGGTGATTTTTATAGCTAGACGCTGCTACACTTTATTTTTTATTTCTATGTGTAGTTTAAGTCGTACATAGACTAGAAAAATAGGTCAAATAACTCCCATTTTTTTTTCGAAATGTAACCATGAACCTTAATGTATGAGTGAGTTGGTGTTTTACGCCCGTGCAATGCTAAATAGGTTATTTACAGGCGATGAACATGAAAAGGATGATAAAATGAACATGAAATGATGATGATAAATGAAATATGGGATGGGGTCGGAAGGAACGGTCATTTTGAAGAACCACTGGAAAAGGAGAGAGGTGGGTAGGGGCGGAAAATTTAGCCTATGTGGTGCAATACTTGGCGGTCCACAAAGGGGTCTTTTACATGAAGCGTGGCACTCTCCACACACGTTGTTCCGCTATGGTCAGCGGTCAAGGTTTCCGTATTATAGACCTGACAACCCCCGGGGACGAGGGCCACCCTATTCAGCCACCAAGGGTACACACTTGGTCGCTCTGTGGCTGAGAACTGACCCGACGTCAGAATCCCAAGACCTTTAGTCGCCTCTTACGACAAGCTAGGCTCTGCTGCGGGCCTATTCGCCACCCGGGCACCGCATGGGACAAAAAACAGTACAAGCTATTCCTGTATGATAATATAAAAAATATTATGGATGAAGCAAACGGTTCTGTAATTGTTGCACTGAATAATATGTTTATGGATGAAGCTCACTCACTCACTTGCACGTAATGCCAATGTCTGACAAGTGTAATTCATAACCACAGGTAGTAATGTGTCATATCGTATAATGTTTGGTAAAGGGATTTGGTCATGGTATGGTAAAGGGAGGTCATGGTTTGTACAAGGAACTTTTTTCTAAAATATGTAAAAATACCTTTATTTTAGTATCAAATTGTGTGAAGAGCTGAAAGGAATTGAACATGACGATAAAGGTTTACTGTGTTAACTTATATATCTGCTTAGTTGTGCTTATTAACCAAATTAAAATTTTGTCATGGTTTGGTAAAGGGAACAGAAAATTGTCATGGTTTATACCATTATGTCATGGTTTATATTAAGGAGATCGGGCAAAGTATTAGGTTTTTTCTGCTGTTTTATTGTGTTTGACGACATACCGCGTTTCTTAATACGCCGCTTTTAACCCCCGAAATAATCATTGGCTCGTTTCTTGGAACTTCTACTCTAGACCGTCACTAAGCCAACAACATATACTAACCATCAGGATTACCATTGGACAATTAAATATGAATATGGTTAAGGTTCATCTTTACCCTTTGGAAAAAATGACTGATATTTCACGTCTTTTTTTCAGTCTATGTGGAGCTTAAACTACACAATAAGGCGTAGCAGCGTCTAGATAAATATTTTTGCATAAAATTTTAGTATTTTGTAGGTGTAAATTTGATCCGTTTTGCCGGAGCATTTTCTTTGCGTTTTTCAGTTCACCCAAATATAGCCAAATATAAACTTTGTCCTGTCAAATGGCCTCCAGGTGCAAGGTATTTCTATTATTGATGTTATTAATCTACTCACAATCAGTTTTATGGAAGGTTATTAAGGGGTAAGTCGTGCTTTATTTAAGGTACAATTTGAACGGAAAGAAAATGAATAGAGAAAACAACAAGATTTTTCTTGTGAAATAGAAGGGAAAATGATCGGTGATTTTTATAGCTAGACGCTGCTACACTTTATTTTTTATTTCTATGTGTAGTTTAAGTCGTACATAGACTAGAAAAATAGGTCAAATAACTCCCATTTTTTTTTCGAAATGTAACCATGAACCTTAATGTATGAGTGAGTTGGTGTTTTACGCCCGTGCAATGCTAAATAGGTTATTTACAGGCGATGAACATGAAAAGGATGATAAAATGAACATGAAATGATGATGATAAATGAAATATGGGATGGGGTCGGAAGGAACGGTCATTTTGAAGAACCACTGGAAAAGGAGAGAGGTGGGTAGGGGCGGAAAATTTAGCCTATGTGGTGCAATACTTGGCGGTCCACAAAGGGGTCTTTTACATGAAGCGTGGCACTCTCCACACACGTTGTTCCGCTATGGTCAGCGGTCAAGGTTTCCGTATTATAGACCTGACAACCCCCGGGGACGAGGGCCACCCTATTCAGCCACCAAGGGTACACACTTGGTCGCTCTGTGGCTGAGAACTGACCCGACGTCAGAATCCCAAGACCTTTAGTCGCCTCTTACGACAAGCTAGGCTCTGCTGCGGGCCTATTCGCCACCCGGGCACCGCATGGGACAAAAAACAGTACAAGCTATTCCTGTATGATAATATAAAAAAATATTATGGATGAAGCAAACGGTTCTGTAATTGTTGCACTGAATAATATGTTTATGGATGAAGCAACATATTCCCTGAGATATGCCCTTTGCAATAGTTCAGGTGGTAGTGAATATCATTTAAATTATGGAATGTCCTCTAATTATGAACACTGAAAGGAAAAGCTTCATTGATAGGTGTACATCTAAATATTAGCGGCAATAAGCAAAATCATGCATTAAGCCTAATGTCTAGTTAGTGTTTTCCTGTATACCTTTGTATAAATTTTGACTATGAGTTTCCATATCCCATATCATTTTTCGAGTGATGTTATTGTTATTATTGTCTTTAGCTTATGCCTCCACCTACTATGGCAGACTCGAAATAATATGGAACCTGGTATGAATTTCTGCAAAATAATCTTTATCTCATGATTACTGTAACATGTCTTATGAATGGCATACAAACATTGAAATTATAATGTAATTAATTTCCCCAGGAGCGGTTGATATGTATATTTGTAGTATGCATTATTTTGGTAATAAATATATATATGACCGGTTTAAGGTATAAAACATTACTGTAAGCTCATATGATTGAATAAAATTTAAAATATATTTTTTTAATATCCCTTGACCAAACCATGACCACCCTTGACTAAACCATGACGTTCCTTGTACAAACAATGACAGGCAAAAGTTTGTATTTTTGCGATGTATGCTTTGTAAGCGCTGAAAAATGTGTCAAATGGTTGTATGCACAGTGAATGATTGTTTTGGGGCAACATCTGGCCTTTACTTATGCTTGAAATATAAAATGATGTTATTTTATCAATTGAACAAAACTATTTTTCCTGAATGATTGAGCGAATATATTACATCATTTACATGTGCAATATTTCAGTATAAACATATCTTACCCTTAAAAATGCACGAAGACGCCTTTTGTGTCCGGAAAAATTATTATTTCATTTTTGCAGACATTATGCAAATTTCCCATGTACAAACCATGACGCCCTTGACTAAACCATGACAAAATCCCTTTACCAAACGTTTTACGATATGACACATTACTACCTGTGATAACATACGTTGACTGATTCTTTGTACATTAAGGTCTTTACATCTGCATTTGTGGGGATTTTTTAAGCATGTGTAAAGCGGAATAACCACGTTTAATAATACAATGCTAGTTGGCTAAGAAGTCGGGGTTTAAGTTCATATTTCCTGTATGATCATGATCTACTTAATAAAATGTTGCCCGCTCTATGCCTCAATTTTTAAATTATATTTTATATTATATGAATGCATGCTTTGAAACTCTTTTTAACAATAAATTAAAAAGTTCGGTGTTTTACTAGACATTACTGACCGAAAGTAACATGTTTTACTAAAGGTCACGTTATACAACCACATTTTGTTTTCGCATTTGAAAAGAAGCAAGGGACTGTTTTTGATTAATTTGGTCCATTCCTTGTTGTTTTATTTCTGTCATTTGAGACAATGATGATACATCATCCCGGCCTAGAATCACACATTTAATGAGAAAAGTGCACGACCTATTCTTTGGGTTTTGAGATGTTATTAATTTATATTTGATCTAGCGATACATAATTGTTCACTTAAGTAGATCACTACTTTGATAGGCCATACATTTTAGCAAAGATATAACTGAATGAAAACATATTGCGGGGAATATTGATGAAGCTTTCTTAAGGCTTGTTCAATTCATATTATTTAGATGTCATCGGAGCAGACAGATGAAAAATTACTTTTAATGTTCTATTGATGAAATTGAGCGAAATCAAATCTTGTATTCTACACGGATACCAATCTTCTTAGAACTATAAAGTGACAATATAAAGTAACCATTTATCTTCGCAATATAATAGATAGCAAAATCATATTAGCTTACCACATAAATGACACAAAATGCGACAATGATCTTGTATTCCAAGAAAATAATTATCCGAAAACTTCAAACTTTTTTAATATAACGTATAAAGAAGGAGTATGTCCATGGGACACGGTTGATCCAGCTATATGCGAGCCCATGAATTAGAGGTACGTCCGACAGCTCTTAAAGTCGCTTCTAATGACGAGCGCTTTTTAAGGAGACATCATCGGAATACTCGTTTCTTAGCAACCAACGAAATCACGTTAAAAATAAATGATTTAGCAAGAAGTGGAACCTGTCTACAATAAAATTTCTACGTTTGAAAACTGATGGACCCATATTTATATTTTGAGAGGTTTCTGAAATTGAACCGGCCTCCATTGGACATAACAAAATCGGATTTAATGCCACATATGGTGAATGGTTTTTATCGTAGCCTTGGGCTAAACAAAGAATTTTTTCTCTAAAATATGTTAGAACTAAAATATTTTTCCAAAACTTACAATGAATGATATTCTAAAGAAACAGTGCCACACTGGTAGGTCCCAGAAGTCAAAGACGGCATTTTGACGTTATTGTACATTTTGCGGGAAAATGAGTGTTGAACATCATACTGAACCATCCTACCTCATTTGAAATCATACATGTACTCGTGTACAGTTTCTGACAAAAGCTTGACGAACGGACATTAGGTAGTACTCCACAATTAATTTATTTAGCTCATTTTTGCATGTGCTCGACGTTGACTATTTTGTCCCGGGTTCTTGTAATCGCTTTTACTGCTATTTGCACTTTAAACTAGGTGGTGTTCCAAACTCCGGGCATGTTTAGTCGTGTTTAGTGCCGTATTTGGTTTCTTTGTTGTACTCGTTGCCCCTAGCAACTCTTAACATTTGTCAAAAATTTAGGGACAAAAATACGCAAAAATCGGGGTTTTGTCCTTTTTTTGAACGTTGTCAATTCATATTATTTAGATGTCATCGGAGCAGACAGATGAAAAATTACTTTTAATGTTCTATTGATGAAATTGAGCGAAATCAAATCTTGTATTCTACACGGATACCAATCTTCTTAGAACTATAAAGTGACAATATAAAGTAACCATTTATCTTCGCAATATAATAGATAGCAAAATCATATTAGCTTACCACATAAATGACACAAAATGCGACAATGATCTTGTATTCCAAGAAAATAATTATCCGAAAACTTCAAACTTTTTTAATATAACGTATAAAGAAGGAGTATGTCCATGGGACACGGTTGATCCAGCTATATGCGAGCCCATGAATTAGAGGTACGTCCGACAGCTCTTAAAGTCGCTTCTAATGACGAGCGCTTTTTAAGGAGACATCATCGGAATACTCGTTTCTTAGCAACCAACGAAATCACGTTAAAAATAAATGATTTAGCAAGAAGTGGAACCTGTCTACAATAAAATTTCTACGTTTGAAAACTGATGGACCCATATTTATATTTTGAGAGGTTTCTGAAATTGAACCGGCCTCCATTGGACATAACAAAATCGGATTTAATGCCACATATGGTGAATGGTTTTTATCGTAGCCTTGGGCTAAACAAAGAATTTTTTCTCTAAAATATGTTAGAACTAAAATATTTTTCCAAAACTTACAATGAATGATATTCTAAAGAAACAGTGCCACACTGGTAGGTCCCAGAAGTCAAAGACGGCATTTTGACGTTATTGTACATTTTGCGGGAAAATGAGTGTTGAACATCATACTGAACCATCCTACCTCATTTGAAATCATACATGTACTCGTGTACAGTTTCTGACAAAAGCTTGACGAACGGACATTAGGTAGTACTCCACAATTAATTTATTTAGCTCATTTTTGCATGTGCTCGACGTTGACTATTTTGTCCCGGGTTCTTGTAATCGCTTTTACTGCTATTTGCACTTTAAACTAGGTGGTGTTCCAAACTCCGGGCATGTTTAGTCGTGTTTAGTGCCGTATTTGGTTTCTTTGTTGTACTCGTTGCCCCTAGCAACTCTTAACATTTGTCAAAAATTTAGGGACAAAAATACGCAAAAATCGGGGTTTTGTCCTTTTTTTGAACGTTGCCAGTAGTCGAGCTTTCGGTTCAGGTGAAACGTAACATGTATGAAATGAAAGCCCGAAAACAGTCCTTTCTTTTAAGACCAAATAAACCTATCCGACTTCTGCTCTTTTTTCCGCTAAAATTGTTCAAACTTAAAAATCTAAAAATAGCACATTTAAATTTAAGCCCATCCGCTGGTCACCATGCACAGCCGGAAGCGACGCTTTATGATCATTGATATTGATTTTTTCGAAATTATTCTTTAAAACAATAACCGTGGATCGTAATTTTTATATAACGGGTCCCGTTTTTTAGCTCACCTGGACCGAAGGTCCTTGTGAGCTATTACCATCACTTGGCGTCCGTCGTCGTCGTCGTCGTCTGTCGTCGTCTGTTAACAATTTTTCAAAAATCTTCTCCTCTGAAACTACTGAACAGAATTTAATGAAACTTGGTATGAATGATCCTTAGGGTGTCCTGCACCAAACTTGTGTTTCAATTTTTGATCCGTCAAAAAACATGGCCACCGTTGCTAAAAATAGACCAGGGGGGTCAGACTACTGTTTTTGGCTTGTAAATCAAAAAGTATAAGAGATAGATGAAATCTGATGCCACGCTACTGCTTCAGCATCAAAAGTTCTACAAAAGTCTCCATTTGGTCGAAGTTGTCAGATGATCCCTTATAGAAGTTACAGCCCCTTAAAGGTGAAAAATAGCGTTTTTGCATGTTTTTGGCCTATAGAATGAAAACTATTGTAAATAGAGAAAAGCTGTTGCTTGCTTAAATGTTCAGCTCATTAAGCTCTACAAAAGTCTTCATAGGGTCAAAGTTGGCAGATGACCCCTTATAGGGGTTACAGCCCCTTAAAGGCAAAAAATAGTGTTTTTGGCCTATAGAATTAAAACAATTGCAAATAGAGAAAAGCTGTTGCTTGCTTAAATGTTCAGCTCATTTAGCTCTACAAAAGTCTCCATAAGGTCAAAGTTGTCAGATGATCCCTAATAGGGGTTACAGCCCCTTAAAGGCGAAAAATAGTGTTTTTGGCCTATAGAATGAAAACTATTGTAGATAGAGAAAAGCTGTTGCTTCCTTAAATGTTCAGCTCATTGAGCTCTACAAAAGTCTCAATAAGGTCAAAGTTGTCAGATGACCCCTTATAGGGGTTACAGCCCCTTAAAGGTGAAAAATAGCGTTTTTGGCCTTAAGAATGAAAACTATTGTAAATAGAGAAAAGCTGTTGCTTGCTTAAATGTTCAGCTCATTTAGCTCTACAAAAGTGTCCATAAAGTCTAAGTTGTCAAATGACCCCTTATAGCGGTTACAGCCCCTTAAAGGCGAAAAATAGTGTTTTTGGCCTATAGAATAAAATTATTGCAGATAGAGAAAAGCTGTTGCTTGCTAAAATGTTCAGCTCATTAAGCTTTACAAAAGTCTTCATAGGGTCAAAGTTGTCAGATCACCCCTTATAGGGGTTACAGCCCCTTTAAGGCAAAAATAGTGTTTTTGGCTTAAAGAATGAAAACTATTGCAGATAGAGAAAAGCTGTTGGTTGCTTAAATGTTCAGCTCATTTAGCTCTACAAAAGTCTCCATAGGGTTGAAGTTGTCTGATAACCCCTTATAGGGGTTACAGCCCCTTAGTGTTTTTTGATTATTTAGAATGAAAGCAATTGCAAATAGAGAAAGGATTGTTCATGCTTATAAACATTCAGCTCATTTAGCTATACAAAAGTCTTCATAGGGTTGACATTAAGACCAGGTGAGCGATTCAGGCACCTGGGAGCCTCTTGTTTATTAGTCTTGTTTTAAGACCAAAACGAATCAATATTTTCATTTAACAAAAAAGTTCACAGGGGCCACATACGAAAACAATGCTGTGAAAAAATCCTAATTGTGGAGTACTACCTTAGTGAATCTATCCCCCCGACATGTCGTCACTGGGGGATAAAAACTAACGGAAATGGATGATCAATTTCAAATTCCCAAGAAGAAAAAGACTTACCACAAATATAACAAAGACTGCAATGGTCCTGACTTGATGCAGTCACCTCAAACGGAATGGTGTGTTTAACAAGGTGTTATTGCCCAAGACCTTCCTCTTCTCTTGTGATCTTAGGGTCTGGTAGTACATAAAACACATCACAGTTCTGAGATTCAAGAGTGGCAGTGGGGGGAACACATCGACACAATAAACAGAACTACAACAATGTTGCTTTTGTGATTTGGCGGAGCCACAGGTTTTTAAATAAAACACAAACTTAAGTACAAGTCTACTGATGACTTGACAAGACTCTTACTACTAAAAGACAAGTGTATACAAAATACAAAAGGGAATGAGATGTGGAAAAAGTGTATGCGACATTACCTTTGTACCTACATAAATCGGTGACATTTAAAATCGACAATTGGAAACCATTTGTCTTCAATGTGACCAATCGTTGGTTGTATGCAATAGCATGAAGGTTTGTCACTTACTTCCTCAATGGTCGGTAATTTTCTTTGGGTACTTCAGTCTTCCTGTCATGAAAACTGGTTGGATGTACTCAATTATATGTATATTTGTCCATTACTTTCCCAAAGGTTTGTGATTTTATCTGGGTACTTCGGTCTCCCCGCTATAAAAACTGGTTGGCTGTAAGCAATTATATTTAGATTTATCCGTTACTTTCCCAAAGGTCGGTGGTTTTCTGTGGGTACTTCGGTCCCCTTGCCATGAAAACTGATTGGCTGTAAGCAATTTTATGTATGATAGTCCATTACTTTCCCAAAAGTCGGCGATTTTCTTTGAGTACTTCGGTCTCCCCGCCATGTAAATTGGTTCGTTGTAATCAATTTCATGTACATGTAGGTTTGTCAGTTACTTTTGAAACGTCGGTGTTTTTCTCTTGGTACCCCCTGTCATGAAAACTAACCTGCATGAATCGCCTAGGTGCAAAGACATGGGTGTATAACCTGATCACACACAAAGAGACCACTAGTCACATTGAAGACTACTGTTTATTTTCAATTGTGGATTCTAAAATTGTCACTGACTTTTATTGAAAATGAAGATTTGGACATAATGTTTTCAGAAAACCCGTTGACATTTTGGCACAAGAAGAAAATTCAATATGCACTGAGAAATTGATAAATGCAAGTGCGGAAAACCCCATTCTGGAACTTTCATTCAACCGTCGACGAGTAACAATTCTGAAACTAACAAAACCAAGTTCATGGGCAAATTAAAAAAATGAATTTGTGGATTTAAGTGCGTTAGGGGAAATGAATTTTAATAATGATTTTGACATAATGTTTTCAAAAAATCCGTTGCCATTAGGACACAAGAGGAAAATTCAATATGCACTGAGAAATTTGATAAATGCAAGTGCAGAAAATCCAATTCTGGAACTTTCACTCAACCACCGACGAATTGCAATTCTGAAACTAACAAAACAAGTTCATGGACAAATCAAATAAGATATTATTAGTAGGATTTTAAACAAACAGGCCTAGGAGAAAGACGATCCATTATAGATAAAAAAGGGAAGGTCCCATGAAGATAACTAGATGCAGTCCCGGGGATGCAGTAATATAGGAATAGAGACAATAAGCCCTGAACATCGCCCCCCTTTCCTTTGCAACAGTTTGCAAGACTGTGTCCAAAAAGACCGCCATACAGACTTCGAACTTGTTTTTAAAAACGAAAAATATTAAAACAATTGACAAAGAAATTAAGCAACTGGAAGATGAATAAGGACGAATTTCAAGATTGAAAGAAAAATCTTATGCTTTGTTTTATATCTGGAATGAAAGAAAGATCAAGAAATACTAACAAAACTTAACAAATTAAAGGCTATATCTTGATTTTTTACATATCATTATAAAATTAAAGGAATAAGCATTATCAGTGACGACACTGAGATGAAGGTGACAAAATTGTTATGGACAAGCCTATTTAAAATGCACAACAGAAAGCAATGTACACGTATGATGATATACTAGTACCCCACGAAGACACCACTACTAGTACAAAAAAGACGCGTAGTTAATATCCCCTCCACATCTAGTTATGATGCCCAACCTTTTGCTATGTCACAGTGGCAACATTCCTATTGAAATTATGGTTACCCATATCATTATCAAAGAAGAAAAGTGGCACCAATGGGGCATTCGAGTGTCAAAAAACCAACAGGACAACGACAAAAGATTAAGACAAAAAATTTAAAGCCTCCACTTCCTCTCGATCCACTATCGGACTCCGACTAAATAACTTACAATTGACAAAGTTGTTTTTCTTGGTGCTTCTCCAAAAAATCATTTTTCAATTTATTTTGTTTTGTTTTATATGGAAATAATTTTATTTACAATTTGCTACGGGAATAGTTTTATAATTATTGTTTTGTTGGGAATTTATTTGGTACATTGGCATTTCATGATTTTTTTTTTTTACTTTTTCTTGGTGCAATTTTGCCAGGTGTAACTTATAATATGCAACTTCTCTCAGCTAGCCCTCCCTAGCTCTATATGGTCCTTTTTGTATTTTTTATTGGGTGGACTATGGTCCAAAAAAAGGAAACAAAATAGCAAAAGGACCATAAAGAGCTGGCCATCACGCATTATATTTTCTTGGGATTTATATGAAACTGTTGGATTATCAACACGCAACTTAACGGTTCATTTTATTGAGAGGATACAATTTTAAAACACTATCAAAGGCAACAAACCCACATATATAATGTTCCTGATGATTAGAAAAACTAAGGCTAATGCACATAATAAAGATATTGACGACAGCATTGTCCTAGGCCTGACTAAGAGCAAGTAAAGGTGTACCAAAGGTGAAATCAAACATCATTATACCGAAAAGGCTTTTGAATGAAATGATTGGTTGAACCAGTAAAAAAAACTTGAATTGTATAAATATTCAATATAAATAATATAATTCAATAAAAGTAAAATAAGCCCAAAAAACAACAGAAAAATACATTTTTTCATAATTATTTTTTTTTCTTCTAAGTTACAACATTATCCGACTTATCATTACAAAGTACCCTTAAATATCAGTTACTAGTTCAATGACTCTTATTTGGGAGTTGTGATAAGGCATTTTTTTATTTTAAGTATTGTTCTCTTGTAAATGTCATGAATATGTGATAAGGAAACGCAGTTAAGATGTCCAGAAGTGTCCTGTAAATATCGGAACTAATGGAACACTTAGTAGTTGATGACACAACGATTTGTATTTCAGACTGTATCAACACATTTTTGACGCAAGTTGGCATCATTCAAAATGTAATTTGTTTCAGCAAACGCGTTGTACAAGGTTTAAAAGATAATAGAGTTTGTAAGAGCAATTATTTTTCTGAAAAAGAATAACAGACTATGATGTTACAAAAATATAAAGCAGGTTATCTAAAGTTTTAAGAATAAATTATTAATGCCATAAGCAAGTGAAGACATGCCTTGAAAGAGAGCACAGTTTACATTTATATTTATATTGTTTAATAGAAAATAATGAGACGTGGAATAAGTGTACGCAACACAGCCCAAAATAAAGCGGCAATTCAGAAAAAAACACAATGGGCAACTGCCAGCAGTCTTAAACGAGGCCAGTAGGCGCTGCTCGCGGTTCTGCAAAAGGCCCATGGTCTAAATGAAATGCATAAAATTCAAATCCAGTCATGAAATAGTCACAAATAAACCCCCTTCTTAAACAGGGAACAGAAAAAGTATCGACCCAGAATCAAAACTTTTCGTTCAATCAAAG
The DNA here is from genome assembly GCA_963971305.1 of Arcuatula senhousia. NCBI lineage: Eukaryota > Metazoa > Mollusca > Bivalvia > Mytilida > Mytilidae > Arcuatula > Arcuatula senhousia. Next base: position 26,591,997 of record OZ020307.1, read on the forward strand.
AAGGATTCTTATAGAAATTCGACAAGAATCTACGTAATTTGTTTTGAAGGCCCCACAATACGTCAGTATCACATATTATTTGGTAATTTTTAGACCTGACGGACCACTACCTCCTGTTTTGAACTTATAAATGAATCACAAATAACAGTCATAGGTACTTACTCACAGGGATCGTTAATTGCTCGCAATTACTTGTAAACAACTCGAACTCACAGAAAAAAATTGTAACAACTCGTAAGTAGAGAGCGCTTAGAAACTGATAAGACCGCTTACCTACAAAGCTTAGTTAGCTATTTTTATTCCAAAACAACACGAACTCGGTTTCACCACTTAGGGAGACACAACCATGAAAGGGGTGATAAAATGAACATGAAATGATGATGAAGTGGAGGAAATGTAATCACAAGGCCAATCGGGTATAGGATTTCTGACTGCCAACAGATCAAGAAGGGTGTGTAGGATCGGTAATTATAACATCCTGGATGAGGATCCTACGGGTTTTCCCTTTATCGAAGCCTGCAGTAGAGTTCTTTTACACGCAAGGAACGTGAAATATATATCCAACACAGTGCGTCGCTTTGGATTGCATCAGGTTTTCCGTATTATATAGCCTGACGTCCCCGGCAGTCATATGTGACTTTCTGATTTAACAAGAATATTTATTTATTTATTTTCGCGTGCGTTTGGTAAGATATCAGGTTATGACAATGGAATCACGTGCACCAAATTGAAGTTTTTGTTTCTTTTTTTTTACTTCTTCGCTTTTTAATGCATTATTTTTTTATATTAAATGTATCGAGGTCAATAACACTATTTTTCCGTTAAAATAAATTGTTCCAAGAAAATGATGTTGATTCAGATTAGCAAAACATATAGTATTAATAATATGCTTTTGCAAGTTTTCTAAATTGAATCTTAATGGTGTAGAAATTAATTTCTTTGAAAATCCGAAGTATGATTGTGACTATATGGCTGTGATTTCCCAAATGGTTAATTTTAATGAAATACCATTTTGGGCTGAGCTCTAAATATACCGCCGCAGACAAAATTGTCTTGAAGGCACGTCGTTGTATTATTCTAACAGAACATTTTAAGTGGGTGGATTTTAAATAACAATTCAAAGCAATGATGTAAAAAGGAAATTTGACAACCGCAATAAAATGCAAACCTCAGACTTTCTGTTAATGTCTGTGATAGACATTATTTGTAACTGCTTTACAATGTTCCGTTAATACGCGAAAATTATTATGTCTGGTCTTTAACTTTTTAACATTTTTCTTCATAGTTAAACTTATGAAGTCTTGTCGGTACATTGTTCTTAACCCACTAACGCGAATGAAAATTTAATTTAGAATGTGTTATCAGTGGTTGCCCCGTGCGTGTTCCGGATTGCAAATAGGACCACAACAGTGCTTATAGGTTGTCAGTAAGTCTGACAGACTTCAGGTCAGGTAAAGCGACTGGACTGACTGTGTGCTCAAGAAGGTTCAATGGACAGCCCTGTCAAAGTGAATGCTTTGACCACTAGACTTTAATAAGGAAAACCTTACCTGACCGTGTTAGAAAAAATGACATTTTTTTTTCCCTGCTGCATGTATCGATAAGAGAAGAACCATCTCCAATGCAGAAAACTAAATTGTTCGAATGTACCATTCCCTCCTTAATAGAATGCAAGTCAAAACTCTCGTCCCCGATTGCCCTTGTGTCCCCATTTATTCCACTTCATCGTCATTTCATGTTCATTTTATCACCCCTGCAGCCGAATGCGTTCTGGATTTAAGCGAAAACTAATATACCCAGTGTATGGGCTTATTGGAAGAGCAATACCCTATTCACATTGTAAACCGTTGGTAGAATTTGATATGAGTAGGCTCTTTAGAGGCCGTTTAAAAAAAACCGACTCACACACTGCAAACAAGAAAGGAACTTATTTAGTTTTCCAATCCTGGACAAATAAATAAGTTTTGAACTAATGTGTTATCCGGATATTCCAGCTTTAGTCTGTTCGAATAGATCTTAAGCTTATACTCGCTTTACTCGCCATTCTAACTTATCCCCTTGTTATGGACACTTTGAAATCTTAGCCCTTTGGTTTTTTTTTTCCTTTTTCCGCCCCAAGTGTGCTTGTCCCGATTGAAAAAAGCGTGTTGCAGTACTAAGCTTGTCGGCTACGCAACGACACAGCGCCGAATACGGGTCACTGCCCACAAAGACACTGGAAGACATTAGTGTTCCCAAGGTCATTTCTGTAATGCATGCATATATAGTCGTCGAGAATGACCTGTAACTATAGTTGTGTAAAGAGTGGATAAAATACAATGTTACAGTACTGCAGGTTTCGCTATTAGTGGGATTCCCTAAAGTTGGTTAAATTGTTTGGCCTATTTTCAGTGCATGTGGCAGTCAAAACTTCTTTACCCTAACTCTTGTATTTTAAATGTACTTTACATCATCATTTCGGGTTCATTTTATCGCACTTTTCAGGTTCATCACTTTGATATAGTCGATTTTCTGTTGCATGAAAGTTAATTAATAACTGCTTTAAATTCTACGTGTATATAACCTTATTCAACGGAAAATTAAGCAATTTATAGTTCTAATACTTGTTTTTTTTTCTACAATATCAACGAACAACCTTATTGTTTAGACAGAAAAATAATTCAGGACTTGCTTTAAGAGCGCGGATATATATATTCTTCCGTAAATGACTCTTTTCAGTGTGAGATGACCAGGTTGAGATGCGAGCACGTGCAGCGATCTCACACTGGTCAATTATCCAATAATAACCGCCGGTACTGATATTGATCGATGATGTCGACCAATGAAATGCACTGTTATTTTATACTTTAGGTTTTTAGAATGAAGTCCTCTAAGGTTTCAGAATATAAAATTTAATTTCTTACGGAAGAAATAGGTACTTACACGCGTTCTTGGAAAACCGGCAATGATCTTTCACTCGTGATAGAATTTTTTGGGTCTTTTGACTCGTTCCGCTGCGCTCCACTTGCAAAAAGCCTGAAAAATTCTATCACTCGTGAAAGATCAGCCGGTCTTTTCCAAGAACTTATGTAAGAACCTATTAATCTTATAAAATTTTAGCAACAAGCTTACCGACCGCTACCAGGGCTTATTCTTTTGCATCCAGGTGTTTTATGTTCTGCTGTCTCGAATAATGTGTCTCTTAGGGACCGACCATTAACTTGAAGGGGGGGGCTTGGTTTTTTCCTAAAAAAAATTCTGAAAATTATTTTTGATGAAAAAAATATTTTGGCAGCTGAGGGTAAGAAAAAAAATATTCTGAAGAAGGATTTCAGCTATAAAAAATAATGCTGATAATGAAAAAAAAAATTTTCTGTCGCGACGCCTTCGAAAAATAAATATTTTTCCGCGCGCGCGGAAAAAGATTTTCTGATCAAAACAAAAAGCCAAGCCCCCCTTCAAGTTAAATGGTCCGTCCCTTAATGATTCGTATGCTTCTTAAACCTTATTTGCTACACATCTATATGCCCTATAGGGTAGATTTCCCATCATCCAGTGGTCTTCAAATTGTACCGCACCTTCATGAATTTCCCACCCATCCCACACAATATTCTTGTTCCATGCAGGGCACGGGTGTCAAATATTTCCGCAGCAGAGCCTAGTTTGTCGTAAGATGCGACTAAGGATCTTGGGATTCTGACATCGGTATTTAATAGGTGCTCAGCTCACAAAGCGACCAATGTTTGAACCCTGTAAGGTTTGAATAGTCTGGACTATAATACGGAAACTCTGACCGCTTAGCATACTAAGCCAGCGTGTTTGGAGAGCGCCATGATCCATGAACGTAAAAGATCGATTTTATAGACCATCAAGAAGTGCGTCACAGAGGTTAAATTTCCACCCCTGGCAACCTTTTCTAGTAGTATTCAAAATTACTGTTCCTTTGTTTCCCATCTCAACTCCAGTCTTCGTCTCCAGTGTATGTAGACTCAACCAGCACTCAGCAGTGTAATTTCGACAGACAAGGGTTGTTCCAGATTATGCGAAATATTTGCCGATGGCTTGGTCACTTTCTGGGCGCATTGTCCTATGATGCGTTTGTGGTACATTGCATGGCCTGCCTTGTTAGTTGGGTTCGTCTTCTTTCACGTTTGTGATCGTAAATTGGCCCTTTTCGCATGGCATACATGGGTTTGTGTTATGAGTACTGTGTCCTGGGTGAGTCTACACAATTTAATTTGTTGTTTCAATGTTTCAATTTGTTCTTGTCCTGGTTATGACGAAAATATTGTCGACTGGACATTAAAGAAACAACAATCAATCAGTCAATTAAAGTATATCCCATCATCATTTCATGTCCATTTTATCATCTTTAACATGTTTCACGCCATTACATAACCTGTATGGTGTGCCAATGGAGTAAGCAACTAACGCACCGCACCCGCTCACTCTGTGGAGTACATACATATGAACAGGTAAAAATTATGTTTTTGTTCCAATTCGCTAATCGTACCGAAAATTCGGCATTAGCCTAGAGGATCATACTATCGATAGATACATGATGTCCCAATTTTAAGATTACAAAATCAGCTTGATTAATACTTGTATGAAAGTTTCTCAGAAACCTGTTTTCTTAAGGGATGTCTGATCTTCTTCACTATTAAAATTAACCATCTTATCTTAGCAATGTGTGCTAAAATGGTAGTTCAACTCAACAGTGAATCAATCAACTGTTTGATCTCAATACCAACAAACTGCCTTTTCCTGTTCCTTTGTTTCTAATAACACCCAATAATTTTCATGTTTTCATCATTAATACATATATAGTAGTCACAATTCAAAATTTCAATCACTCGATATATCACCATATCTTAGGTTTTTTTGCACTTACTTCTAGAGCCGAGATTAATTTTTGATTTGATATCATTTTAATTTCATAACCCGAATTTCATGGAATTTTAAGATGGAGAATATCGGGATAATAATTTTCGTAATAGTTTTCTAAGCAACTACTGAGCACAGGTCCCATGTATACCGATTTCAGGTCTATCGATCGCTAACCTCGAGCTCCTTCCTGTTTAACGAACTATTGTTTTTCCCCAACAGATCACATAGTCCCAACACACACGTGAATGAGATTTGCTACACTTAACGACATTAACGTTTTGTAACTTGTTTTTACTGCTGTCGTCAACATTTGATTAGCAGATAAACCTAGAAATCTAGACCTTGTATATTTTGCCCTCAGCTAAAAAACCATTTAAGTAAATCGTTTTCCTCTGATTGGTTTCAAACGCAATTTTCTAGCTTAATAGTCACAATTAAGCAACTAAATATGAAATCTCATATAATATCTCTTAACGATCTAAGATTAATGAACAGAAAATTGGCAGAGTTAACGTTATTGAGTTAGAATATATCAAATAATAAAGTTTGTTTCTTTAAAAGCTCATTTACTCCGTATAAACACATTCTTTGTGTATGATTTACAATTATCAAGTTGTTTATATGAGTTTCTAGTTGATAGAACGACATGACGTTATCTTTCAAGGCTGTTGATGAAATGATGTCACCGTTATTATTTTTTTTCTACGTGGCATTTAAAAATTGTTTTACGGAAACTGTTAAGGCACGAACCATTTTCATACGGTGGGGGGCCTTGGATTTTGTTTCCTGATATTATTTTTTTTCTGTCCAAATCAAAGTTACAATTTTTTTTTTTCTAATCAAAGAAAAATCATTAAAAAAAAATTCAGGCAAATTCAGAATTTTTTTTTTAACATTTGTTTTTCTATTCGTAAGTTTACAGGTCTTTTATCAATTGTGTGAATTAGGCAAGTTCTTGGACTAATTTATTTTCATTGTAAGTAACATTCATATATTTTAAAGACAAATGGGATATGTGGAATAAGTCAAACAGACAAACTCTTGATAGATGAAATGTACATTGGACTATTGTATTTTGATTTTGAATACATGCACATTCAAAACATACATATATTTATAAGAAAAATGGGATATCGAGAGACATGGCGAATATGTCAGCCAACCTCTATTGAAAACACAAACTAAAAAATGAAAATAATTAAAAACCAGAATCCCCCCCCCAAAAAAAAAAACATTCAGTACAAAAATGTATATAGCAATATTAATTTAAATGGACAATAGACAAAGTCAAATAGCTGGATATCTAAAATCCAAAATTTGTTTCTTTTATACTTTTTCCAATATGTGAAATCTTATTCTAAAACTTATCAAGACTAGAAGTGAAAACCATATTCATTTGTAATTGCCCTGGTAACCTTGTCACGTGGGGGACTTATCACATGGTTACCTTTTAGGTTCATCTTTTGGTATCAAAGTTTTTAAAAGTTAATTTCCAAGTTTTCGGTTGAAATAAGACAAAGGAAAGTACAAATTAAAGGCAATGAGGAATCATAGAAAAAACAACCCTTTTGATTTGGTTAGGGATCCTGCGTTTTAACTACCATGCTAAACAGACATGGGGATCGTTGAAGGCCTCAAAAGCTCTTGGGTAAATGATGCAAAAACATCCATTCTTGTGATTTCCTGAAAGCTTATCATGAAATTTAGATTTCATAATTCATTAAAAAAAAAATCATCATATAAACTACAAAACAACACAAGAATGCAGTTGGAAAAATAAGAAATCTGTAAATATTGACCAATGTTGTCTTATAGACATTTCTGGATCTACCAGTGGGATGGGAAATACATATAATTTTATTTGTTAAGCGGGACAACAGTCTCTAAGATGTCCATACTTCAAATATTCATTCTTCATACTAGGGTGTCCGAAGGCGGCTGAAGCTCATGGAAACTGAAATACATCACAAAATGATACAGAGCCTATATTCTGAAAGCAATAGAAAAAACTTAGACCTGTAGACGATCTATAGATCAGGAATCGTATTCAACCATATGATAAATTTCAAATATTGAAAGCCTTAGGTCAAAAGTTTCTGCGAAATCAGTTACGGAAATGATTTGATCCCTCGGGTAAACAAACTGACGGACCAGTCTAAAACATTACACCACTTTCAACTTCTTTTATGGGTATAATGCAACAATAGTGTGTATGTAAAATAGGTTATAATTGGTTGTGTCGCGTACACTTATTTCTCTTTATCGTCTATAATAATTACATTGCAAGGTATAAGAAACGCAATGTAACTTTTAATTATCCTGATTGGGAGTCATACAGCAGAGGTTCATACCATAACAGATCAAAACTATAGATGTACATGTATGCATGTACTAAACATATTAAAAGTGATACTATTTCGTAGCACGTACATTATAATTTCAAAATTTGAATCTTTTGCAAAAGGCAATGATATGCCGAGCGTAGCGAGGCAGAAAAAATCAGGCTTTTATCATTTGAGTTCAAAGGATGTATAATTTTTTGGGGGGGGGAATTTATGAATATTGAATATTTATTTTTTTTCAGCTCCATTAGGAGCATTTTTATTTTTTTTCTGTAAAAATTGGAATTAATATTTTTTTTTGAAAAAATCCCAGGCCCCCACCAAAAGAAAATGGTTCGTGCCTAAGCAAAGCCAAAGGATGATGATAGGAATCCTGTTCCAATTTCCCTTAAATTATTATTTTACATTTTTATATTTATTTTCTTTTCTTTACAATGACATTTAACATAATTGTTTCTAGTGTTATCTTAGATGCGAATAAAGACGAATTTTTAAATTTCTTTTTGTGTGCCATCAGTATAGTTTGTTCTGTAATCCATGCAAATAGGCCCACAGCAGCGCTAAGCTTAACGATAAAAGTCCACTAAAGAGCTCTAAAAACCTGCATGACATTAGGTCAAGCCTCCTGCATGACATTAGGTCAAGCCTCTTAGCCCACAGAGCGACTAGATAATGAGTCCCAGGTGGTTGAATGGTGCAGCCCTGTCATATTGAAATAATATTAGGCTATAATGCGGAAAATTAACGTGGCCGCAAACCATAGTGGTGCACTGTGTTGGGAAAAATGTCACGTTCATCACATGTTAAATAACTTTGCTGTAGGTCTCGGTATATGGGTAGGAGCCGTAGAATCTGCAGACGGCTAAATCACTCGTCTCTACCTATCACCCATTTTTTCAAGTGACGGTCAAAACTTTCCTCCCTGATTGGCAATGTGTCCCCCTTTCCTCCACTTCATCATCATTTTATGTTTATTGTATAACCCCTTTCATGTTCATCACCCGGATATAGCAGAATTCGCGCTGATCGAGAGTCAAGCAATAACTGACTAGCTAACTAGTTTGTTCTTTTACATGACTGGCTGCACCTCTGTGGCCAAAAATTGTGTGTGGCTTAAAGAGCCGCTAATACGATCCTCCTATGACACTCCTTCAATAAAAAAATGCAACCTTTAATTTGTGCATTTGAATATCATTTTATTCCCTAAATATATATATTGAATTAACCTGTAAGTACAGGTAATTTCCTAAATATTTGTGAAAGCTGAATACGTATAGATAACTTTTCGCGGTGCTTATTGGATGCGCCATGCACGATGTTTTCTATTTTTTTTTTTTCGTCAGCTTTAAAATTTGGAAAATATAAAATTTTGTTGATTGTCAAGTTCCAAACCCGCTTATCCTCTCATATTCTTTCAATAAAACTGCAATCCTCGTGCATTTCCCTGGTATTCAAACAAAGGACCAAGTTCACTATTAAATTTGGCCCTTAAATGTGGAAAATATTAAATTTGGTTAATTTGAATTAAAATTGCTTGCATATTTTCTTAAATCCATAAGTTTTTAATGTGTTTTTTTTCTGAATTGCTGCTTGATTGTGGGCTGTGTCGCGTGCACTTATTCCACATCTCATTGTTTTCTATTAAAAATCGGAAGAAATTACATTGCGAATACCACTATATTTTCTGTGTACTGCTATGGTTTACTGCTATGGTTTTATCAGATAAATCATATATATAGAGAGAGCGTTTTTTGCACGTTTAGAGGTGGCACCACCTGTCGTCCAAAAAGTTCTCCATCTTATTTTATTTTATACCGTAAGATAAATTTATTTCAAGTAAAATATTTGATTGCAAAGGGTGGCGCCACCTCTATATCGTCCAAAAACTATACCAAATTTAAATTTTTACTCCATTTTTGTTTGTCCTTTACCAAAACGTCGCATGAAAATCACAAATTTTGGCAGTCAAAGTGGGGTCCAGACCCCCTGGACACCCATTGTACTTATCACAAAAAGTAAGACGTTTTGTATACGTATTCAGCTCTCACAAGTGACTTGGAAATCACTTGCCAACAAATTTAATATAATTTTGATAAATAATTCAATGGACCTGGCCATGGTTCTCTTAGTACCTTATTTAGCCCTAAGCTGAGTAATTTTTAGCAACAGTTTTTCATGGATTAAGTTGTTCCATAACTGTTATCATAGCTGCAGCCGACTACATTCTCTGATTTTTAAAATAAGGCTGTCCTTAGCCAGGAATCTTTGACAAAGCTTTCGTTTGTACTTGTCTTTTTGATGTTTTCTGTTCCTTGTTTAAAAAGGGGTCTATCTGTGACTATTTCAGGGCTGGATTTGAATTATATGCATTTTATTTAGACCATGGGCCAATTGCAGAACCGCGAGCAGTGCCAAATGGCCTCGTTGAAGGCTGCTGGCGGTTGTCCATTGTGGTTTTTCTAAATTGCCCTTTAATTGTGGGCTGTGTCGCGTACACTTATTCCACATCTTATTATTTTCTATTTAAATGACAATGAAGATAAGAAATACATATAATAACACTTATAACCGGAAATTCTCCTAACGAATTCCCTCGCATGATCAAAAGTTATGATTAAGCATTGGAGGCTGTGATTGGTTAAAAAAGAAGGCAAGGAAATCCAAATGAAGAACCAAAGAACCAAACCATGATGAACACAAATAACCATTGCCACAACAAAGTAAAATCTAAGGAGATAAAGAAGAAAGAAAAGAACAAACCATTATAATTCCTAATTCCATGAAAAATGCAAGTACTTGTTTGCGCTTAAATACTAGAAACATTTGTTCTATAAGGCACCGACCATTTGATTTTCTGGGGGAGGCTTGGGATTTTTGTAAAAAAAATATTCTGCCCCCCCCCCCCCCAGGAAATCAAATGGTCGGTGCTTAATTGCCACGGTACGTTTTTTCTATCAATGATTTACGCATGTCTTTTGTATTATCTCTAATACTAATTTGAAAAACATAAAAGCTATCTTTTACTTTATAGTTGGTTAATTCCTAATTAAAGATGAAATGACAATAGATAGCCGATGCGGTTATACCTTTGACATACGTATCCTTTGGCATGCTTCCATGTCAAAGTGAAACATAGAAACGATAATGTATAAGACTATACGATAATTAAGTCTGTTCATCTTTATTGGTTTTCCTAATTACAATACAAACTTATTGATGATTTCTAGATCAGCGTTTATGTTTAGACACACATTGTTGTTTTCAGATAAAAAATAAAACATTAATTATGTATAAACTTGTTTTTAGAAAACAATGTACATTCTCCCAAAAATACGTAACTTTCAAGTCATATTAATGTCTGTACAGAACTAAACATCATCGCCTGGCACTATCCCTGTTTTCATGGATCTAGTTGTGGCTGTGGAATATTATATAAACGCTACTGACGTCACTACTTTCTGTTCAAAGTGTTATAATTACGCCAACATAAGAACATTTATAACGAAGTCGGCATAGTAGCATCATGGGATCCATAAGATGGCCCGTTTGAGAAACCATTGTGATACATGTTTGGCTTTTCTTTACATGTTACACACACCCAAACTCGATTAATGCCTGGAAATTAAAAAGATAAATTATGTGACTAATATGCTTGTTTGCATTTAAATTACAAATCCGCTATTAATATCACAGAAAAAGGTTCATGAATAAAAATAAATTCAGCACCTTAAATTCAGAAACTTATTTTACTTCTGTTAACTTTGAAATGATTTTAAATTTTGTTCAACCATTTCCATTGAAACAACCTGGGTTTCATACTAAATACCCCTCGTTTCGGAAACGGGTATTACGTATTTTTCTTGTTATATCAACGCAGATTTTTTTTCCACTTTTCTTAAGACTGGTATAGGTTTTATATCGATGATGAGTTCCTATTTGCAACGTTTACAAGAACCATACTAGTATTTAAGCCTTAAAGACACGCACTATGGAACTATTTTTGTTTCAATCTACTTTGAAAATCTTTTCCTAGCGCTTTATGAGACCGAAGTCTATATATGTATCATTATTTTCTTCCTCTAGTTATGTCATATTAAGAACACAATTACAGTCAAACCAATGTTGTGTTATTTTACAGTCAAACAAAGTTGTGTTGTTTAACAGTCAAACCAAAGATTTGTTATTAATAGAAACGGTCCGTCTGAGTTATATTGGTTTAAATTATGAATAATGAATAACTAAGAGTCAGATAGAATTACGTAAAGGTACCCGTCATAAACACAAACATCACCCCTACTTTGGTCGAGAATCAGTATCATTTTCTGTTACCTACAAAATATGTTTTTGTCTCTTTTACCGTGGTATTCCTGTTTCATTCATAACCAACTACTTCTAACTATAGTACATACAAAGGCAGTGTTTTTCAAAGGTATTTTTTGGAGTCTAAGAACTTATATTTCTTACTTAAATAGCTTTATGAATTGTAGTCTAAGCCAATATAACGCTACTTCTATTATTATGCTTTTTTTCTATAGGGATGGATTTTCACCTCTCGATAGTTTGAACTCTAAAGCATAAAAGCACATGTCAAAACCATGATGATACTTGCAGAGTAATCATCATGATGAATGTGAAACGCATTGATGTTTCTTTTTTTTTAACATTGTACTGGGAAAATGTAAGTCCCATATTGTTTTTAAACCTCTTCTAAAGTTCTCGTTGAACCCTGTGTATATTAACGGATTCAAGGCACTGTTGGAGTAAGCCATTAGGTATCCGGCAAATGATAAGTTGTAGTACCAATTTCCAAGCTGAAAAGAAAAGAAAACAAAAATAACGAAATGACGAAGTCCGCATAACCATATGCTTAATTTGAGTTACATTTGAAACTGAAAAAAATCCGAGTCATGACCAATTAGTGCGAAAGCCTAATTTCAGTACCTATTTCGAAATTAAACAATATGATCAAGTACGTACACAAGAAGCAAATGTTTAATTGTAATTACATGTACGAATTTAGAGGCAAAACCTTGTTAACAATTTCACCAAGAACACAATTAAACCAAGTATTTAGATCAAATTAGGTCCAGTCAAAAACAATCCAAAGCTAGAAATAAATCTGTCATTAAGAATAGAACTGATTTTCTTTCTCTCATTTTTTTAGCAATTAGGTTTAATCTACATAATTTGAGTTCCTGTGATCCGTGTCTACATCCGTAATTACAAGACAATTAGTGACTAAAAACAAAGTAAAAAATGATTTATGCTTCGGTTGAGCTAGAAATAAGTTCTAAGACTAGGAAAAAACAAACTTTTTGATTGACAAGGCATCATTCTTAAGAACTATTTTTATGGTTGGCACTTAATTAACTAATTAACGCATTGCTTTTAGTGAAAATTAAAGAAAAGAATAATTTTTTCCTCCATAAATAAGACTTGTATCGAAGACAAAAAACATGAAAGCGAACATGATGATCATTATTCTATCTTAATTCTTTTTGAAGTTATTCTTACACACAAACGTTTTTGTTTCTTACATTAAATCTCAATTAAGAAATGAAATTTAGTTGGGCAATACTTTCATATTTAATGTTTTATATTATATCTAAATCATCAAAGCAAAAACAATTAAAATGCGCTATTAAGACTTTTCTGTAACGTCCAATTGATATTTGTGAATATGAAGTGTTGAGCATTAAATATAATGAATTAGGAAGAATAGTTTTCTTGTAATCACTGAAGGTTTTAGAAGCTTTGATATAAAATTTTCATCAAGTTTTAAGTTCGTTATGCTTCTATTTTAAGAAAAAAACGTGTCTTTAACTAAGAATGATTTGATGAGAAAAAAACATTTGTGACTATTTTTGTGAATGTTAATTTGTTATTTTCGTATACTCAGTCTTGTCTTAGAACAGAACAAAGCAGAAAAAGAGAAAACGAAACACAAAACACAAAAAAAACCCAAGTTATTAATTAAACCCTATAAATTGTTTTGTGTCTGTCATCATGGTCATAAGACAGGAATCATTGCCAAAGCATATGTTTACACTTGTATAATAAATGTAAATTGTTTTATGTCGAGAAGGTGTCGATCCTCTTTTCTTCATCCAAGATTTTGTTTTGTTTGAATCATTGGCATTATTATATACAGCCAATTACAAGACAATCAAAAGCAACAATTGTCATTGATGTAAAATTTAATATGTTAAATATGTAATTGTTTATTGAGGACGTATCATAAAAACTTCTTCCCATCTCATTACTAAAATATGAAGTAGTATTAAACGGAGGTAACCAATTCAATTTTTAATAACCGAAAGATAGAACAAAATTGAAGATCTGAAAAGTCCAAGTTATGTATATAAAGGTCTTTTTTATTTATCATCGCCGTGTAAACAAATCTTATAGGTTCCTTTTTCCAGTGGCAGTCAAAACTCTCCTACCCGATTGGCCTTGTGTCCCATTTCCTCCACTTCATCATCATTTCATGTTCATTGTATCACCACTTTCATGTTCATCTCCCGGATATAACCGAAATCATGCTGCTTGGGAGTAAAGCAATAACTAACTAACTAACTATAGGTTCCAAGAGTGACTACGACCTAACACCCTTGTTCTTAATTTTCGATTATTTTTTTTACTGCAGTAACTTTTACAAAACTAGGAGAACACTTTTGTTGTACAAAAATAATTGTGGGCACATTTTCACTTCTGCACAACGACTCGAAGACTTCTTATTTGGCTGAATTATCGTGTAAAATAAATAAAATTTCTAACATCTAGGATTACCCTTGCTATTAAAATAATTTAAATCTATTTCACTTGAGGTTAAAAATTTAATTTTCCTCCTTAACGAAATATATAAACTTCCCCAATCGGATATTTACCTGATTATAAATGAGGTCAAGATCTACAGTTATAGAAGATGGTGGTTAGAAATGTTTTGTTAATATGATTTTTTGTTTTTGTTTTATTGTAATTGTTAATACCGGCCTATCAACATGTGTTTTGTATCATTGGTAATTTATTACTTAGGGAGTAAACTTTTCAAACCTGTGTTTGATTAGTGCATGTTATACTGAGATAAAATAACTGATTAACGAAATGTTGAGACACTTACCTGTCCTCTGTCTGTTCTGATTTCACTGTATAATAGTATAACCTGGAACGGTAACCAACAAACAGCAAACACAACCAAAATAGCCACCAGCATAACTATAACCTGGAAAAGATACATTTACATTTGACAAATCTCTTAATTATTCGTCTAAAAATATGAAATTACAAATTTACACATTTTTAAATACGCAGAGGAAAATAGAAATTATAAAACATTGTTTATTTAAATATGATAAATGGTGTTGCGTACAGCTCTGTAAAGTAATAGGTATAATATAGAATGGATATGGTGAGCTGCAAAGTTAGAAAGGGTGTCCGTGTGCCAACAGTGATGAAAATCATCTTTTTAAAGCCATTGACACCGGAAAATCCAGCATGGGGTTGAGCTGGAATCGAACCCATACTCTGTCATCTATGGCAACTTCGCCTGCACTGTGTCCAGCGCCCTAGACCACTAGACCACCTAGGCTAGATAAAAATCTAGCTTTCGGTTGCCTAGTTAAACCTCCTCGTAGACAATCTAAGGTTGTAACACAGTACACGATGAACATTAGGTGGGTAGGGAGAGAAAGATAGAGAATTGGATCGCAACTGGTATAGTGATATAAGCATATATATGATAAATGGTGTAGCGTACAGCTCTGTAAAGTAATAGGTATAATATAGAATGGATATGGTGAGCTGCAAAGTTAGAAAGGGTGTCCGTGTGCCAACAGTGATAAAAATCATCTTTTTAAAGCCATTGACACCGGAAAATCCAGCATGGGGTTGAGCTGGAATCGAACCCATACTCTGTCATCTATGGCAACTTCGCCTGCACTGTGTCCAGCGCCCTAGACCACTAGACCACCTAGGCTAGATAAAAATCTAGCTTTCGGTTGCCTAGTTAAACCTCCTCGTAGACAATCTAAGGTTGTAACACAGTACACGATGAACATTAGGTGGGTAGGGAGAGAAATACTACGTTTAATGTGAAAAGTTTTAATTGAAACATCCCCTTCAACATTACAACAAATGTACAAACAAAAACTAAAGCATTTTTTAAGAAGCACCGTTGATCGAATATTCGAAATGATATTCTTCATGTACAACTGAGGAGAGAAACCTTAGTGTTATTGAATGATGGATAAAAAGCCTTTTTGACTAAAATGTTTTACTAGTAAGTTGTGTGAAAAAAGTTTGACTTCTTGACATTCGAGGAACTGTTTTCTTTTTCAGTGGCCACAGACATGCTTACATTCAAAAAGATGCTGGAAGTGTCATTTTCGACTAACAATTTACAATACAACCAACCTGTGACTAGTTTAAAGGTAAAAAATCGAAAAATATGAACCTCAAATATCGGTCTTTAGGTCTTTGAAGTCCCTATGCGAGGTTTTAAAAAAGCACTATCATGATTGCTATTGTTTTAGTAAAACCAATTATAACAAGGGATTGCATTAAGTTTTGCTAAGGATACCCCCACTTGGCGATTCGGAGAACAGGAAATTGATGCCCATCTGACCTGGAAAGAGGGGGCACGTTAGAACCCATCTTACTAATGTGTACCAATTTTTAAATCAATCCCTTAAGTACATGCCGAGAAATCTGTTACGAAAAAATGTCTATTTTATACCTTTTATAACGCCTAATTTGACAGTTTGAAAAACAGAAAGTGGATGCACGACTGACCTGGAAAGATGAGACACGGTACCACTTATCATGCTTAAGCTGTGTACCAAATAGAATAAGCCGAGAAATCTGTTACGAAAGTTTGTAATGGACGGACGGACAGACGGACAAGGTAATTGCAATATACCTCATTTACGAATTGGGGTATTAAAAGACCGAACAGGGAGGGTTGAATTAAAATCCCCCAACATGAAATAATATTTATAGCATTTCTGAACAGGTGATAATTAAATCAGCGACCAGGAAATGTAATAACTCAATGACAATTCAAGCTCACTGTAAGGGATCATTGGGTCTTTAATACCGGAACGTGTTGCAGTGACTGTTCGAATAACGACCAGATGACCCGTTTTGCAAGATGATAAAGTTTCAAAATTTACCAAATTTTATTTAGAACCTTGGCCAATTGCAGACCGGCTAGCAGCACCTACTGGCTTCGTTGAAGGCTGCAGGCGGTTGTCCATTCAGACCATTGATTTTTTTCTTTCTAAATTACTGCTTGTTATGCGAACTGTGTCGCGTACACTTATTCCACATATCATTATTTCTATTTCAACCCAGAATTCTTGGGCCAAAGTGGTCAAATTAACCTGGCGACAGTGTAGTGGAACTGTGGAAGCTCTTAAGATTTACATTTTACTGATCGCGACTAGCTTGTCCCTTTCTTCAGTTAAGACCCGCGTGGCTTTACGAATAGTAATATTGATTTTTTGTTAAAAATAAAAGGTGATCAAAATAATAGTTGCCACTCAAGAGAAATGTAGTGTTTATGACTGTCTGCAGCACTTAATACGAATAAAGTCATCTATTGTACTGAAAGGACATAAACGCAACTAACTCCTTATTATATTGGTTTTTAATAGTAATCCATTAAAGGCATTTAGTTTTTTCATTAAATAAATTGGAATTGTCTCGAAACATAAGTGTTAAAAACAATTTATTAACAATTCAAATGCAAATTGCGATACCCGAAGCAAAGATATAATCGTTTCTTTTACGTAACTTGCTATATGGTGCAAAAAGGTATTTAAGGGTTGTTTTTTATCTTGATTTTCAAATTTTTACATACGCTACCGAGAAGAAGATATGTATACATTATACATGTATGATCTCGAAAATCAAATCATATAATGGATATTTCTTATGACTTACTATCAAAATAAGGACAGAAACAAACTAATTTCATGGTAAAATCAACACCTAAAATCGAGCAATTAAAACCAAAATTAAATGTCACGAAAAGAAACCAACAATTGTCCTGGGGCCTTATTTTCGAAGCCATCTTAGGACAAAGAGACAGCTAAGCAGCATGCTAAACTACATCTTAGTCCTAAGTCGAATTTTTGTACGTGTCCCAAATTACCAATTTCCTATATATAGGAAGACAAATAAGGTGACTTAGGAATTTCCTAACTTTAAAGAATCAAAATTTTAGATAAAATACGGCAATTATGTAAATCTTTTTTATGGTATGTTATCACAATATTGAGGTTTTTTGTGTGGTATGACCAAAATATAGCCAACTTCATATTCTTTCCCGCACTCTCGTTTTAAAGCATTTCAATAATAGTTGCTTCAGCCTTAAAAATGTACGGACAAAGTCCCCCAAAAAATAAAACCCAATTTGCATTTCGTTAATTTAATCTAGCAACATTTTAGCAAAAGTTCTACCTTATTCTCTCTGAATCTCACGCCCAAAGCATTTTTTTCACAATAAGATTATGAGAACTCTTATTTTTATTCAACTGCTGCTTTAGAGAACGTATGATCTCCAATTCAACTCATAATATATTATTGTAAACAATGAATTTTACTATTTACTATTGTTTGCGAATTAAAAAATGGCATGCTCTATCATTTTTAATTAAAAGCTTAACCGTATATATTTATAAAATGTATTTCCTTATACTTAAGAATTTGTTAACAAAGATAGGAATTCCTATAGCTGGGGAACGTCTAAAAAAGCTTCGGTATGACTGCTGAGACGTTCCTTAGGAGGTTCCAAAGATCTTCCTAAATCAATTGCTGAGACGTTCCTCAGGAAATTCCTTGGAAAGTTTCGAAAATAAGGCCCCTGATTAAGAAGAAATGTTTCTATCTAAGAACCACCAACAACATCAAAAAACACAACAATATCTGGAGGACTGAAATTCGTAAAGTATATCCCGACGTATATATATATATATTATTGGTCCTTAAATTTGCAAGCTCTGTTGACATGGAAAATAATGGTTGATTATAGTTGGCTCGTTGGTTGGTAAGGGACCGTTAAGACATGAGTGAATGAGTGAGTTGATGTTTTACGCCCTTGCAACGCTATATAAGGCGATGAACATAAAAAAGATAATAAAATGAAAATAAAATGATGATGATAACTGAAATAAGAGGGTGGTTGGGAAACAAAGGAACCGTCATTTTTAACACATCGTTATTTATTTGTAAGAATCAAGTCAAGAGGTACAATATTGAAGAACAAAAAAGGAAACAAGGCGTTACAACAAAATTAGTTTGCTTTACTCCCAAGCAGCGCGATTTCGGCTTTATCTGGGAGATGAACTTGAATGTAGTGATACAATGAACATGGAATGATGATGAAGTGGAGGAAATAGGGACACAATGCCAATCGGGTAGGAGAGTTTTGACTGCCACTGGAAAAAGGAGTAATGGGTAGGGACGGGAAATTTAGCCTCCTGCATGGGGATCCTACGGGTCCTACTCTTACCGAGACCTGCAGCAGGGTTCTTTAACGTGCGAGGAACGTGACATTTTTCCCAACACGGTGCACCACTATGGTTTGCGGTCAGGTTTTCAACATTATCGCCTGACGACCCCGGCATCTCTTGATGTCAGGGCTGTCCCATCGTTGTCATTAGGACACAAGAGGTGAGTGAGTTGGTGTTTTACGCCCGTGCAACGCTATATAGGTTATTTACAGGCGATGAACATGAAAAGGATGATAAAATGAACATGAAATGATGATGATGATAAATGAAATATGGGGGTGGGGTGGGACACATCCCAGTCGCTTTGTGGGCAAAGCGGCCTGACCCAATGTCAGGTTTCTGAGCGCTCTTAAATGGACTTTTCCCGACATGCTTAGCGCTGCTGCGGGCCTATTCGCCATCCGGAACCCGCACGGGAACGTTACAACAAAACATCGAGGCAATAAATAGCAATAAAATCTCATTCCAAAATCAATTGAAACCTCGATTCCTTCGTGAATTAATAAAGGTTCTGCTTTTGCGAAATACTCGCCACCTTTAGAATATGTCAGATCAGGTAAAGGAAGTCATTACAAAACACGAGAATTTTACCTTTTTTCTTGCTCGGCATTGAGCCTCTACTCTTTTATCCATTTTCTCTACAGGGATAGCACTCATCCATAGTTTCATTATAATACGAGAGTACGCTAATGTCATAATGAGCATTGGTAAAAAGTACAACACAACAGATACTGACACGTAGTACGCAGTTCTTGATGGCATAGAATGTGTAGTTATGTTGTTTTCAGACCACGTGACCACTGGCCACTCGTCGTCACACCACCGTTCCACGTGGTTTTTCCATTCTCTTACTTTTAATTGTCTGTATATAAGGGTAGGGCAAGCAACTACTGCAGATGATATCCAGATTACAAGCAGGGATGTTCTAGCCCTTCTGTCGGTCATGTGAGCTTTGAGAGCAAAGACTATTCCGAAGAATCGGTCATAGGCTATCAGGGTCAACGACAGCACACTGGCAACAACTGACAAAACTGAAAAGATAAAACAGAATTCAATTATTGGTATGATTTTGTAGAAACTTTCATTACAGATGAGAAGAACAATATTTTTATGTCAAACTATCTCCATTTAAAGATATCATTTTAAAATTAAGAAATTAAAACAAACAAAACAATATCAGTAAAAAAACGAGAATGATTATTATCATAAATTTTACGAAAAGCAGATAGAAAAAATACCAAGTGGGTCTTTTTTGGTACATCATTTTAAAAGAAATCAAAAGGAAGGAAATACGTAGAAAAGATGTAGTTGACTTATATGGTTTGTTTTTGCATTATCACATGTGTCTGTGGTTGTATCAGGGAGATTAACATGACAATGTTAATTGGGTTCGACTGCCACCATTAATTAGCAAAAGGTTGTACTCGCATCGAAACACGCAGCAGTTTGCTCTAACGCATGAGGAATGTTGGTGTTTGTCTCACAGGAAGAAACATTTTTGTTTGAACTGACGACCCCCGCATGTAGAAAGACAAGCTAACCCCATACAATCACCTGGGGCACACAGCTAAAATTGTCTGTGGTCAAATAGCCTGCCGTGACGACCTGTATATATTGGACGCTGTTTTAGACCTCTGACAAAGAAGCGCAGTGACAGGCTATTCCGTCACCACCAGAACACGAACATGGAAACTTGAATCCCAAAGACAACAAACAGTATACACCAAAGACAACAGCACTACGAATGAACATAAAACGTAACAAAACAACATTACATTTGTACAACTAAACTATTCTAGTGTTTTTTGTATCCAGTTTCTCCTAACTTTACTTTTATTCCCATACTTGCAAAAACGAAAGAGGACTTTGATTTGCTCTCTGTCCGTCCGTCTTTCATCAGTTTTCAACCTTTGTTTAACGTTTGTAGATAATAATCTGATTTTTGGTAGGTCAGTCCACCACGGGCGTTATGGCCCTTTGAACTTTGAAAATTATTTGAACTTTCAGTTTTCCGCACTTTTTTCTAAACGCTTATAGATAATGAACATATTGTTGGTAAATGAGTCAACCATGGTGAGTATCGGAGCATGTTTACGTTTCGTTCAGTTTTGCATTTTTTACGGGAGTTTATGGCCCTTTGAACTTTGGAAATTCACTCAATTTCGGTTTTTCGCACTTTTAACCGCTTGAACTGATCAAGTTTATACATGTATGTTGATTTGTTTCTCTTATTATTTCCAGGATAACAAAATGTATATAATTAACATTAACATAGAAATTTGGGTCAGGTCGCTATAGGGAAATATGTATTGTTTTGCAAATCTCTCAGAATACTTGGGTTTTTGATAATTAAAATGTCCAGAACGTATTTTTAATGGCAAATCCCGTCTATGTCCGTGGTGATGAATAAACCCGCAGCAGATCTAGCCTGCTTGCTGTTATGGCGACTCAGGTTTCTTGCATTCTGATGGCAATTTCGGTACTTACTCCATTTTTTTTGGATGAATGTGGTAGCCTAATACGTAAACGGGGCTGTAATGTCATAATACGGAAAGCCTGGCACCGACCAATTCTACACACGAATGTAGAGAATACCACTCTTAGTACACTTTGGACCACTATGAGTGTCCGTACCCATCTCTTTCTCTTTCTAGTGGTCTTCAAAATGTCGGGCATTTATTTTCCGTTCCCATTCTATATTTCACCATTTAAAATTCATTTATCATCCCCCTGATATATATAACCTATAGTGTTGCGAGGGCGTAAAGCACCAACTTATTCTCTTAAGGAGAAACTAGATTCCCTCGTTCAATCATTGAACACATTATTCAACTGATTTATAAAAATGTCATTTTCCTAGGGAGATATATACCTCTGTAAGTAACCATTGAGTCAGTTTAATGGACAAATTAGTATATTGTTCTATTTTGGCTATACGTAATACCCTGTAATTCTTGTACATGTAATAACATGATCAAATAAAGTGTTTCTTTGTTCTTCCTCACTGATCATATTAAGACAGTGAACGTTTTCAAGCATTACAAGTCTCATAGACAACTTTAATACACCAAGTGCTATATATTTAATTAAAAAGACTTTTGTAACAAAAACTGGTGGTCTACCCCATGGCCTATTAAACTAGATGGTTTAGACAGTTCTTTACACAGCAAACCTTAGCTAAAGTAGAATAACTAATAGGGTTTAATTTCGTTAAGTGGTGGTTAATTTAGCTGTTCGTGACAATTCCTATCCTTCCATCATTAAGTATTCTATAGAACATACAAAAAAGGTTTGCTATTCTTCTATCAGGAGAACATAAAGTTGATGAGACAGGTTCCTAATGTTACAATTGTATTCTTGAATGATTAATGGCTTCGATAATTCAGCTTTATTTAATTCTTTATTCTTAGCTTTTTTACATACGTCTAGCCTCTATTTAAATTGACATTTAATAAACTTTATAAAAAAGGAACGATAACCGAAGAAAGCTCGTTGCTAAGCCAGTTGCCCTTTTTAAATTTGTTAACTTGAATTCTTTTGATTTATATCTTCAAAAGAATTATATCATTCTACTCTTTTATTTTAAGTAGTCAAACACAATTTTTGTTACAATAAAAAGTGTAACACGCAGGTTTTTTGTTTAGGTTTATTAGTATACAGGTGCTTGTTTGATCAAAATCATGACATTGAAGTTCTATTTTGCACGCAACCCAGGTCTACGTGTAAAGAAAATGTTTACATAGGATCTTTTACACATAATCTAAACAACTTAATAAACAGGTTATAAATCTGTCGATGAGAACATGAAGTGTATGTTACTACTACATGAATTACTAAACACAACTTGGAATGGAACGAAAAAGAAAAATATACAACACCAGAACAACCATTTTGCGTCCATTCCTAAATTGGTGACGATTCTTGCAAATGGTGGCTTTACTGTCCAGCAGCACGAAGTCAGCTTTACCAGGAAGATGACCGTGAAAAGGGTGAAAATGAAATAGGGACACAAGGCCAGTTGGGGATCATGGGATCACTGGAAAAAGGAGGGGTGTATAGTATCACATGGGTTCAAGTTTTATCGGGGACTGCAGCATGTTTTTTTTAACGTGTAAGGATCGTGGCACCTTTTCCAACACGGAGCACTTCTATGGTTTGCTTTGTAGGCAAAGCGGCCTGACCCGATGTCACGTTTCTGAGCGCTCTTTATTGGACTTAGCGCTGCTGTGGGCCTATTCGCCACCCGACATCCACACGGGTTGCAATGCAAAATATGTCAAGAGAACAATTTGGAGAAAATTATACATAGATTTTTTTACCCTGATGAGGATCGAATCACGAACATGCTGTTTATTCTGACTTTTGACATTCGAATGTCCCATTGATACCTCTGTTTCTTTCATTATGAAATTTTAACCTGTCGAGGGTCTATTGATGCTGCTTCAGATGCACCTATTACACAAGTCATTATCTATATTCAACTGCGGACTTTAGATGCTTTTTTGATCTTGTTGGTTTTTTATAGTTCATCCTCTTCGTACATTGAAAAGGATGGTTGTCAATGAGATTTAGTGGATTACATTTGCACATCTGCATGTCAATAACTTCCTTGTATTGTAAGCACCGGTTTAAAAGAGGATCTACATTAGAATAATGTAATTTCCGTTCTTAAATGATTTTCGATTGTGTTTTTTCTTGTATTTGATTAAATATTGATGTGTTCTATGTGGCAGACAGAAACATATGACTTTGTCAGCACATCGTGACATAGTGATAGATCTAAGTTATCCTTCTAGCGCCGTACATGTCAAAACTCCTAGTTTTCTATCACAACTTTATTCGACGATGCACCCTACTACAATTATATCAACGTGAAAATAGCAGATGTATTGACAATGTTTCAGTTTTACGGATATTAGACATTCCATGTTTTCACTAATAACATGAGAAAAAATCACTAATGTAGAAAAATATTGCAATTATTAGCTAGGTAAACATCCTCTAATTGATTGTAGCTTGGTATGTTTAAAATGTTATTAGAGGTTCAGTTCGTAATAGGCTAAAAGCATACAACACATTTTTGTAACACTGTATTTGTTTGTAAAAAATGATTTTTGACACAGATTTCGTTCCGTTGCCAGGCAAGAAGATTGTTGGCATAATTATAAAATTCGTTTGTCCCTGAATGAACTTATTCAAGACTTTTCATTTTTGTAAATAACTATCATTAATGCCATAATTATAATAAAAGCAGTTAGAAAGAAAATAATAATTTGACGACCGTTTATACGTGTACACACAATCGCTTTGATTATCACGTTTCGCAATAATTAGTTAATGTGTTTTTGTTGTTTGTATTTGTTTGTTACTCGCGGACCAATAGATCGCAATGGGAGAGAGAGGATTAACGCTGCAAAACGTTGTTCAACTCGCTAATTCTTTAGAGACGCTACTGAACAAAGTCAGAACTATTGTATATGTGCTTTTTGATTTGTTTGGTCTTTTCTTCTTAGACCTGCCCCATACCTGTAATTTGGTTATTCTTTAGGGTAAAAAAGGCTTGCAATAGTTCTATTAATATTATTGATCATATTCAGAGATCATATTTTTGTAAATAAAAACAAATTGGCATAGAAATATAAAGTGTGTCACATTATTTCCATCTGTGATCAATTTATTACTTGTTTATTATTGAAACGAACTATTTAAATATTGTATAAGTGTTAATGCTATATCATAAAAATAAGATTTGCAAAAAAATTACACAAAACGAGGCATATCCCTAATCACATCATTAGCGTGTTTTGGGACTATTCTCACGTTGATGAACGTCGAAACACAAACGCTGTCCTAGTCATCTGAGGACATTTTTAATAGTCTTAAGGGTGGCTCCCGCAGGGTTAAAAACGACCTGCGACCTGAGGGCTTTTTAAGGGCGACTTCCGACCTACACTTCATAAAATCGACCTATGCCAAAAAACGACCTGCGACCTCCGCCAAAATATGCCTTTTAAAAGCGACCTTGCGACCTCAGGCCCCATTAAAAATCGACCTTGCGACCTGCGGGGGTATCCTGCGGGAGCCCCTTAAGGGGGTACAGAACACCTAAGGTAGATAACTCTTAAAAATCCTTTGAACGTTTTAGAAGAAATCAAGCTTCTAAGTGATCAAAAAAGGAAATGTTGAAACTCATTTATGTTCAACAAAAAATTTCCCGAGAAACCAATGGTTCGAATTTCTTAAGATTTTGCGAATTAATTTATTTATTTAAAGTGAATATGTTTGCAAATTTTCGGGATAATTAAACGACACAATTTTTTTAGCCTAAGTGTTTGATACCCCCTAAAACAGGTTGGGTGTAATAGTTCATTTGCACTTTATAGCTCATTTGATTGTATGTTAATACTATCAAGTGAACTATATTTTTATGTTCCCCAAACGAAGTGTGGGAACATATTGTTTTTACTCCGTTTCTTATTATTCTTATTATTATTCTTCTTCTTCTTCCGCACTCTAAAAAACGCTCGTCCGGGTATAGCCGAAGAGATGTGAAGACTGAGCTTTATGAAACTTTCCACGGCGATAGGGCACATTTCAGAGGTGTGCACAACGTTTTCGGAATTTTCAAAATGGCCACCGTTTCCGAGTAAACAGCGAAAGTTCATTATATAGGACATTGCTTTATCTCGGTAACCTAGGTGGTCAGGACCTTGAAACTCGGTAGGATTATAGAGCTTGATAAGTACTACAAAAATATCAAAAAAAATTTTGAAGCGATATTTACGGTTTTTCCGCAAAATGTGAAAATGTGAAATTTCAAAATCCAAGATGGCCGCCAAAATTTAAAAGTGCTTGGATTTTGATAAAAATTAATATTCTGGTAGATTTTGATTTTGTGAGTAATGCTCCACATCAGAGGTGTCCATTAGGACTTTGAAATTTTTTAAATGGCCGCCTTTTTTTTAATAAATAGCAAAAGTTCATTATATAGGACATTGCTATATCTCGGTAACCTAGGTGGTCAGGACCTTGAAACTCGGTAGGATTATAGAACTTGATGAGTACTACAAAAATATCAAAAAAAATTGAAGCGATATTTACGGTTTTTTCGCAAAATGCGAAAATGTGAGATTTCAAAATCCAAGATGGCCGCCAAAATTTAAAAGTGCTTGGATTTTGATAAAAATTAATATTCTGGTAGATTTGGATGTTGCGAGTAATGCTCCACATCAGAGGTGTCCATTAGGACTTTGAAATTTTTTAAATGGCCGCTTTTTTTTTAATAAATAGCAAAAGTTCATTATATAGGACATTGTCATATCTCAGTAACACAAGTGATGAGCACCTTGAAACTTCGTGATATTATAGAGCTTGATAAGTACTACAAAAATATTTAAAAAGTTCTAAAGAGATATTTACAGTTTTTCCCTCAAATGCAAAAACATGAAATCTCTAAATCCAATTAAGATGGGCGCCAAAATTTATCCAAGATGTTATGTTTAAACACATCATTGACAATGCCATGAACATTATACATATATATTCTATATTTTTACATCATTTGCACATTCTATAAAACTGAAAAAGGCAGTATTTTTGCTGCTTTAAGGTACATCTTAGTACTACAAAAATATTTAAAAAGTTCTAAAGAGATATTTACAGTTTTTCCCTCAAATGCAAAAACATGAAATCTCTAAATCCAATTAAGATGGGCGCCAAAATTTATCCAAGATGTTATGTTTAAACACATCATTGACAATGCCATGAACATTATACATATATATTCTATATTTTTACACCATTTGCACATTCTATAAAACTGAAAAAAGGCAGTATTTTTGCTGCTTTAAGGTACATCTTGTTCGTTTGGGGAACATCTGTGACGGCTGCCGTCACAATCAGTACTAGTCATGAAGTATTTTTTTTTTAGATATAATTTTCTGTGTTCCATTGTCGCATATGTCCATGTTATGACCAACATTTTTTGTAAAAGAAGATGGTCTGAAATATTTACGATACTACAAAAAATTGCAAATTTCCATGACTATTCCCAAGAAAAAACAACTATCATGTTTCCTATATGCGATAATCAAACAAAACATTTAAAATCTTAAATTATTTTTTTTCTACTTCATGGAAAATATAGTCCATTTGATACTAAATACAATCAAATGAGTTACTAAGTGCAAATAAGGAAACGACGACCATTTGATTTTTATAGGGGCTATGGTGAAATTCGAAATAAAAGACAGGATGCCAAAAAATCAGAAAACAAAAAGACAGGACAGTACTTAAATAAAATAAGGCAGGATGCACTTTTTTCCTGAAAAATATTATGAGTTATTTTTTTTTCAAATTGTGCGTAGCGCAAAAAAAACCATACTCCGATTTTGCAAAAAATAAAATAACGGGCCAAAAAAAAATCTCCATAGCCCTTCTCCACACCACACATTATTTTCAATTCCCCTTTCCTATCATATTTTGTGGTATACCTATATGAAATCGAGATTAAAAGATTGAAGTATTGTGACGTATGGATAGCATATATTGAGCAACTGTCATTATAGTGCATATGATGACACGACAGATGTGCTTTTGAAGTGGAACGAACCAACTTAAAGTGACCCTTTGTTCTTAAAAATAGCAATTTGTGTACAAAATTACTTTATAAATAAGTCTTTACTTCAAGAATACATTTGTCATATTTTAAACAAAGTATTGAAATATTGTAAACTTATTCGTATAAAAGGATCATTCACCGAGTCAGCAACATCTGCAAAAATGTAAATTGTTATGTATGTTGATAGAAGAATTTTAACCTTGTGTTAACAAATAAATAAATTGACGAATAAATGTACATGCATATCGATACACGATGACAAAAAAAACCAACAACGATGGTTTGATCAGACAAAAGACCCGCGTGACAAGACCCTTTGTAGATTGCAAGTAGCAAACAACAGTGTTGGTAGAGCACCCAATACCTGATGACGAGTCGTGGCGTATTGTCCACAAAGCGACTGAGATATGTGCCACTGATGGTTAAAGGAAATAACTGTCAAACTAGTATTGCATGTCGGGGTTGGCAGGCCTTATAACGGAAACCATAGTGGCGCACCGTATGGGCCGGGTAAAAGCCATGGGCATAACTCGGGCGTTTATGAACACTCCTGCAGGTCTCCATGAAATAACGACTAGTATGACCCCTTACAAAAGGTAAAGATCACTCGTCCTTCCTTATTCCACTGCAGTCAAAAATCGTTTCACTTCCACAATTTGCCTCTTTTCACTATCTCACTTTTTCTTTATTTCATATTTTGTCACCCCTTTCATGTTCATCTCTCTGATGTAGCCATATTCACACTTCTTGGGATAAAGGGCATATTTTTACGAATTTCAGTTGGATGGACGTCTAAGGGATGATGTTACAAGTTGGATGGAAACAATAGGCAAGTATCGAACATTATTGAATCTCGACAGCCACTGGAAATTTGAAAATTAAGTACGGTCAGGCAGTTTAGCCTACACCAGCAAAACCGAGGCTCTTTCTCATAACGAATACAAATACACTGTACGGGCTTTCTTTCTCTGAGAATGGTTTGTCATAGTGTTACATTTAGTATTGTCATTCACTGAATTTGACAACAATTTATCGATTGTTGGCAACATGACTGCTGTGCATGTGCAAATGCTGCTGATGAGAGTTTACTCCTTGAAATATCGATATACAGCATAACCAAATTATCCGTTTTACACCCGTTTTTGGTATTGTATTCTATATAACAAGACGGAACTGATTATCGTTCCGAAGCACCTGAGTTCACTCTTTCGTAATCGGTACCTAAAGATAAAATTGTAATTGTAAAATATCAGGCGTGAACTAAAAATGTTAATACATTGTACAAGGTACTTTTTCTTCAAACAGCTGTTCATAACAAATATCTACTCTTTAATATTTGGTTGGAAGACATGGCTAAGAAGCCTAATGGTGGACTTTTAGTTGTCTAGTCCAGCAAACCTGAGACTGGGACAGTTTTATTACCATTAAAGACTAATTAATTACGTTTTATAGTACGAGTATAACGGTTTTTATTATGATGCCGAGTTTCATCTTCCTGGTAAATACTAAAACGTATACTCAAACTTGTAAAGCCTTTATTCTGAGATGATGTCCTAAAGTTAATGTTAAATCAGAAACAATATGTAAGAAGCAAAGATGTACCAATGAGGCCATGGAATATTGTTAGTCTTTATAAGATGACAAAATCTGTAGCTATAACAACATCACAAAAAAAAACTACACAGTATACAAAGAACACATATTACAACGAAACCTCAATCACCAGCAGGAATTCAAATCAAGAAGAGAAACTCCCGTTGCCAACGATCGATTAGAGTTGTCAAATCCGGTGAAGGACGGTAATACTACATACAAAACTATGAAAAATAAACATCTGCTATCATCCGAGAGGTAAAAACCCCGTATTTGTCCAACGGCACATAATATCTAGAGTGACGACAATAACCATGGAGCAACATAGCCCCTATTTGCTTGTCAGACCTGACTGTCGAAGAAATAAAAATTTTACCCTTAAGCTTTCAAATTGGATTAAGGAACCAGTCATGAAACGCAACCTGCAGGGTGCAGCGGAAGGAACAAGAAGGAAAAGCTGACAAAAGGTATAATATTTCCTGTAACATATATAGAAGATGTTACTAGTATATAAAAAATCAAAGTACCGTTGGTACCGTGTACTTGGAAGTCATATTTGAACGAAGGCAAGCGATTTGTGTTGTGGTTTATAACTTTTTTCGACAGAAGAAGGCAATTACTCAATTTAGATATATCTTTATTTATGTATGAACCACGCTTTCTTACAACGATATGAATTCGAAATAACTACATGTATTTTTCGGAAACTTTTATCTGAGAAAATCATTAGTTAAATTATTTCAGCTTTAATATAAAGCATTAATGGTTTTAATTTCTTAAATTTGTATATTCCCGCTAAAATATAATTCCCAATCACACAGGTGACTAAAGTCACGTGATACACAAAAAGTAGTTTTTAGAAGGTTATGAAAAATATAGCAAATACTATATGATAATTTAAAACAAAATGAATAAACAAATCAAGTAATAATAAGGGGTTATACGAAAAAAGATTAGAAAGCTCGTTGACCAAAAAATATAAACACACTTCTACCGGAGAGCGGATGCACAATAGAATAGGTTATAACAAGGTCTCAGAAAAAAAAACGCGGATGGATTTCTCCGAAATCATAACTATACTTTGGAAGTCCTTGACTTTCAAGTAAAAATCTATATCAATGTTGTCATATTATTAAAATGTATACGGAACGCAGACTTTAAACAGGTAAAATAAGTCTTTAAGCTAATGTCATGTATGTTCACTTTAGTGATACCCCCACTCCCAAAATTATGCCATGCATAAAAACCTTAGTATTCAGTAACCAGGAAGTAGATGACATAAGAGCATAAAATTGGTATACACCATATGGTCATACAGGATGAAGCTATATGCAAAATATAAGTCCCCTGGGTTTTGAAGTTGCTGAAAAAACTGTGACCGAATTTTTTCATGTAATTATGCACACTATGTGTAAAACCCTTTATTAGTAAACAGGAAGTAGATGACATTGGATCATAAAATTTGTGTACACCATATGGACATACAGGATAAAACTATATGCAAAATATCAGACCTTGTAGCTGCTGAGAAAACTGTGACGGATATTTTTTATATAATTATGCATACTATGTGTAAAAACCTAAGTTTTCAGTAAAAAGGAAGTAGATTACCTAGGATCAGAAAATTTGTATACACCACATGGTACTATATGATAAAACTATGTGCAAAATATCAGACCTCAGCGTCCTGTAGTTGCTGAGAAAAATGTGGCAGAAATTATATTATGGATGGACGTAAGGACGGTATAATAAATGTTTTCAGCGTTGAACGCGCTATTGCATAATCAATTTATCATGTATCTGAAATGAACATAGACCATGTAGACAAAATGACGAACAATGTTTCGATTTAAAGTGGCCATATGAAAACGATGGATGGTGCTGTTGGATTTTTATATCAGCAAATTCTATATCCTAACTATATATGAGCCGACGGAAACCCGCCAGATAAAATAGCACATACACGATCGAAATGATATTTGTGTAAGTGTTTACATTCAATAAATATCCGACTTTTCCAACAAAAGCTTCTTAATAACTAATACACTTTAGAAGAAAATCGGCAAAGTATTGGTCTGTTTTGATAACATGTATTATTCTGATAACAAGTTATTACTAGGTTGAGTAATTAATTATTCATTAGATTTTTTTTTTCATTCTTTTTATGGATGTAGATTAAAAAACGTTTTTTATGTAGCCTGGGTTAAGTTAAAAAGTATCATCAATATTTATATTTCCTTATTTAGTTTGTGGATTATTTCCATCCTTCTGTATATTTCAATTTCTATTTTTCTATGAGGAAGGCTTGCTTTTAATTTCGTCCATAGTCGGTACCTATTTTAGAAAACAATGGTTAGTATTAATTACGCGTGATAGAGTTACTTTACTTAAGCACGACTTGTATGATGTTGAATTTACTTGCTTAAATGCCACGGCTAAATTTTAATATCACAAGAGACAAAGATAAGACTATTTACCTAGGGTCGAAAATCAATTTGCTTCTCTAATTCGACTCTTATGATGGTTTTCTCATCATACATTGGAGGTTTTTTGTTCAAAGAAATATTTGGGTTTTGCCCATCTTTAAAACTTGATATGGTTTGCCCTACTATATTTTTGTTATTCAAAAACGTATTTGGAGAATTATAAATGTTTATTATACTCTTTCATGCAGTAAAGAAGGTGCTTATATGGAAGTGACGAAAAACCTGTTCCTGTCAAAATTATAAACGCCTACAGCAAGCAAACAAGACAACAATCTAAATCTACATTTTTTTCTTGCTTATCATGAATATTTGCCCATATTTTCTAAATTAGGTGCATGTCCGTCCATTTCAATTTATTATTAGATTAAAGAGCAACCCCACATGTCATCTCTGTATAAACAAATAATAAAAGAGACAATAAAAAAAACAATCTTACCTCAGACTCACTGGCAAATTGGATTGTACAATATGTCAGGACATGAACAAATTCACGAAAAAAAATAACTGAACCCTTTGTGGTCTCTATTACCTCCTTTTAGATCGAGGTCATGAAAAAAAAAAACACGGATAGGGCTGTTTAAAAGTTTTTTCGATATCAGGCATTGGTAGAAAATTTCAGAGTTATATCAGTAGATTTGACTCATTATTGCTTCAATTATAAATTTTCATTTTGGCATAATAACGATTTTAATATCATCATGGTCCTGATCAGGTACCGATTTAGGGATGGTCTGCTGACTTCTTATATCCTATTGTATTTGTTTTTGTTTTGTCTTTTCTTCCTGGACATTGAGAGCGATCATGCCAGTTCGGTTATTTTGTTATTACCTTCATGACCTTGGCTTTTGTTAGATATATATCATTATGGTCTGTTCAGTAGCCACACCAGTTACATTATTTATAGTTGTCCGCAGTTAACATCACTACAAACATGTAAGATAAAAAGGTTCTTTAAAGAAATGTTGTTAGAAACTCGTAAATCAGTGTCATTTCAAAGTCTATAATCTGGAAACGTTTTTTCTCAGCTGTTCGTACCAACTTATCACATTATTTATTCCTTGAACACATTAAAAAATGGTGTTTTCATTGCACGTCTTAGAAATATTGGTCTGTTACTTAAAACGTGAACATTTTTGCATTGGGTTTGATTCACTGAATTCGCAAAATATCCACCAAATTACTTTTGTATCTCTTAAGCAAAAGGTAAAAGAACTTTACAAAAGTGCAAATATTTCCAAGTTTATATTATTCAATTTGTCATAAATAGTGCAAATTATTTTGCAAAATAGCCTATATCTATCGATGTTTAGACCTATCTAACAAACAAACCTTATTCGCCCTATATATGCTAATTTTTGTTTTGTTAAGTGTTTCAGTAAGATATTCCAAAGGGCCATTGCCATTTTCAGTTCGCAATATTTTTGGGGCATTTAAAAATTCTGGCGTAAAATAAACCTATGTTTTTAGTGAAATACCACTGACAGTGTAACAGAAGTTCAGTGTAAATTCGGCGGAATAACTCCAAAACTCTACATGTGTATTTATGAACCACTGACTTAAGATTTCAGTGGGCCGAAGTGTGTTGAGATTGCCAAATAACCGTTCCAATGCAAATCTCTACTTCATTCAACCCTCGATCCTATTTCCTAATGACAAAATATTCTTACTTTTCGTTTGTATCATGTAAATCCTCGGGGTTTTTGTGTTGATTTAAAACCACAAGTTTAAAGGGAAAAATTACCAAAATGGGCAAAAAGTACATTCCCTTTCTCTATAACATTTATAACACACTGTCAGGATAAAACTGTGAATTAAGTCAAGCAAAATACTGTAAAAAAATCTTTTGAACAATACAAGTTAACTTTTTGTGCTTTCAAGCTTTTTTCACAATTTATATTTTTCACCTGTTTTATTTTTTTAATTTATCCGATTGTGTTTTATATAGATTGCTAAAGTTGTTAATTTTGCTTATAAAAGCAACGTAATAACTTACCAGTTTGTTGTATACTCATGTCACTATAGGGCGACGACCATTTGATTTTGAGGAGGGGGGCCTGGCAGTTTTTGTAAATTAATATTCTGGCCTGGAAAAAGTTGGAAATAAATAATCTGGCCTCTGTTTGCAAGAAAATCTATCCCAAGATCCTTGCTCAATTAAGCTATTGTATTCAGAAAATAAATATTCTTGTCGCGTAGCGGCGAAAAATAAATATTCTGGTCCGCAAAATTTTGAAAATAAATAATCTGTCTCGACCGAAACTGCCAGCCCCCCTCAGAATCAAATGGTTGTCCCCTAGCTTCTTTGTAAATTTAATCGATGCTCTTTCATATGATATAAACAAGTTTCCGTGTTCAAAATAAGTTTTGATGAATATGTATCTTTTTATATAATGAAACTAGGCTACAAAAATGAAAATAACAAAACCGGAATACGTATACGTTGACAACTTTTAGGGGATTTTTGTGTTGCTTTTGTTTTTAGTCTTAGGTATTTCTATTGGTTTTGTCTCTGCTCTTCTGACTTTTGACATTCGGATCATCGTCTTCATTGGCACTTCTGCTTTCTTTCAATGTAGATTTAGAAACTTTCTACTACAAAATTGGAGCTATGAAAAAGGTATATCTAAAAAAGCAAAGAACTGAAAAAAAAAATTTAACCCTCAGTATGAAAAATTGAAAACATTATCTTATGTCTTAAGTCAAACCTTGTGTGAATGTGTTGATCTTGCAAAAGAAAGCTCCAAGCACCCAGCCCTCAGTGATGTCATCAACTAACGTTACCCACATACAACAAAACGTCACTAGCAAGTCAGCAACGGCAAGGTTGACAATGTAATAATTTGTTGTAGTCCTCATAGAACGATTGCGTAACACCACCACTATTATTAAAAAGTTGCCTATTAAGGAGAAAAATATTATAACTGCAAAAAGTATAGACTTGATTATAACTTCCCATTGAGGAACTTCTTTGATGTCACCTAAGTAAGGATAATCTTTGTAATCCATATCAATATTGTTACTTATATTGTACATAATATTTATATCAGTATCATTAAAAATTATTTCCATTCTTAGAAATTAGTTTTCCGTTGGAAATATAAGATCCAGTTTATGAAATGTCATCTGAGAAGAAGTAGAAGAAGTCGTTTATATCCCACGTGAAATCAATGCTGTGTTGTATGTGGTGGAAGCTGGAGTTTGATTGACAGTTGAGTCCAAGACCGGAGATGGATATAGAACACAAGAAGTGTTAAAGCTGTCAAAACGTATTCTAACAAAATGCATCTGTCAATATCGTTTTGTAGTTTATAATTAACCCGAAATAAATTAACACATTTCAGAACTACAGCTTACATAGACGGAGAAATAATTATAACAATATATATTTGATTTGTATTATAATAAAATCTGTGAATAACAAAACAGACAGGCGGTATTATAAAAAGAATTTAACAAAAAATATTACATTTTTAGCATTTTGTTAAGACGTTTTTCTTTGTTGTTAACTGTATATAAAATGTATCAAAAACACCTTTGCCTTTGAGCTTAAATTTATCAACTGCAGTGAATGAACATCATAAAAAGCCTCTAGGAGTAATAAAATATTTTATGTACAACTGAATTAATATTATATAAATCTTCATAATTTTTGCACTTGATAAATAAGTATCTCTTGTTGCTTTTGTTAATTAAAAAATGCGACAAGCATAGAATATTCACACCTATTTGCATGTCTACTTATTCATTTAACAGATGTGTACAATTATAGACATGTCATGATGTGTACAAAAAGTGCATGTAAATTCAAATACATTCGTATTTAAAGACAGATGGACCAAATTTTATTTTTTGTATGTAAATTTAACAAGAGTTAACACTAAAGTATGTCTCGCCTGCCGGCACCATCAGAAACAATAATTCTTTCTTACTTCCACTATATTTTGAATTTACATGGATTTTCAGTTTCTGAGATCAAAAGATGTTTATAGAACTTCAACATTGCAAATATATGCAATAAAAATAATCAAAGTCACTCAACCGGAAAATCAAGGTCAAGGTCAAAAGATGGGGATGCAACTGTGCTAAGCTACTACTGGGGCATATGTAAACCAAGTTTCATCAACCTAGGACCTATAGTTCTTGAGATATGGAGGTGCTCGCAAAACTTTTTCATTGCTATTATATGTATTGAAAATTGTCAAAGTCACTCAACCGAAAAATCAAGGTCAAGGTCAAAAGATGGGGATGCAACTGTGGTAAGCTACTACTGGGGCATATGCATACCAAGTTTCATCAACCTAGGACCTATAGTTCTTGAGATATGGGGGTGCTCGCAAAACTTTTCCATTGCTATTATATGTACAGTACAAACAGGGACTTATTGTGAAAGATGCCTCTCAGAGACAGTGTCTAACTTTTGATGTAAGACAGGAAATCAGACATCTGCCTCTCAGAGACAGGGTAATAAAACAGCATGAAGTGGTTGCAAAATGATCATGCATAAATCCTTCAATTTAATTGTAATTATTATTCAATAAAATAATAACACTTTCACAATTATAAACATGTTAAGGAAAAAAGATTTTAGAAAATATGACTTTAAAATTTTTAGTAATTGTTTTTTAAATATTGTTGAAAATCAGAAATTCACAAAATAATTTACAATATTTTTTATTTATAAATTTATTCAACTTTGTTGAATTTGTACACATGTAGATGCATATAATGTGTTTTCTATATGTATTCTTATTGAAATCAATTTTTCATATTCAATCATTTTATTTAGATATTATTTTTTAAAGAATTATTCTTTAAGTTTCTATAAAAAAATCATTCAGGTAAATATGACAATATGACATATTTATGACCATTTTCTTATTCACCTGTGTTCTCAAGTAATAAAATAAAAACCATGACATGAATTGATATTAAAAAGTAAATGAAATAAACACTTTTTTTGTTTTAATGATAAAAAAAATGATAATACATTGATAGTAAATAAAAAAATTAAAACAGAAAAAAATATTTAAATTAATTTTTAATCAGTATATCTACATGTATATCTTGACTGTCTTTATATAAAAAAAACTTTACATGGTTTTGATTATGATAAAAAAAAATGTTATATAATAAAAATTCAAAAAACTTTTTTTAATATATTTTCATTTGGGTAGTTATTTTACTCATTATTGACTTTGTTTGAATGTTTAAATTAAATGAGTTGTCTATTAATTTTTAGTCAAATCAAATTTCTTTTTTTCAACTTAATTAGACTTTGTTTTTAAAGAAAATTAAAAATAAACAGAACCTTTTAAAAAAAGTATTATTATTAAGGTTCATAAAATTTTACAGGTAAGTGTGACATGGTGACAAATTTATTATCCTTTTCCTGTTCACTTGGAGTATGAAAACAGCAGGATATAAAAATTTTATTGCTTTGGTCAGGCAGGGTATGAGACATGTCAGACATGGCTGTCTCTCAAAGACAATCATAGAAATAAGTCCCTGCTTGTACTGTATTGAAAATTGTCAAAGTCACTCAACTGGAAAATCAAGGTCAAGGTCAAAAGATGGGGATGCAACTGAGCTAAGCTACTACTGGGGCATATGCATACCAAGTTTCATCAACCTAGGACCTATAGTTCTTGAGATATGGAGGTGCTCGCAAAACTTTTTCATTGCTATTTTATGCCGCCGCCGGTAAAGTAACACCTATGTCCCGCTCTGCTTCGCAGGCGAGACAAAAACGCTCTTTTATTAAAGATGGGTCCAGTCCTAACATGTATGCATAGTGAACCAGAAAAGCTAACCAGAAGTTCACGCTATGGACTGCTATTAGTGGACCGTTGCCCGCTTTAAAGGACTAGGATTTTGGTCCGCTTTGACAGGTCAGGTCTAGTCCGCCTTAAGTAAATCTGCACTCTGGTCAGGTTCACACAGGGCAGACCTGACCACTGGTCCCGTCGGTTTAAATGTTCAGTTTAAAGCAGACCAGACCAGACTAGCCATGCCATTGGTTAGGTCAAGTTTATGACAAATTATATTGGTAAATTGACAAGCGTTTCAACAAAGGTATATTAAAATAAATTAATTTCTATAATAAACTTGTATTAAGGTAGTACAATAGTAAAAAACCGTAGGATAGATTTTTCTTAAATTTTGTCAAAAGAAGTATCCAAGTGCATATGTTTGAAAGATAAAGTAAAAAGAATAGGTCACTGTGCTTAATTTTTGTAAAAATTTGATCAAAAATAGTTCAAATTTGGCTTTTTTATATAGATTTTATAGGGGAAAATGGTCAATATTATTTTTTTCAAATTTCACAGGATAGATTTTTGTTTTATTTTGTCAACACATCAATTTTTGTTAGTTCTTTGAAATTAAGGTATAAAATCATGGGGTCACCTTTCAATTTCTAAAAATAAATTAGAAAAACTGAATTTTCCCTATGCATTTCAAACCAATTATCTCCCTTTAAAAAAGTACGGGAAATGTTATAAAATGAATATAACAGTAAGGTTTTGTTTCAAACTTTTTTTTTCTCAAATTTTATCATAGTAACCGGTTTCATACAGTAAATTAGCAATGTTTTTGCCTTGGCTTAAATTTTGTAACATGCTCAGAATAGATGCTCAGTGCTATACCACTGTACTACCTTAAACATGTAAAATTAATTTTGAATTACATAATCAAGGATCTCATTGTAAATAAAAGACCATTACAAAGTTCAGGGGGAACATCGATGACGTATTTTCAATAAAGAACATGGATTTTAGTTCATTTATTTTAGTTTATATGTGTACGGTTTTGTCTAAAATTTCAAAACAAATCTGATGCTAAAAGATTATCAATGCAAAACTAAATAAATATGTTCTTGTTTTTAATTCCTTATTAGTAAAATTCACATGATGACGGTTATAATAAGATGTGTTTATGAAAAAAGAAAAATCGTCCAACATTTATGGTAATATCATAATGTTGAGTTAATCTTAACAACAACAACAACAACAAAAAATTAACTCTGAAGTGAAAATTATATTTATTTATTACCATGAAACTTTTTTTTTTACTTTATTTCGAGTCAACGTTTCATATTACTGGATCCAAGTGATGCAAATTGCTAAGTTTTATTTGGATTGAGAATCGATTATTTGATTTGCAGTCAAGTCCACTGTTGAAAAACCTGTCAAAAGAGTACATTTCCTCAAGTCAGGTCAGCTCTGGACAGGTATCGCACAGCCGCTAGATAACCAGACCAGAGGATAATCCAGGCTTTTATGTACATGTACAAGATAAGATTATTTTCCAGAATTTTTGTAACTGTATACTTTACATAATACTAGTATTCACGAGTACACCACATATGCTAATTTTCTACACCTATTCACCTTTCCAAATTTCAAGTGGTCCCTAAAATTTGATATTCGCCCACCTTTATGCTGTTTTATCATCCTTTTCATTTTTTATCGCCATGATATTTCCTTTATAGTGTTGCTAGAGCGTAGAACAACTATTCTCTCGCTCACTCATTGCTTTCTTGTAATGCAGCGCTAATTCGTCTAATACTAAATTTATGAGCACCACAGCGATCAAGTATGTCGGTTTTGTGTGGTGATACAACTCTAAATCATTCATTGTTTTGACGTGGGGTGTCGGTTTTAAAACTGATGTATTTGATTCTTTTACATCAATCGATAAATGTTTCTTAGCTAGTTGTCAGTAACTTTGAGTGTTCTCAAGAGAGTTCCTCCTTGTCTTGTTGTTTTCGTACAGTATTTTGTCTTAGGTTCTCTCTTGTTGAATTGAACTTTTGTCGATTGAGTTTTACGGTGTGTTTTATATGTATGCTTTGTGCAAGCTTATCAATAGGGGGAAGTTTGGATTCAAAAAACTAGTTTAACCCCGCCACATTTTATATGTGCCTGTCCTAAGCCGGGAAACTTTGCCAAACCTTGTCATTCTGTGTTAACTGTTTTATGTCGAGAATTTGGTCTTTCGTTGATGATTTAGGGATTGGTTTTGAAACTTTTGTATTGTATTATAAGTCTTGGGCCAATGCAAGACGGTGAGCAGTAACCTATGGTCATGTTGAAGACTGCTTGCTGTTTTCCGTTGTGATTTTTTGAATTGATGTTTGTTTATGTTTGTTGTGTCGCGTACACTTATTCCACATCTCAATATCGTCTATGAAATGTTGATGTGCGATAAATAGGGACACAACACCAATTAAGGTAACAGTTTTGGTGTGAAGGCGATGAGTAAGATTAGGCAATTAACCTTACTTTCTACTTTAGGGGATCCTTATGGTCCTACAAAAATCTGAAGCAGTTTTCTTTGACGTTTGAGGAACAGGCATTTTTGCGGTTAGGTTTTTCACATTATGACCGAATGACCGAGTTACCAAAATCAACTACATTGAACACACACGCTAGTCGCTTTGTTTGCATAGTGATCCGATTCGTGATCGGGGTTCTTGGTGCTTTTTATTGGAGATATACTGACAAGTTTAGCGTTGCTGTGGTCCTATGAACTACCCGAAACTGCAAAGATTTAACACATGTAAATGCCTAGCAATTTTGCTTTCAAATGTATATTCATTGTAAGTGCATCCGTGTGGTTTCCAGGTGGTTAATGTGCCCACAGTAGTACTAAGTTTGTCGGTAAAAGTCCAAAAAAGAACACTAAACCATCCGATTGATTGATTGATTGATTGACAGTATTTCAGTCATAATCAGGACAGGAAAATCTAAACAACGACTTGAATTATGTAGACCCACCAGGGCACGTGTACAGCATTCATAACCCATGCATGTCATGGTCGTGCGCAAAGGGGGAACGTACGAGCACAAACCGAAAAGAAAAGGAACCAAACTCACAAGACAGCCAAATCTACCCGAAACGCACCATGGGCCAATGCCATGATGCACCCAGAAAGCGATTATACCTTCGGCAACTTTTTTTGCACAATCTAGAACCCTTACCTGTGATGACTGCATGACCTTTTCAGAACTTTACCCTGAAATGAATAATTACCTTAGTGGGATGAGTCAGGCCGCTTTGCCCACAAAGCGACTGGGATATGTGTCATATTTCAATAGGGCAGCCTGTCATAATGAATGCCGGGGTCGTCAAGCTATAGTGCAAAAGTTCTCAAATCAGTTGTGCACTGTGTTGGGAAAAATGTCACTAAAGAACCCTGAACTCGATAGAAAAAAGGACTCGTGAGATCCCTATGCTGAAGGCTATATTGTCCGAACTACCCATCCCTCGTTTTTACTGTTGCAGTCGAAACTCAGCCCCGATTGGTCTTTTGTCGCATTTTCTTCATTTCATAATTATATAAAATTTTCATTTTGTTTCCCGTTTTATGATCATCTCCCTGAAAGAACTGTCTTTCGTGCTTCTTGTGTAAATAAACGTATGAACCTAGTATGTATAATTTGTGCATGTTAATATGCTTTAGTTTTACTAAATAACATAAAAAAAAAACAACCTTAGATTGACAATTTATATTTTAGATAGTTAATTGTCATATAAAAACGAACAATGACAGGTTAACTTTATTTGAAGCAATTTCTGGAGTTAACAGTGAATTTTGCATGTCATAATCTCGTACATGTCGTAAGACCACCTCCAACATTTATGACATGCGCCTTTACAATGAATCAACTAGACATTGCACAAAGTCTTGTGGGATATTTTCCGTTTTCTAATCATTGCAATTCACAACTTCAAGAAACTTTGTCAATTTCTAACATGTCATACATTTGTTGTTGTCGCTCCAGAGGTGTTCAATATGTGATAAATCTGGTACGGATGAATGTCATACATGAATATCCTTGTCATTCGAATATGGGCATGCTACACATGGCTGTGTCTCTCGCCGCATTAAAGTTGAAACCTGGCAAACTAGCTAACAATACTGCTGACGTCTTGCAGATGAACAAATATTAAATACGAAAGAATATGGAATATGTGCGAGAAAGACACGATCCACATATTGAAATGATTTTAATAAATGTACAATGCAAAATTCACTGCGTGTGAAGCGGTTTTCTGGATTAACCTTCATCGGACACGCTAGGAGTAAAAACCTTGGAAAACCGGTAGAATATTAGATTTGATAAAACAAAAACAGAAGCTAAAAAATATTACAACAATGACCAAACAGATAAATTTATCAATTTTTAAAGAAATAGCCAAACATTGTCAAATTTTGGAAATATGTAAAACTCCAACACACACTCCAGTACTCGAAAATATATAAGAGCATACAACTGAAGCGCGGGGAAGCTTTCTACGACCTCCACACGGCACTAAAGCCAAACTCTGAAATAATATTAAATACGAAAGAATATGGAATATGTGCCAGAAAGACACGATCCACATATTGAAATGATTTTGATAAATGTACAAATGTACAATGCAAAATTTCACTGCGTATGAAGCGCTTTCTGAATTCTACACCCACCCACCCCCCCCCCCCCCCCCCGCCAAAAAAAAATAAATGTCAAGCAGTTTAA
Source organism: Arcuatula senhousia (assembly GCA_963971305.1). Classification (NCBI taxonomy): domain Eukaryota; kingdom Metazoa; phylum Mollusca; class Bivalvia; order Mytilida; family Mytilidae; genus Arcuatula; species Arcuatula senhousia. The sequence continues at coordinate 26,633,940 of OZ020307.1, forward strand.
GTAAAAATGTAAGGTGCATTAAAAAGATGTTTCTTCGACCTTAAATGGAAAAAAATCGGTTACTTCCCATAACTAATAAATTTTGTTGAATAAACATGTTGCGATATTAACAACTTGATAATGTGACAAACAATCTAAAATAAAACCAGCCTATCTTCTCAGGGATCTCGGAATAGCCGCGTCCACAAACAGTTTCAGTAACCGTCAAGGAAAAAAAGTAAATTAAGTTCAATACTCTTATTAAATATGTGGAATCGAATTGCCGTTGAGATATGATCAACTACACTTCGTGATAAACAATCCTACAGATTTTAAGCAGGTCTCAGAGGTGTTTTGCCAACAAGATATTTCTATGACCTAAAATGCACGAAAATGAACGTTCACATTATAATAAATAACTGCGTGTACGTTAGCAACTCAAGGTCAAACTCTAACATCCTCCTCTAGGTATGCACTCATTACTGGATTATACAACATCAAATCCACAAAACTGTTTTTAGAGTTGAAAACTCAAGGTGTTTGCCCAAGTGGCTTAATAGGGTGGCCCTTGTGCGGAATTTCTGACCGTCTCCGTAGGCGGCAAACGTGTGTTGATGGTGTCACGCTTCATGCACATTATAAAATATCCCTTTGTTGACCATCATTAGCGCACCATATGCTAAATATTTTGACACATCTCCCTTTTTCTATGGACTACAAATTTACTATTCCTTTGTATCAATTCCAATGATTATTCTAACATCCTTTTAAAGTTCATGGTACTTATATAGGATATAGAGTTATACTATAGCATAAATACCAACTTGCTATTGCTTGCTTTATATTATCTTATAAAAAAAAGCCCTATCCGTGTGTAAATTAATCATATATAGACGATAAAGAAATGTGGATTAAGCATAAGCGACACAACCAACATAAAGAAACGGCGATTTAAAAAATTACAATGGAAAACAGAAAATAGTTTCTAATATGACCAGAGGTCGCTGCTCGCCGTCTTGCTTCGGCCAAAGACTAAAAATACAATACATTAAATTCAAAACCAATCCCTAATTATCCACGAAAGACCCATTTCTGGACATAGAACAAATAACAGATAGATGACCGGGACAAACAACGGCTTTGACAAGGATTCCTGGCTTAGAACAGGGACATATAAAATATGGTTGAGTAAAACTAGTTTTTGGACCCAACCTCCTCTTATTGATAATCTTGTACAAAGCACAAAAATAACACACACTAAAAATCAAATCAATAAAAGTTCAATACACCAAAAGAGAACCTGAGACAAGAGCACTATACGAGAACAACGAAACGTAGACGAAATCTCTTGAGAACACTCGCAATAGCTGATAGGTAGCTAAAAGCATTTATCAACTGATGTAAAAAAATCAAATACTGGTATAACGATTCTAAATCCGACACAACACTTCAAACAACTAATGATTTAGCACTATATCATTACAAATACCGACATATATGTCTGAATTTATCCATGACTTCTTCAAATTGTACACTTCTATTCGCGATGCAAAAATCAAATCGCGTTTAGCATATCTAGTAGTTGATAAAACGTCGTTGCAGGAACAGACAAGGTTAAAAACAAATTGACGCAACTTGAATATGTTAAACTGATATCGCAGATTTCAATCGGTGAAAAAAGGCACGCAACAGCGCTAAGCTTGTCGGAACAAGAAATATGTGAGGCAATGCTCATTTCCGCTCTTACTCAACTATGACATTTTCGGTAGCAGAGCCTAGCTTGTCGTAAGAGGCGACTAAGGGTCTTGGGATTCTGACGTCGGGTCAGTGCTCAGCCCACAGAGCGACCAAGTGTGTACCCTAGGTGGCTGAATAGGGTGGCCCTCGTCCGCGGGGGTTGTCAGGTCTATAATACGGAAACCCTGACCGCCGACCATAGTGGGCCAACGTGTGTGGAGAGTGCCACGCTTCATGCACGTAAAAGACCCCTTTGTGGACCGCCAGGTAGTGCACCACATAGGCTAAATTTTCCGCCCCTACCCACCTCTCACATTTTCCTGTGGTTCTTCAAAATTTACCGGTCCTTTGTGTCCCACCCCACCCCCATATTTCATTAATCATCATCATTTCATGTTCATTTTATCATCCTTTTCATGTTCATCGCCTGTAAATAACCTATATAGCGTTGCACGGGCGTAAAACACCAACTCACTCACTCACTCATTTTCGGTTAACAGAAAGTAAATATTAAATGGACTAAAATGAGATCGAATTTAACCCAACTCTCCCCTTTTCAAGAGGTCTTCAAAAATTATTATTACTTTTTTTCCGTGTTGCAATGGCTTGATAAATCACCAACTCAATAACTCATCATAATTCTCACTTCATCATCATTTTATGCTTGTTTTATGAACCCATTCAGGTTCATCCTCCTAATATATCCCAATTTACCCTGCTTTTATGAGAAGAAATTTTAAAACAACCAACCTTATCGAACTGAAGCAATTAAACAAAAACAGCTATAAATGCATCTTTTTGTAGAATTTTAGCTGAAAATCGTGAACAAATTAAATTGGGACTTACTGAAAGATATTTTGTAAGCTCTTCAGTTAAAAACTGAAAATTACTATAAAAGCCCTATAAAGATAATGATCATGAAGGTTTTTTAATGTCATTGTCGGGCTTTTAACTCAAATTAAAACTTTTTTTGAAGGAAGTTCACTACTAATTGTTTCTTTCCGTCAATAACAATCATACTTGTAAATGTTACAGCGAGGGGCAGATTGTAAGTAGGTGTGGTTTGCTTATGCAAAACATTGTCATACAATGTAATTATTTAAACTAAATAAATAATAAATAGTTTTAAAATATGCTGGGTAAATTTCCCTGTAGATAAAAACACTTCAAATCACAAAAAATGAAAATGACAACATGTCATTGATTATAAGTCTTGTAATTTGTACTGCTTTCTTAATTTAATGAACTTATCCCGAAGAGATATATTCGTGAGTCAAAACACATTCTATGACTGGAGAAATGATTTTTTTTTCTTATCAATAAAGTCTAAATGAATTCATATAAATGAATTCAGTAAAAGCGAAGATAAGAGATGTCCCTTCTGACATTTCTCTACAGTTACAGTTTAATTTTCTTAAATTTAATTAACTTTGAAGAAATGACTCCGAGAAGTGTGCATTCGGTTCAATCGTTTATCAAAGTTGTTTCTCAAAGAGGAGCGACAGAAACTATTAAATTGACATTAGAATTAAACTGGGAATTTCTTTTAATCATTATATTAAGTTCTTTGAAATCAAAACTATTTAATTTAGAAAATTGTTATATAATAGTGTTATTTAATGGACATAAAGGACCGAATACTTCCTTATAAGATTGTCGACATTGCAATGTTAAGAGGTTAGGCGAGACTCGAACTTTTAATGATTTTTAAATGTTTTTCTTTTCACTTTCCGCTAGCAAAACAATTGTTGAAAATCGTCTTCTAAAAGTTCATTTATTTTATAAGAGTACAATGCTTATAATCAAAAATTGTTCCTGCATAGAAATTTCGTTTTTAATAATGTTTTCTTATTCTTTTTTCAACGGAATTTTAAGTAACTTTCCATTCAAATTAGCATTCGTTCTGCTTTTTGATTGTTTGCATAAGTTTTGAATTTCTGGTTTAATAATTTTATAATTTCCACATGGACTTGCTCCCCTCTATCAATATTTTGTTAGTTAGAGTCAATGTGCGGTACGAAAAAAAATAACACAAGGAAAATACTACTTTCACCACCCCCTTTTCTTCAATTCGATTTTCTTTTATTAAATCATTGATCTCATACCTTTTTCTATATAATTCGTTTCACGGATGATTTTCCTTTCCAAAACCCCTAAATATATCTTCATTCGTTGCATTTCGGCCTCAAAATCAGGCTTTGTTCGGGCAATTTTGTAAAAGGACAAGGTATGATAAGGGCTGTTTTTGGCCCCTTTTTCAAAAGTGAAATTTTATGCTCAAAAATTGATTTATATGATATTAAGTAATGAAACTTGATAAATTTGAATGTTTTAAACAAATTATAGATCCAATCTGATTTTAGCATTCGATCAAACTTGACGAAAAAGTGACTTTTTCTCACAAATACTCGAAATTTGGTATATTTTTGTATGTTTTTGGCCAAAAAAACTATGAGCGGACAAGCGGCCCACAAAAATATTCTAACTGTGGAATTGGCATACAAAAACTAATATTTCCAGAAATTATCTTTGTGGGCCACAGGTCCGCTCATATTTAAATTTCACAAAAACCATCGTCATTTTAGCAATTTTAAGCCAATTTTGCAACATTTCATAGTTCTATCATTTTGTGCACATGCGTAATTACGCCATATGTCAAATTTTCAATAAAATTGTGCTTGTTCCAAAAAATACAACTTCTGAATCACAAAATCACACCGCTATAATTCAATATTCCGATTTCGGAAAATTTGACCAATTTAGGGGGCCAATTTCGTCTTCTTATCCTATCTTGTCCTTTGGCAATCGCTTTGACATGAATAGAATTACGTCAAGGAAAAGTCTCCAAATCTGAATGAATTTTAATGACGTTTTTACTTTCGTTTTATGTTAAAATATTTGGTAAAGTCCCGAGAATGCCTAAAAATTTACTTTCATTTTCATGTCCAAGCGATTGCCAAATTTTACAAAATTGCCCAAACAAAGTCTGATTTTGAGACCGAAATGCAATAAATGGAGACTATAAGAATCTAACACCGGTGTTAGGGCAAGATAAGGAAATCTCCGACACCCCGAGGGTAAGATTTCAAGTCTGCAACGAGGCTCTGCCGAGTTGCAGATGTAAAGAAATCTTACCCAAGGGTGTAGGAGATTTCCTTATCTTGCCCTAATCATCGGTGTTTGATTATTTTTCTCACTAAACCCGTAAATTGTACAACGTGGATTTGTTTACAAAACATAGCGTATGAATATGTGACGTTGGAATGCGACCGTTGCACAATTGGTGTGTATATTATTGCGCTGTGATAAAGACAATGAAAGTTTCAAACTTTGGGAAAGTGTAAAATTCACATAAATTAACATTCAATCACAGTTCTTTACCGACCGGTTTCATCTCTCGGAGATAATCATGGCTGAACTGGTAAGTGACAACAAAACGTTATATGATTTAGACGTCATAATGTATCTACCTCACATGGGGTGGTGTGAAACAGAAAAATCTCACACCGCTAAAAATAGGAACTGTCCTGTCCAAAAAGTGAGCGACCAATGTAAATAAAAATGACGTTCATATAAGATCACATGTGCAGTGTTTGAAATCAGGCTTTTTCTATATTTTATTTAATTTCCATTGCCCTAATAAAGACCTAAAACCAAGATCAAGCAAAACAGAAGCAATTACAAAGAAACAATTATTAATAGAATTTGTACACGTTGTTTTTCAATATTGCCATAAGGCTTCTTTTAGCAGGTTTTAGTTTTACTTCCAATATTGCCTATGAATTGTTTTCTTGTAAATTATTAATTATTTTGTATATAATGTCCATTATTCTGAATTCATTGGTCAAAACATCTTATTTTTGGAGTGTTAAAAATTCTCTTGATGTTTTGGACAAGCTTCGTGCATTTGAAAATACTTTTCATACCGTTGATAGTTACGATTTTTCTACTTTATATACTAACCTTCCACATAATCTGATTAAAAAGAAATTTGAATATTTGGTTAAATGGTGTTTTGACAAATCTAAATGTGATTATATCTGTTCTAGAGTTTCAAAATCATTTAGTAAATCATTTTTTAGTAACGAGACTCAAAAGGGTTACATTAACTGGACTGATGCAGAAACTATTACTGCTCTAAATTATTTGTTAGATAATATTTACATACGTTTTGGTAAACAAATTTATCGCCAAACTATTGGTATTCCTATGGGTACTAATTGTGCGCCACTTATAGCCGACCTTTTCCTATACTGTTATGAATCACAATTTATGGCTAAATTACAAAAAGACCCGAACAAACAAAACCTAATCGAAACTTTCAATTATACTTTTAAATATTTAGATGACATTCTTGCACTCAACAATCCTTCATTTTCTAATTTTATTACAGATATCTATCCTTCTGAATTAACCTTGAACAAATCTAACGTCACCGGTGATAGATGTCCTTTTTTAGATTTAGATTTAAGTATTATTGACGGAAAATTACATACCAAAGTATATGATAAACGTGACGACTTTACCTTCCCTATTATAAATTTCCCTTTTCTTGAAGGAGATGTTCCACTAGCGCCGTCATACGGGGTTTACATTTCACAGTTAGTAAGATATGCTCGGATCTGCAGTTGTGTTTCTGATTTTAATAATAAAAACCGTTTTATTACTGAAAAATTATTAAAACAAGGTTATCGATACCACAAATTAGTAAAATCTTTTTCTAAATTCTTCCACAAGTATCGATCTCTTATTGAAAAATTTAATTGTACACGTCACTTTCTTATAGTGAAAGGAATATCACATCCTGAATTTTATGGTAATGTTTTTTATAAAGCTCACAAATTTAAAAGCAATCCAATAGAAATGAAAAATTGGCTTCAAAATTTATTACGGAAAGGATATGAAATGAATATCTTGGTTAAATCTTTAAATTTAGTGTTTTTTTGCAGAAATATTGAAAACTTGATACTTGCTTTAAAACTTCCATAAACGTTTTTACTATTGTCATTTTTAAGCATTATAGCGATCAAGCGTGTCGGTTTTGTGTGATGACACTTCACTAAATCATTATTGTTTGAAGTGTTGTGTCGGATTTAAAATCGATACGTTTGATTTTTTACATCAGTCGATTGATGATTCTCAGCTAGCTGTCAGTAACAGCGAGTGTTCTATAGAGAGTTCCTTTACCGTCCTTTTGTTTGTTCTTGTTTTTTGTCTTAGGTTCTCTCTAGTAGAATTGGACTTTGATCGATTTGATTTTTATTGTGTGTTTAGTTTTTGTGCTTTGTCTAGGAATATTGATAGGGGGAAGGTTGGGCCCAAAAAACTAGTTTAACCCCGCCACATCTTATATGTGCCTGTCCTAAGCCAGGAATCTTTGACAAAGCTTTCGTTTGTACTTGTCTTTTTTGTGTTTTCTGTTCCTTGTTTAAGAAGGGGGTCTATCTGTGACGATTTCAGGGCTGGATTTGAATTATATGCATCTTATTTAGACCATGGGCCAATTGCAGAACCGCGAGCAGTGTCAAATGGCCTCGTTGAAGGCTGCTGGCGGTTGTCCATTGTGGTTTTTCCAAATTGCCGTTTAATTGTGGGCTGTGTCGCGTACACTTATTCCACATCTCTTTATTTTCTATTAATTCTGATCAGAATATCTGACGACTGAAACATTGCACGTTGTTTCCTTACATGTTTATAATGTTTTAAATCTTGATCTTCCGAGTGCTCGTCTATATTAAAAAACAAACAGCTTTAACGGCACTTTTGCAATTAAAGCGTTTGGTTCGGAGCTTAGCAAATTGATGCCTCGTTTTGTCCATTGCTTAGTTTTACCTAGAGACAAACTTTTTTTAAGACCTCATTTACCTTTTTCTATACTTCCTAGATAAGATCTTTAATTTAACACTATGGTGGAACACTAGAAGGATTATAGGCTTTATTGATGACTCCCTATGATCATTTGTTGATGAAATTGATTGCGTCTACAAGAAGCCGGTGAATCCTATTAAAGTTTTTCGGAGGCTTTGATTTCATGCCACAATACTGATTATTTTGTTCAATTTAAGCTTTGTCAATTGAATCGTCTCCAGATTAAGTCGAGAAGGAATACTTATAATTGTTTCCTCGAAGTGTTATCTGGCTTGAAGAGCTACAATTTGATAAAGGATGGCTATTTTAAATAGTTCTTACATGATCATCAACCGCTGGTGTTTACTTATTGCGATTTGAAATTATAATCAAAGTGACTGTATACGCGTGACTATTATGTAAAGTTCATCTTCTTTGCTTACGTTTCGAAATTTTGAACGCAATTAGTGTTGTTGTTTTTTTATTTGCACGGTTTCATCCGTTTATTACCTAGTTTTAAATAGTTCTTTATGAACAGCAACCGCTGATGTTTACTTATTGCGATTTGAAATTGTATCCAAAGTGACTGTCCGCGTGACTATTATGCAAAGTTTATCTTCTTTGTCAAGGTTTCGAATTTTTGAACGCAATTATCATTGCACTAGTTTGTCCTTTAGGTCTATAGTTTTATGAAACTCTTTATAGAAATCAAACGTTTTTCAAACCCATAATAAAAAGGAGTACCGGTACTTGTGGTACCAAAGCAGGTTCATGTATCAACAAAACATTTAATTTGGTTTTATCCGGTATAATATATATATTTCAAAGTGTGACCATACATCAGCAGCAGTTTAATACAAATAGTTGAAGGTCGAAAACCCAAAGTATCATATGACATTTCGAAATGGAAAGCCAAATCCAACATCGAGGATATCGTATATGTATCGTTTGATATCAGTGCTTTTACACATTTTTCTGATTTTCTTACCCAACACTGTTGTATCCGAGGTCGGCTTTTAGACCATGGTTATGAAAGAAAGTTTCACATGGCCACTAAAAAGGGGTTGTTTTTTTCGATATCAGCTACTGGTAGAAAATAAGAAATCATGTCAGACGAAATGATTGATGATTGTTATAATTAGTTTATGCCGCACTGTCCCTTTTATGTCTCCCAACCGTGTTGTGTTTTGGTTACCGGGCCCTAAGATCGCAGTGGAAGTGGTAGGTTTGGCTCTATAAAATCTCTATAAAAATGACTACCAAGTCAGGACTATTGCGATCTTGAGTTTCTCTGGTATGTCTAAATTGTTTTGTCTTTTCTTCTGGGACATAAGACTGATAATCCCAGTTCGTATCACAATTGATTCGTTATTCCAGAGCATGTGGGGAGTATAACGACTTCCTTGATAGAGCTACACGGCTGACAAGCAAATTGTTAACACAGGGGTACGTTGCTCCCAGGTTGTTGTCATCACTCAAGAAATTTTACGGACGACATCATGTGCTTGTATGCAAATACGGGATTTCTATCTCTCAGATGAGCACAGATGTTGGTTTGACATAGAGTTTTGTAATGTCATCCTTTCCGGATTTGACCAACACTTAATCGATCTTTGGCAACGTGACGGGTGTGCTATAGCAAGCAGGAACTGCTTACTCTTCCGGAGCACCTGAGTTCACTCTCGTTTCGACTTGAGTTCGCGTTGCTGAATGTGGTTTTGTTGTTATGTGTGTGTGTTTTATGTTGTTATGTGGTTTGTTTTGTTGTGATGATTTTTCGTCTGCCGGTTTTGTCTTTGTCTTAACGGTTTTATGATACTGATTACCCCTTTGGTACACCTTTGCTTCTTTCGATAGTTTTGTTCTTAGATTAGTAATACCTATATATGACTAAAAATGTGTATTTTTCTCTTAAAAAATCCTTGATATCTGTTAACATGCGTTTACAGATAAATTAAGTATTTTTGAGCGCGCGTGAATATTTTGAATAATGACTGTTTCAATAGATACGTGTCGCAAGTTTTATTTCCGATCTCATTTTGAAAAGAATGTCACTCTACTTTCATCTACAAAGATACTTTCACACGAAGCTATAGATGAAATGAAGTAACGTTTTTTGTTTTATATAGAAACCATTTCAAGATTAAATTCCCAGAATAATTCGGTTTCACTATACACCACTTTAACTATGTACTGTTTTTATTTTTATGTGTTTAATATCTTAGCTTCTAATTACAGTGTTATTTTGCTATGTTATTATTACGGAAAAAAAACTCGGCATGAATTTATGAGAAAGCTTCAAGAATTCCTTTGATCATAAGTCATGCAAGTACTGTAAATGCGTTAATAATGTGTGTTCTCAAAAGATGTGAAGGTCATTGTCTGTTGTGTATCCCTATCTGGTTTTATATGTTCTAAATACCATTGTAGCTTATTATAAGAAACAAGAATATTCGACATGTTTCGTTTTATTGTTTTTATGCTAGTATTGAATACTGAATCTGTGCTTTGCAAATCAGTTTCTAATATTACCAGCATTGGCAATTATAGTGGTGGCTCCCTTAAAAAAGAAGTGGAATTTTTAAAAGGACTGGTCTACAACCTAACAGAAAGGATTGATAGAGGTAATGTGCAAAAGTATTTTCTTAAATTTGCAATACACTTTGGCAACAAAAAAGCAATTTTCGTTAAGAATGAAGCAGGGGAGTACCAATGAAGCATTTGAATGTCAAAAGTCCGGAAGGACGACGACAAAAATGATTATAACGAGTTAAAACAGCACGAGGAAACCGACAACATGTACAGCATAAAACACACACAAACAACATATGGCAATAAATACACTTGAATTCAAGTCGCAACGAGAGCCAATTCAGGTGATACGGAAGGGTATTGAGGTCCTGTTTGTAGCAACGCACCCGTCGCGTTGCTAACAAACAGTTCAGATCATCAAATCTGGAAAAAGATAACAATCGTAGATTCACTTACAGGTATATGAATAGTAACAGTTATTCATTGCCTTTACACATACATGTATTTTATATGGGACAAACAAAAATACCTAGAATGTTTATTTTGAAATAAAAAAAGAGCCCACTTTAAATTATCTACAGAGTTTAAAAAGGTTCGATGCGAATGGCTATATTTTTCAAATCTATACCCCAAGAGGCTTTACCAATGGAAGTCTTACTGAGATTGTCATAAAACATTTTAATAATACACTTTGTGATTTACTAAAAGAATTTTCAAAATTTATAAGCAGAAAAGGATATATCTTTCTGAAAATATATGTTTAACTTTTTTCTTCAGTTGTTCCAGAACAAAAGTACGTGTTTTTCTTTGTGAGATTAACCCCAGCTACAACACTGAACAAGAATTCGATTGTAAAATTTGACCAAGTTATAACAGACTCCGGTAAAAACTTCAATTCTGGTGATGGTGTTTTCGTGGCCCCGGTTGGTGGATATTACCAATTCTCTTGGACTACGTTTACATACCCGTCAAAAGCACTCGAAACGGAACTAAGAGTCGACAATAAGATAATTGATAGTCTCTATGGTTATGTTGGAACCTCTTCAAGCGTCCCAGCTACTAAAGTGGTCATATGTAAAGTGAAGAAGGGCGACCACGTTTGGATTCAGACAACGAGTGTCTATACTGATAACACCTTCCATTTGGCAGAAAACAGCAGATCTTCATTCACGGGACTATTGATTCAAGAACAATAGAAAAGATATGATTTAACGTTTAAAATGCAGATTACGTGTAAAATTATCAATTTGATATTCTAGTATACTCTAAAAATATCAATTTATAATATATGAATATCTGAACATATAAAATCTTACCAAATTTTCAGGAATTTACTTTTAGCAAGGCTAATTCATTGCTCTTAGTAATGAATTCAAGACCTCAGGGATAGTGAGATGTGGAAAAAGTTTGCAAGACACAACTTTCATAGTCAAGGCCATCAATTACTAAATCGAGGTAATTTATCTCATGATGTCAAAGCCAATGTACAAAACAGGTTGTTCATGGATCCCACTTGGTAAAGAAACTTTGCAAAACGATTGAGGTTGAAAAGGGAAAAACTAGTATAACCCCACCACATATTATGTGCCTGTCCTGCGCCAGGAATCTTTGACAAAGCTTTCTTTTGTACTTGTCTTTTTTACGTTTTCTGTTCATTGTTTAAGAAGGGGGTCTATCTGTGACTATTTCAGGACTGAATTTGAATTATATGCATTTTATTTAGACCATGGGCCAATTTTAGAACCGCGAGCAGCGCCTACTGGCCTCGTTGAAGGCTGCTGGCGGTTGTCCATTGTGTTTTTTTCAGAATTGCCGCTTGATTGTGGGCTGTGTCGCGTACACTTATTCCGCATCTCATTATTTTCTATTATGGTGAAAAAAAATTCTTTTCCATTGTAATACATGAATTAAATTAACGATTAGTAGTTATGCAAAACTTATAACTGAGTGATACAAAAGGGATACGGATCATTTTTGAACCACGCTATCCAAAGACCATACACAGGCAAATTTGGCTCACATGAGTTTCACGTGAATCGAGCTTCACGTGATATTCATGTGAATTTCACATGAAAATCATGTGAGTTTCACATGAAACTGGCTCACGTGAAATTGATGTGAACTTTTCACGTGAAATTGATGTAAAGTGTTTTCATGTGAGATTCACGTGAATTTCACGTGAAACTCACGTGAGATTCATGTGAATTTCATGTGAAAGCTCATTTCACGGGAAATTCACGTGAACTTTTTCATGTGAATTTCACGTATAAGCTCGATTCGGGTGAATTTCATGTGAACTTTTTCATGTGAAACTCATGTGAGCCAAATTTGCCTGTGATAAGTTCTTTTATAAATACATTTACAAAAAGGCATCTTTAAGATGTTGGCTTTGTTATGTACTTGAACGACCTCTTTACTTCGAAAATCACAAAAAAACTTCTATTTAAGATCTGACAGACTTACGATTTGCATTAAAATATAATGGTACAAACATAATTGACTTTCATAGGCTGTTGTATAGTTTTAAGCGTGTCATTAAACGTGTCTGATATAGTTCTTACTCATTTAAGTTTAGTATCTTCATATCACCAATGATAACATGACCATATACCCCATTAATGGAAGGGAAAGTGAACAATAGCATGACAAAAGATACTTCAGTAATGCTAATGGTAAGATCATGCTTTGCATTTCTGCATTGAAAATATCATTTTATCTTTGTTTTATACTTCTATTTAAAAGATACAGAAAATTTAAAATTGGATACAGCTATTTCATAAGTTGACTCGTTTTTTTTTTACAAATCAAAAATAAATTAAAAATATGATCATAATATAAAAGCCAAACTCAATTCCAAATATTATGAATACACTTCTGTGTGCATAGCAACAAAAATATGTCAAATGTAAGCGTACTAAAAAGTGGTAAAATAAAAAATACCTTATACCTAACACCGCTCAAAGATCCAAGGTGCAAATGTTGTGAAAAATCATCCTTTGGATGAAATGCTGGATTTGAAGCAGAGAAACCAAACGCTCGGTTTCAAAAATAAGTGCCTTTTAAACGTGTCCCTTTGTGTTGCATTGAAAACAATGTCATCATATACCATGTATACTTTGATGGTTAGTTGTCTCTTGTTGATACCACTTTCTTCACTGATACACGTCAACCACCATTTAGTCGAATTTTAATCACATTTGACACAAACTTTGGGATTATTTTTAAAATCTTAATACAGTCTTGGTCTTCGATCATTGCAGTGGATTTCGGTGGTACAGGTTTCATTTGATGGATAGTAAAAAGAATTTTTTTTAAATTTTACTATTACATCTCGTTTCATTTGCCAGTAATTGTTTCTGTTTTTTCAGTTAAAAGATATGGTAGTTAATTGTTTTAATTAGTGTTTGACTGGTCTGCTGTACTGAGATGATCACCTCAATATCCATATTGTGTCTCACAACTATGTTGTGTTCTATAGTCATTACCGGATCCTAAGATCGCACTTGAAGAGGGAGGTTTGGCGCCATAAAACCTGGTTTAACCAACCATTTCGTTTGAAATGCCTGTATCAAGTCAGGACCATTGCGATCCATCAATTCTCCGGTATGACTGATTCGTTTTTGTCATTTTCTCTGGACTATGAGATTGATCATTCAAGTTCGGTAGTTTTGTTATTACCTTTATTCAGTTTTATCTCTTCCGAAATATTTGCTTATTTTTTTTTACAAAAATGCATTACAATCTTATCAATTATTGTTCTGTATATAGCATTAATAATAAGGAATAAACCTAAAGCAATCTCAAACCAGCCGATAAAGGAACATTTTGGTTATAATTTGGTCAAGAGAGTAATAAGAATATCAATACATGTATATATTTCAAGAATATCAATACATGTACATATTTCCATTGGTATTTTTTTAATTTGGGAGGATTCAGTTAAATGAATTGTAGACGATTGCAAAATATAAAATGATATATATAATCTTATGTTGTATGAAATACTTTTTAATGGAAATTAGTTTCAAAATGACGTAAATACGTTATATTAAAAGGATCAAAGGATTCAAAGCGTTAAATATCTTTAGTTGGTCAATTGCCTAAGAGTTGTTTTGCAAAAGCAGGTTCTATTGATGTTTGTTAGAAGTATTTTAGAATGTGTCGTGGTGTTGAGTAACAGTACTAACAACACTTCTATTTTACTAAGTGTACTTTAAACCATCTTGTGATCTTATACCCCTCGTAAAATTCTTGTCTTTCCCTGGTAGTTCATTGTGAGGATTAGTCTTCAGCGTTGTTTCCATCATGTTTCGTTTCACTGTCATTGTTTTGATAGTCAGTTCTGTAATTAGCAAATCAGTATACAATTGTACCAGCACTGACGGAAAGGATAGGGAAATGGAATTACTGAAGAGTCAGATTCAAAACCTTACTGAAAGATTGGATAAAGGTAATATTTTCAAAAATGAAAATGAATTTTAAAAATTGAATTTTGTGATTCATAAGTTATTTCAAGAATATTATCATTAAGTGTCAATTGCTACATGTACGTACAGAGTTTGCAATAGTTTTTAGTTGTTATGGATAATGGTAGTGGGCATATTTACCTAAATTCTTTTAGCTTGACTTATATATGACAAATTGTGGTAAACTCTTCATTCATGAATGCCCGGAAAAATTTTAATGATTTTATACTTAAATTGCTACAATATCTAGAATATCAGGGGCAAAGTGGTTGAAAATCGTTATTCGTAAATAAACACTGTATGTCTTGTTAACAAATACATTTTTCAAAAGTAAAAAAGCAATGATGATAATTATGATACAGTAATATACATGTAAGAGTAGCAAATGAAAAAAAAAGTCAAAGGGAAACCCTAACCAACACGTAGAAAAACGATGCGCAATATGGTACGACTGTCAGTGAGTGCATTCAAATGTACACGACACAACCTACAATATAAATAACAATTTTTTTAAATCCACAATGGAAAACAGCCATCAGCCTTCAGTGTGACCAGTGGTCGCTGCTCGCTGTCTTTTAATTGGCCCTGGATTGAAAATAAACTGCATATGATTCAAGCCCAATCCTGAAGTGTAAGTCAAAGACCCTCTTCTTGACAAAAAAAAACAAACAACAACATAAATTCGTCGAAATACAAACATAAGCTTTGATAAAGATTCCTTGCTTAGGATAGGCACATTTAGAATGTGGCGGGGTTAAGCTAGATTTTTAGGCCAACCTTCCCCTATAGATAATCATTAACTAAGCACAAACTAACACACGGTAAAAATCAAATCCATAGAAGTTCAATTCAACAAGTTAGAACTCTCTTGAGAACACTCGAAGTTACTGGCAGCTAGCTAAGAAGCATCTATCGACTGATGTAAAAAAAACAAGTATGTCGATTCGAAATCCGACACAACACTTCAAACAGATAATGATTTGGTGATGTAACATCACACAAAACCGACACACTTGACCGCTGCAATGCTAAAAAATGACATAAGCATAATAAGGCAATTAACATTTTAAAGTGAGTATCAATATTTTTACCAAAAAAGACTAAATTAAAAGATTAAACTAAAGTTTACATTTCATAACCTTTATTCAATGAAGTTTTTAGCCAGCTTTTCATTCCTAAAGGATTGTTTTTTAAATTTATTTGTATTATAAACAACATTTCCGCTAGAAAAACGTTTTTGATCTGTCTTTTTCTTTTTTAACAATTCATTCGTATACAGCATACCAGCTTCTAGGTAAATTAAAGTGCATTTTGATATTATTATGATACAATTGACAGACACAAGAATAAAAAAAAAAATTTCTTTTTCAGTGGTTCCAGAACAGAAGCACGTTTTCTTTTTTGTGAGATTAACCCCAGCGACAACACTGAACAAGAATTCGATTGTAAAATTTGACCAAGTTATAACAGACTCTGGTAACAACTTCAATTCTGGTGATGGTATTTTCGTGGCCCCAATAGCCGGATATTACCAATTCTCCTGGACAACATTTATTGTTAATTCAAAAAGTCAGGATACCGAGCTAAGAGTCGATAATAAAGTTATCGACAGTATGTATGGGTATCCTGGAGCTTCGTCCTATATTTCAAATACAAAAGTTGTCATATGCAAAGTTGAGAACGGAGACCATGTGTGGATTCAAACATCACGACGCTATAGTGAAAACATATTTTCCATTCCAAACGATAGTAGAGCATCATTCACGGGGCTGTTGCTTCAAAAAATATAAATTAAAATGTATTGACTAAGTGCAAGCACAGCATAATGATGAATTTACCAATAGCTATTTCGAATACGTGTACATTGTCCTTCATTTACATACCCTTTGAGTTGAAAAGACATTCCACTGTTCCACAACATGCAACAACTGGCAGTATATGCAAAACAGCATTTTTTTGCTTTAATTGACGGATTTCCACGCCTCAGTTGAGTAATAAAATCGTTTAGAAATCAAAATTAAAGATCTTAAGGACGCCTTTCCGGAAAAAGACGTGGACATTTTTCATACAATATATGACTACCTTGTAATTTCTTCCTTTATGTACGATGTACGTGCGCTTTCGTTAATTTCTGAGTAACCCGAATGAAATATGTTGATTGGTTGAATTGGAACTGAAGACACAACATTAACGTGTTAATAGTGTTATTGTTAGCATATTTTTTTCATAAATGTATAAAAAGTTTTCGATTCGATGCAGTCAAAAAAGATCTGAAGTAGTCGTAGTTATTATTATTTTGTTACAGTTTCTGGAACGTTCAATTTTGGGACAAAATGCTTGGGGCGAATGAACATAAAAATTCTGACAGAAAACGACATGTATTCCAAAAAAAGTTGTTACTTCTCATCGTCATCAGAATATATTTCTATTGTACAGTTTTTCATTGATAATCGAGATATTAAATGTCCTATATATTGACCTTTCTTCCCCGTTTCCATGGAAACGGCGGCCATTTTGAAAATTTCAAATATGGAATGATCGCCTACTAATAGTACCCTATCAGTGTGTAAAGTTTCAGCAACATCCGCTCAGTAGTGTCCGAGGAGTTGCACTCACAAAAACGTGACGGACGGACGGTACTAGGTCCCGTTATTCAAGAGCATGAGGGGAGTACAACCACTTTCTTGATAGAGCTACACGGCTGACAAGCAAATTGTTAACACAGGCGTACGTTGCTCCCAGGTTGTTGTCATCACTCAAGAAATTTTACGGAAGACATCATGTGCTTGTATACAAATACGGGATTTTTATCTCTCAGATGAGCACAGATGTTGGTTTGACATAGAGTTTTGTAATGTCATCCTTTCCGGATTTGACCAACACTAAATCGATCTTTGGCAACGTGACGGGTGTGCTATAGTCCTTTTTAGAAAGTATTTTCCGGACTTGCGGACCCGAGCAATCTTATACTTATTCACTACAGGTTTACGACCTCCGGGTCGGCCTTGCCGTTGAAATTCACTAAATTTGTCAACCACTTAAAACAAATTTTAATATGTCTGCCACAGTCTTAAACTACTGAAACAAACGTTAACATCCAAGACTTCACCCAAAACCAGTTTATTTGAATCGAGAAGGGAAAATTACGCCAAAAACGGATAGGGATAAATTGCCCTTTTCCTAAGCTCAACGTTGATCACACAATGTGGCCGACCCACAAAGGGAAACCACTCTTGCAAAAATTAAAATAAAAGACTCGGAATCGGAATTCTGGATGACTTTTTCAGGGCTATAGCAAACAGGAACGGCTTACTCTTCCGGAGCACCTGAGTTCACTCTCGTTTCGACTTGAGTTCACGTTGCTGAATGCGGTTTTGTTGTTATGTGTGTTTGTGTTTTATGCTGTTATGTGGTTTGTTTTGCTATGATGATTTTTGTCAACCGGTTTTGTCTTCGTCTTTACGGTTTTATGATACTGATTACCCCTTTGGTACACCTTTGCTTCTTTCCCTCCGACGCGTTGCGGCGGGGGACAAAAAAAAAACGAATTGATTGCAAAATTCAAAATCCATTTCGGTCTAAAGGATATTTATCCACATTTTACAATAAACTAAACATCTAAATATTGAAAATTTTGCATCTAAATTACTATTATGTAAAAATAGTGGTGTCAATAATTTCGCTTTTTTATATATCAATGAGGTAAGCTATTTCTTTATTCTTTGTGCAAATTGCACAAAACGTAACTTAATTTACAAAAAAAAGAATAAAAAATACTAAACAAATTAAAAATGTAATGCTTTAAAATTCAGCTTTGATATTAATAAAAAAAAACAAAAAAAAAACTATCTGTTCTCCAGAGTACCTTTTACAGAGAGTAAACAACGTCAACACAACAAATGTAATGGAGCAAACAGGAACTACTTTCACCTCTTGAAGTATATGAGCTCAATAATTTTTATGTTAAATGCATAGCTGGTTGATTTTTTTGTTGCTTCGTTTTATCTTCATATTAAAAATGTATTTGATGGATGCGTTTTCCTTGTGTTGTTTCACTCATAGTAACTTTTTCAATTGTAACTCTTTTTATTGATTGATTTGCATTTCTAATAGAAAAAAATAGTAAATTTATAATGACAGTTAAAGGTTCAACAAAATTACCGAACAGCAATGATCAATCTCAAATTTCATAAAAGAAAAGTCAAAATAGGTAATATAAAAACACGCCAGAAAATTAAACATCGCAAAGGTCCTGACTGGTAGCTAATATTTAGTATACAGACACTTTGGGATTTAGTCTACACATCTAACATCATGTTGTGTGACATTGACCCCGTTTTGATAGTTCAGTGGCTTTGTGAACTTAGATGATTTTTTGTGGAAAATGAGTTAAGTGAAAAGTATATTATGGCTAGGCATCTGATATTTGGTACATGTATACAGACCTTTGGGATTGTGGTATACACAACTGATGTCACCATGTAATGTGACCTTGACCCCATTTTCATGGGTGAATGACTTTGTGAATGTCGGTCTTTTCTCATTGTTTCTCAATAACAATGGTATCTAGAAAATTTCAGACATTCCATTGAGTCTTTGATTGGTTAAATGGAATTCTGTCACCTGTCACATGCCATTGACTTTAACTTTTCTGAAGGCCCATCCGTACCTTCAATGAGTTCTGTAATGGTGCCGATAGGCGAGACATGCTTTAGGGTCAACTCTTGTTTTTTATATTGTTTGATTGTAAAGAATTATTGCAAAATTTGTACTCATTGGCGAGTAAAAGTTAGAGACACCCCAAATTCAATTTCGAATAGAATGGAATAATAAATCCCAAATTCGATGTGATCAATATTGATCCATTGGCAAACATGTTCATTTGAAATATATTTTAATAAAAGCTGTGGAATTTATCAAAAATGTATGATTTTCAAAAATTTAATTTTCATCAAATCTCAACTTTTATAATTACTTAGACAAAAATAAGAATAGTGTGACAAAATATATGTGAAGTTAAAGATAAAGAAAATATTGGCTTTTTTGGATATGTGTACGTACGCGTCCTAGACATTCTTGATTACAGAACCATTTATGTTTGACCTATCCGAATCTTGATTTTTCAGAACCAGTAATCAAAAACAAAGGATAACCAATGAAACGTTTTAAAAAGTTTTTAAAGTTGGTTCATTTTAGATTGAAATGAATCACGTATGCTAAACACGTCATATACACACGTGGTAAAGGTTAAAAGGTATAACAATCGCCACATAGTGGTTTCGAGAAATTAATAGGTATTTTCCCCAGAATCACTACCTTGGTAGTATGAATATGGGTTGAAAAACAAGGATATGTGGTAATATTTTTTTTTTATTATAACAACTAGTTTTGGAACTTAAAAAAAGTTTTGAATTTTCAATGATTGTGGGGATTCTGGTTTGGTTCATGTTTGGTTTGATATTTTAGAGGCAATCTCCGGTTGTTCTTTTTTTTTTGTGAACTCATACATATACCACATCTCGGTCCATGTAGTAGTCATGAATTGTCCACATTGCTTGCTTTGATTATTTGTGTATATCGATACACTATATTTTCCTCATTTGTTGCCCAAATACTGACTTGGCACAAAATAAGGATAAATATTCTCATATCAACCAATAAAGAAATCTTTTTTTGCAATACTATGGTCAATTTTTTGCACCACAGAAAGTTAGAAATTCAGTGTTGATTTTTTTTCAATGTAAGGGCGTATTCAGTTAAATTGAAGACGACACAATAATTTTAAAAGTCGTATGCTGGTAATATACTATATTAACGGAAAAACAATTGAATATAAACAAAAAAATGGGGTGTTTTATTTTTCTATTTGTGTTCCCATATTTGCGGAAGATTTTAAAGATAAAGCACTTAAATTTGAATACATTTATTTGGTCAATTGGACTGGGATTGATTTTCAAGCAAGACTCTATTAAGCACGCAGGATGCATTTAGTAGTTTTCCTTGCCAGCGCACACCCAACAAAAGTCTTCCTCTTTTAACGTACTATATAAATCACTGTCCTCTTTTAACGTGCCACAAATCTATGTGAGGTCTTGCTCTTCGAGAGATACATGTACAACATGTTTCAGTTTGGTATTATTGCTTTGTTATTCAGTTTTGTTGTCAGCAGAACGATCCATAATGGCACTAGCACTGACGATAGGGGTACTCTAAATAGTGAAGTGGAATTACTGAAACGACAGGTGCGAAATCTTACAGATAGATTGGATAAAGGTAATATATGAATTCGATATTATTTTCAAATTGTTATAAAGTTATGAAAATTTAAGTTTTGAAAAACTGAAGTTATGCAAAAAAATGTTATTAAGCGCAATAAGTTGGAGAATACTAAATAATGATATAATACATGTGCGCAAAATGATATGATTAACTCCACTTAAAGAATGCATTTGTTAAAAAATGTGTTTTAGATTTCTTGAAAAAATTAATGTTTAGTATAGGTACCTCTAAGGTTTGGGGTTTTTTTAATTACGGATAATGAAGTTTATTTTGAGTGTTTCTTATCTAAGGAATAAGTGCCAAAATACTTTTAGAAATTTTTTGAAAGTGCTAGAATTTAAAAAATTATTTCTTCTCCAGTTGTTCCGGACCAAATACATGTTTTCTTCTTTGTGAGATTAACACCAGCAACAACATTGAACAAGAATTCGATTGTAAAATTTGACCAGGTTATTACGGACTCTGGCAATAACTTTAACTCCGGTGATGGAATTTTTGTTGCCCCCGGTAGCCGGATATTATGAGTTTTCATGGACAACATTTACACACCCGTCAAAAGCGCAAGACACCGAACTGAGGGTCGACAACAAAGTGATTGATAGTCTGTATGGTTATATTGCAACTTCATCCCATGTACCAGCCACCAAGGTTATCATATGTAGAGTGGAAAAAGGAGGTCATGTTTGGGTCCAAACATCACAGCATTATTCCGACAACATATTTGCTACTCCTCATGAGAGTAGAGCATCTTTTACGTGACTTTTGCTTGAAGAAAAGTGAACTGAATTATTCAATTACCTTGACAAAAAACTTGTGTGCATTTTGCTTTCTCTTTGACACTAAGGAGATCCAAACTTGTGGTTTTGAGTATTTTATTTATTCTTTGCCTCTATTTCACTATTAATCATTTGAATGAAGGTCAAATAGTTTATCCATTGCCCCTTTTTACATTTTATTATTTCCAATTAAATGTCTAAATAATAAGTCATAATAAATTTAGCAAGATCTAATTATTATTTGCTTGTGTAATATAGTACAAAAAATGCTTCTATGTTATTCCTATAAAAGTAACAAGGAATACGATTTCCCGCCATTTTAAAAAAGTCTTTATATCCTGAAGAAATAACTGAAAGGGGAGAGGCAATACGAATTGCACAAACAATTCCTCACTGACTCAAGCTTGTCTAATTCAAGTTTTGTTTTGCGATACTACTTTACGGCTAATTTTTACTTCTAAAAGGTGATATTTTTGGGGTAAGTTACGGATTTCAATGCTTCAGAAACGGACTCAGCAGAGTCAAGTTTAATGAGGTGTACTAATGTTCTATTTCTTTTTATGTCAATTAATTTGTTAATATTTTTGTATACAGAGTAAACTTAAGCGATTACAAGTGGGTTATTAATTCGTAGCATGACGAATCGCTCAATTTCTCGCTTATCTTTAAATAGATATGCATGAATTAAATGTTGTTTTTTTTCAAACATTTTTATAAAGTTAAATTAAACTTAAGTTAAGTTAGCCAAGTTAGCATTGATGATCCATATTAGAAATAGAACCATAACAGTGAAGCGAAGCGAGGCAACTAAAACATTTACATATTTCATGTAAATTGTTGAATCTGAATGATTGTCCCGGAACTCAACATTGAAAAATCCCGAAATCCCGACCTTAAAAAACTGAAATCACGGCGTCCCATCATATCTTTATCCCGAAATCCCGGGCTTAAAAATGGTCCATCCCGAAAAAGGTCCGGTCCCCTCTTAACTCTTCTGCATATGATTTTTTTCATAGAATTAACTTTATTTAAGTTGATATTTTAGGAACATTTATTGACTATAATTTTCAGGTGTGTATCTCCTTTTAAGTCTCAAGTTTTTACTACAAATGTATATATATATTTTATTGATGATCTGTTGTATTTATGTATTCTTATACTATAATATTTTAAGGAATACATTTTACACAAGTATCTTTTCTTTTTTTTATCATTTTCCTTTAAAAAGATCCCCGTAAAGAAGTTTATAATTCATGTGGAAACAAACAAGAGGCTCCCAGGAGTCTTGATGTCGACCCTATAAAAAACTTTTCTAGAGCTAAATGAGCTGAACATTTAAGCAAGTAACAGCTTTTCTCTATCTACTATACTTTCATTCTGTAGCCATAGACCCAAATCATTAAAAAATGTTATTTTAGGGGCCATAACCCCTAGAAGGGGTCATCTGACAACTTTGACCCTATGAAATTTTTTGTAGCGCTTAATGAACTGAACATTTAAGCAAGCAACAGCTTTCTCTATCTGCTATGTTTTTCATTCCATAGGCCAAAACATGAAAGAACATTATTTTAGGGGCCGAAACCCCTATAAGGGGACATCTGACAACTTTGACCCTATGGAGACTTTTGTAGAGCTAAATAAGCTGAACATTTAAGCAAGCAACAGCTTCTCTCTATCTGCTATAGTTTTTATTCCATAGGCCAAAAATGTGAAAAAAACGTTATTTTAGGGGCCGAAACCCCTATAGAGAAGGGGTCATCTGACAACTTCGACCCTATGGAGACTTTTGTAGGGCTAAATAGCAAGTAACAGCTTTCTCTATCTGTCATAGTTTTCATTCTTTAAGCAAAAAACATGAAAAAATGCTATTTTTCACCTTTAAGGGGCTGTAACTCCTATAAAGGGTCATCTGACAACTTCGACTCAATGGAGACTTTTTTAGAGCTTTTGATGCTGAAGCAGTAGCGTGGCATCCGATTTCATCTATCTCTTATAATTTTTGATTTACAAGCCAAAAACAGTAGTCTGACCCCCTGGTCTATTTTTAGTAACGGCGGCCATGTTGTCTGGACGGCGGTCACCATTTGTGCAATCTTGGTAGAGGACATCCCATAGATGAAGTGTGCAAAGTTTCAAAGCAATCCCTTCAGTCCTTTTGGAGGAGAAGATTTTCAAAGAAAAGTTAACGACGAAGGACGGCGACGGACGACGATGGACGCCAAGTGATGGCAATAGCTCACCGGTCCAAGTGAGCTAATAAAAGGTGCTTCAGGATTTTCACTTCTAAACCACAGGCACTTTTTTAATAAACGCTTATAGGATACTCGAAAGTAGTGTATTGATTCGTTTTCCGTCACTGGAATTGACAAACCTCATTCTAAAGAGGGTCTTGGTCCTCAATTGTCGTTCTGATTCTCGTTTGCAGAATGGGTTAATAGTATAGAGATATTTCCAGTTCTTCGTGATAAAAAGTCAACACTTTTAAATTCGGCGACCGTCTTTGAAAAATAAAGAATTTTATTAAGCAGGCATCGTTAAACCAGTTACTTTTGTTAAAATTTATATGGATACTAGGAAAACCCGCGAATTCGCGGGAAAATCAATCGTTGCGTTGCTTTTAAAAATACATGTAGACCACACATTAAAGGCACCTTACATGGTTTTGCTAATCGCAAATTAAAGGTTCTACGGAATTAATTAACTCTAAATAAGTTATAGTTCATTATTATATTTTATTGGTTTTTTTTTATCCCACCTGTAGATTAACCCAAAGGCAGGATAACTTTCAATTAGTTGAGCCTAATTTTAGACACGTAGGAAAAAAACTTCAATATGGTTTTCATTTTTCTATCTAGTTACAATTTTTGACGATAAAACATTTTTGCATACATTTTTATAGTAAACATACCAATATAATCCATTATATAAATCTTAAATATATAGCATAATTAATGGAAACGTTTTGTGGGATTTTTTTTTGTCTGAAAACACGGGAAATAATTTCAAACATTCTATAAAAGAAGGGTAATTTTAGATCAATTAATTAGGTTAATTAGCAAACTGCAGACATAATTGCATATGTTTTAATTAAATTATCAAAGGGCACAACCATCCCCTGTTTTTGATATATGAAGCTTAGTCGTAGCATTTGTTGTTAAGGTTGGAACCCGGCCAACAAAAAACGCTTCGTTATTTTAGTAGTATAGATATCGACTTTTTTTTTGCTTTTGTGTGTTTCTCTTTTCATACGTTTTACTATGATCATATCTTTCATTGAACGTTGTCACTGTATAGAACTTGTCCTATCAGGATACTTAAGGACATATACATGGTACATATACATATCTTTTTCACCCGCCGAATAAGAGTTGTATGTTCAAACTTCTACAATTCAGTAAATGTACTGCGTAATATCTGGTGAGTGTTTTAATAATTAACATCCAAGATATTTTGTTTTCTCTTTTGCGTTTTGCTACTGTAACTTTTACGCGTATCCAAATAGGTTCGTTTTGATTGTGTTTTGTAAGAAAATGTTACATGTGTATATAATTTTGATAATAATACATGTTGTAAGTTCCAAATCAGTAAATGCTGAAATACAGTATGGAAAAGAAATTGACGTTTTTAAAACTGAGCTTGAAGAACTGAAATCACAGATGAAGCATTTGACAGAAGCAGTGCAAAAAGGTATATATAACTTGTTATTTATTTGTCTTTGTAAATTAATTACTTTATGATTATGTTGCCTGCAACGTGTTGCAGAAGCAACATATAGGGGTTACTTTGGCACTATCCGTCGTCTTGCGTCGTCCTGCGTCCTGCGGCGTCACAACCGTCGCAGTTTTCCAGGCAACTACATGCCACAGCCTCTTGATATTTGGTATGTAGCTTCATCACATAGTACTACATGTATAAGGTGTAAAGCGAGTTTATGCCCGAAAAGTAACTGCTTCCTGTTTGACGAATACTTAACGTTTTATATATAATGGACATAGATGCCAAACTTCCGTCGCAGTTTTCCAGGCAACTACATGCAACAGCCTCTTGTTATTTGGTATGTAGCTTCATCACATAGTACTATAAGGTGTAAAGCGATTTTATGCCCGAAAAATAACTACTTCCTGTTTGAGGAATACTTAACGTTTAATATATAATGGACATAGATGCCAAATTTTCGTCGCAGTTTTCCAGGCAACTACATGCCACAGCCTCTTGATATTTGGTATGTAGCTTCATCCTATAGTACTTAAAGGTGTAAGGCGATTTAATGCCAAAAAATTAACTACTTCCTGTTTGGCGAAAAAACATAGATACGCAGGCGACATATGCCTTCCGGGAGGGCTCCATCTAGTTTTAGTTTATTGTTGCATGTTATTTTTGAATAATTTCAATAGTCGCTGTTGTCTAAGCATTGGTGTTTATAAGGCTATCCAATGGATCAATGTGTCCACAGATTTTCCTATATATAGACGGTGAATTATATATACTAGGCTACTTTGACTGAGAATGTCACACTCAAAATAGTCGAAAATTTTGAAAGAGTAATTACATGTATATGTAATCTATGTTGGTATATTAACAAGTAAACAGGATCTACATGTGAATTATAAAATTTACTGGGGTTAAAACGACAAAATGACTATATATGTGTCGTGTACATGTTATTATTTTGTACAAGTTATATGAAAACTTGTATGAAAAAATCGTACAAGTGATTACTTGTATGAGGGCATCATACAAGTTATAACCTGTACAAGCACAAATAATAACATGTACACGACATATAACAATATTTAGTTTAAACATATTTATTTATCCTGGATTGGGAAACAAGCTTAATGCTTCTATAAATCCCTCTCCAGCTAGCAGTTTGCGAGTGTGGCCTTTGTAGACGGCCCCATTGAGCCTACTCTTATCGAACTCTACAGAGGGGTCTTTAACGTGCACATGGTATTGCTCTCCCCAAACACGGGACAACCTTTTATCGTTCCTTCCGAAGGACTAGCATCGTTGCTTGTGACCATCCTCGCAAATGGTGTCAAGAGAGAGTCGGAAAATCGGTTCATGAAATTTTCACCCCTGACGAGGATCGAATCACGAACCTCAATATTTAAAACCAATACACTTGTAAAATACAATTGGACATGCAATTTAGCAACATTACTGCAAATCTAACAGCTTTTAGAAATGCATATTGTTTATTGATTCTTTATCTGTTCCAGAACACAACACCAAACATGTTTTCTTCTTCGTGAGGTTAACACCAGCAACAACACTGAACAAGAACTCGATTCTCAAATTTGATCAAGTTATAACAGACTCTGGTAACAACTTTAATTCTGGTGATGGTATTTTCGTGGCCCCGGTAGCTGGATATTATCAGTTTTCCTGGACTACTTTTACGTATTCGTCAAAAGCCCAGGAAACAGAACTGAGGGTCGATAATAAACAAATAGACGGGATGTATGGTCACATTGCGACAAGTTCACACGTCCCTGCAACTAAGGTTGTCATCTGTAAGGTGGAGAAGGGAGACCACGTGTGGATTCAGACAACAAATGTCTATACTGACAACACATTTGCTATCCCTTATAACAGCAGATCATCATTCACGGGACTACTCGTACAAGAAACGTGAAGTAACAATTATAACAATTGTATCCTCTAATTGTAAATTTGCATGTAAGATATTTTAACGTTTTTGGTTTAGCTAATATCATTTCATTGTGTTATATTGAAGTAAAATAAAATGTTGTTGCTAAAATATCTATACTTATTCTCAATAGTGGACTTCGTGCAAGTAGTGCTCTTTTGGCAATAATATTGTAGGTACACTTTTTTATGGCGCTCTTTTATTCCTTTTACATAATACATAATAACCAACGTGATTAATGTCAACATTTTTGTCAACATTTTTTTGGCTACTGAAGGTAGCTTGCTCAAGACAGTCTCGTCTGCCAGTATTGTACCTTTTAGAAACTAATAATTATACACTTACTTAGTAGGTAAGAAAAACTATACTTCTTCTTTGAAGTGTGTTTTGTTTCGCTTGTTGTGAAGTCACATGTGAGGACTTGCTTAAAATCTTCTTTCCACACTTTTCTCTTATATACCATAAATTACCTTATGAAGCCACTGGTACGAATATATAAATTGCACGATGAATGGATTAAAGAATGGATTAAAGATTCTTAATGAGCCGAATTAACTAGGAACTAAGGAACTAACACTCTAAGTTCCGTATCTTCAATTCTTAGATCTCTTTTTCAAGTATTTTATCTTCCTTGTAGAATTCTCGTTTGATCATATTCAGATTTTCTTTGATGTTTATTTATAAGCATTCTTGTTTTTGCCATTTTGTTTAATTCTAAAAATTAAAATTTAACATATTTCATGTATATGAAGACTTTTAAGACCTTACATACCAGAACTGAGATCTTAACGAAATTCCTCGGATGGCGTATTTCTCTTTTGTTTTAAATTTTCGGTAAAACGGAAGAGGTTAAGTTATTGGCATAAAATTTCATCGAACAATAAGATGATGCCAAAAGCAAGAGACTGAATTTACTTTCCTGAAAAACTGTAACGGAGATTTTTATACGCCACGTGACGACAAAAGACGACGAATAGTGAGTGACATTGAAAGTGGTTCCTATAAAACGCTTTGCATTACTTTACAGAAGACACTAAACGCTTATATTTCAGTGACTTGAAGCAACTACAACCGGTAGTTAAGCATGAAAGGTTTCAAATACCATTGAATAGGATTTTCCCTGAGAAACACTGTTTTATAAGTTGCCTAATGGCACTGTACGTTTGACAGCACCTTTAAAGTATCACAAGGTTGATCATGAATACATTGTAAATATTTAGAAGTGGTATCAAATGAAAAAAAAATCCAATGGCGGTGATCATATCCCGCGTTATGGGACCACACACTGATACTGTATACCGAATATCAAGGGGCTGCGATAAGTAGGTGCTAAGAAAACTGTTACGAAATTTTTTTTCTTCCCGTCCGACATTCACCATTTTATAACCTTTTTTATAAAAAATCCAGCCAAAAAGTAATTGCAGAACACCTTTTTCTATTTAGAACAAATTAGATTTCTCTCTTTTAAGTAGGCCATAAGACTCATTGTGCAGTTTTCGAACATTTGATGTTCGAACTCGTCTTACATTGTACCAGAGATGGTAACCCAATTTTTTAATGAGAGTTAAATTTCTAAAATGGATATCCTGTAATGGAGTAGGCTTTAGCTTATAATCGGACGAATACCACTTCTTCAAATTGAAATATAAATTCAAAAAGGCTTAATTTGATAAAGGTCATATAATCGCAAAATAAAGTTTTTGGTAAAAAGAAAGTTGATAAGCTGTGGGTGGTCAAATGATAAGGTGCTGATTAAATGCCGCACTTGAAATAACTATAGTCATTTAATTACTCCTCAGACAGTTTTTCATGTG
Organism: Arcuatula senhousia; assembly: GCA_963971305.1. Taxonomy (NCBI): domain Eukaryota; kingdom Metazoa; phylum Mollusca; class Bivalvia; order Mytilida; family Mytilidae; genus Arcuatula; species Arcuatula senhousia. Next base: position 26,663,023 of record OZ020307.1, read on the forward strand.
GTTTTATCCATGAACTCATGGAAAACTCTGAGTAGAAGAGCGCACTTGACATCAAATGAAATATGATAAATTGTGATGAAGACTCCAATGAAATAGGATAAATGAATTTAAACTGCCAATGGAAATACGATAGGCTTATTCACAAGGTTCGGCGAAGCTTAATTTCCTCGGTCTTTAAGGTAGGAAATAATTGACCCGTGAGCGATCCGGCCAATTGAATATTGAGTTTTAAGGCTAAGAAATAGAACAGAGAATACTGAAACTTTATGCGGTCGTCATAAATTTGCAAGGTACTTTTAGTATAACTTTGCCTTCAGTAGAAACCGGGAGAGAAATTTGTACACCAGTATCTTAATGAAATGGTCACCCAATGAACATACCAGGGCAAACAGTTAACAGTATAGTGGAAAAATGTAACCTCTCTCAAAATACTGATAGGGG